>SJXQ01008950.1:108164-295062 GCA_006408695.1 Aepyceros melampus | reverse complement strand
GGAAGGAAGTGGGGGGGGGAGAAAGGAAGCAAGTAATTAAAGAAAGAAAAAGAAAATAATACCTACACATCTACAGTCAGTTTTCCTAGTTACTAGCAATGTGATCCATGAGATTTTCCAGGCAAGGATATTGGAGTGGGTTGCCATTTCCTTCTCCAGGGTATCTTCCCAACCCCGAAGCCAGGTCTCCTGCACTGCAGGCAAATTCTTTACCGACTGAGTTACAAGAGAAGCCCAATGTGATCCTAAACAAGTTATATAACTTCTTAATGTCTGTAAAATGACAATGGTGATAAAATTATTGATCTGTTAATTCATACACAGTGTTTAGAACATTTAGGCACATATTAAGGGTCATCTCAGTGTTTGCTATTATTATTCATATTGATGTTTTTATAACCATTAAAATGGCACATTGCCTAAGGAACATTATTCTAGATCATGTAACAAGAATACAAAGAAAATTGATACAAGATAGAGACTCAGAAAAAGAAAAACTTTCTCTAGAAAAATACTGGTAGACGTGTATTTACACCCTGCCACATCCATATGTTAATATTTATATAAATATAAAATACAATTAAAATTTTAAGTTCTGAAAGTGGGATATAATTTTTGAAAATAATCTATTATTAGATTAAAAAACAAGCTAATCTATTAAAAATTATCTTCAGAATAATGGTTGGAGAAATTAGCTTTTATAAATTATATTATAGACTAGAATCCCATGGACAGAGGAGCTTGGTGGGCTACAGTACACGGGTCGCAAAGAGTCAGACACAACTGAGCGACTTTCACTTTCACTTTCATATACTACACAGAAAGATCAAAATACTAAGATAATGTTGAATTTTTTGAAGAAATAAATAAAACAGGCCAAACTCTCACTGAACTTATTTCTGTATTTTTAGTGATAGTTTTTCAAAAATTAGCTATTTATAATTTTATCTGGAGCAAACATAAAAAAATCTAAATGAATTTCTAATGAATTTCTATAAGCTAATAAAAACCAATATTTCTAGCCTTGTCAATTTTAAGCCAGCATGCTTAACTCATAGATTATTTCCCTAAACATCTAAATTTTCATAAGTTGTGTTTCAACTTTCATATAACTGTTATGATCATGCCATCTTGCCTCTTCTATCTCCTTCTGCATTCAGCCTTCTGTTTGCCATTACATTTTCTCTAAGTTTCATTTCTAGGCATCATGTCTCTAGTTTATAGTATGTTTTTTCTTTTTCTTTTTTTCTTCTGTGTGTGTTAAATTCACTTTATCTGGTGAATCAATAATGTTAATACCATTGTGTGGCTCACTTAGAAGGAGACTAAAACAACTCTAGATTGGGCTTTGAACTTTCTAAATGAGCAGTAATACTGCTATTTTTTTTTTTCTTTTTTCTTTCTTCATGAACGTGGTCCCATTAGTTAATTCTATTCAATTATCTTTTCAGCATACCTCCTTTAAGAATTTTCAAGAGGATAGAGAATATCATCAGCTGTCTTCTTAGGATATAGAAACACAAAAGGAAAACACATCTACTTGTCAGCCTGCCTTAACACTAAGCAACACCACTGCACTATTACCCCACCAAAAATAGATGTCTTGGATTGACAGTGAAATGCAGTATTTTAGGGAGATTCAGGAGCATGAAGCAGCTACCACTTGACACTCTTCTTTGCACTGAGTGTGTCTCCCAGTGAGACATACCTC
This sequence comes from Aepyceros melampus, assembly GCA_006408695.1. Taxonomy (NCBI): domain Eukaryota; kingdom Metazoa; phylum Chordata; class Mammalia; order Artiodactyla; family Bovidae; genus Aepyceros; species Aepyceros melampus. Next base: position 293,351 of record SJXQ01008950.1, on the reverse strand, counting down.
TCTCTCTCACACACATCTAGCAGTGAGAAAGTACTGAATTTAATCTCTTAGATTATCTGATAAATTCTATTAATATAAATCAGAACAGTTATTTTTACTAAAATTATTTTCTTTTGGATAATGAGTCATCCAGTTGTAATTAAAAAAAAAACAGATTTGTTTTGCATATTCCTCTAGGTAATTAATTGTTAAGCATTTTCATCTTGTAGAAATGATTTTAGTCTGGCATGTAGTAGGCATTTAATAAGTGTTTACTAGAAGATTAAGAGTAGAATAGGACATATTTATTTTAAGGCATGTTCCACTTAAATATGAAAGCTTCAGAAACATGAATATGTTTATAATGACCCTTTTTCTTTGCATAGCATGGATATAGCAAGTATTAATCAGTAGTAGGTCATTTTACATTTTTAATTACACTGTCCTGAAAATTTGTGTTCATGGTCAAAAGTCTTATCTCGGGAACTTAAAAAGACAGATGATAGATAGATGATGGATAGATGACAGATAGATACATAGATCAAATTTTAAACATAAACAAATTTAATCCAAACAGCTATTACCAGGTAATATTAGTGCTTGTTCAGTTTTCAAGGGTGTTAGTAAAAAGGCCATTTTTGCATTCAGTTGTTCTGATTTGAGCAGCTCATTCATTCTTTTTGTAAAATGATATTGACATTTCAATAGTTTTTACAAACTTGAAAAATTATCAAACACATTCAGTTTTCAAATAACAAGAAAGAATCACCTGTTTTCTCTGATTTACAATTTACAAAGTCTTTACAAATAATGCTGCTAATCAGCACAACAATAGCATGGATGGGAAGTGTCTGGACAAGTATAATGGAAACACTAGGCCCTGATTGTTCTATTAAAATTGGAGCAATTCATCACTTAGCATCATTAGGCACTGATAACTTGGACCTTGTAAAGAAGACCTTTCAGAGTTTTCAGTGTTTCTTCAGTCAGCACAAAGCACTGGTTAATAAAAATGGTACATCCAAATTAAAATATAGATATTGCCAGCTAAGGGAATTAGCAATTTGTTAATTAGTCACATTTTAAAAAATCATTAAAATAATATATTAGGCAAAATTAAATTATAGTGAATGGGCCGTATGGATTTTTTTCTGTTTATTGTATTTCATTATGGCAATGATAAATGGCATATCATTTGTAACACTGTCATTTAATAATTAAAATGAATTTTATAATTTTGTTTACTGGCTTCTCATTTCAAGAGACTGTAATTTTACTTTGTGATTAGTAACAAACCTCACTCAACAGCACCTTCTAATAGAACTCAGCATGGACAATTTTCCACACAGATTCAACCTCTGCCTAAACCACACTAACCTTTGATTGGGCTCTAGGAAAGGCTTGGATCCCTGTAGAGATCCTGACACACTGACTATTCATAAAAATAACAACAAGGCTCCACGCAGCCAGAAATGTAGGCCTTGCACCTGTTCTTTGCCCTTAGTGAACAGGCCATGTCATGACCCCTGTGATTCTTCATGGGACTAGACTTAATGTACTGGCCATCGGAGGGCTAAAGGGCTTTGGAGAGGTTTGGGCTTCAGTTGGTGGTTGAAACAGCATTTCAATGGCCATAAGTCATGAATTTTTCTTTAAAGTAGACATTGTATTTTATTTACTCTTTAAAAAATTAAACAAACCCAGATATGTGGCCACTAACCACGGTAAATACAAAAATGCAAAGTGCTTGCATATTTTGTATTTGGGCAAGTAACAAAACAGATTTTTCTGAATGCCAATGCTTTCTGATGGTTTAGCAAACTTCTAAAGATATATTACTACTTACCGGGCTCCAGGGAACTCTTTAGACCCTATAAATAATCACCATGGTGGCCTTAAAGAATAATACATTAGTTTACACAACATGCTTGACTTTAATTAGGCAGACAAAGTTACTGGCTTTTCCACATCTGAATTATTTGCTCCTTTTAAATATCAATGTGTTGATAATTCAAGATTCATACTGTGGGGTAAGATTTGCTAGCCCATAGTTAGAAGATCATTAGAACACTATCTTCTTGTTGGCAAAATGATCCTGAAGCAAAGAATGGAGGAAATTATTCACTTTATGAAAGCTTCATTACTCAGTCAAGCAATTCAACAAGAATAATACACAAGTAAGAAAATACTCATGAGGATGACAACTATTCTGCTCACCAATTAAAATTCCAATATAAGGGTTTTTCCCCATACCAACAAGCACTTCTACAACACAGCTGGGTGTCCAATAATTCAACTCAACTCAGACACTTTCTACCCAGAGACAGCATTGGATTCCAACACATCAGATTTGCTGTAGTCCTATAAGACGGTCATCTATCCCTGCCCCAATTTATTTAGATGTCACTCACAACTCCAGGCTGTGAACTTCTGACCACAGGCTATAGACTGGAGGTTCCAAAGATTCTCTCTTTGGGTGTGATTAATTTGTGAGAGTGGTTTACAGAACTCAAGAAAAACATTTTACTCACTAGATTATCAGTTTATTGTAAAGGGTGTAACTCTGACTCAGTCAAATGGAAGAAATAAACAGGGCAAATTACGTGGATGTGTGGCATTTCCATGTTCTCTGATCACACCATTCTCCCAGCACCTGTCTCAGTTAAAGACAAGGAAGTGCTCTAAACCCCATCCTTCTGGGGTTGTTTAGAAGCTTCATTACTTAGGCACAGTTGACTAAATTACTGGCTATTGGTGAAGTGAACTCAATTTCCACCCCCTTCCCCCACCAGCTTCCCTGGTGGTTTAGAGGTTAAAGTGTCTGCCTGCAATGTGGGAGACTAGGGTTCGATCTCTGGATCAGGAAGATCCCCTGGAGTAGGAAATGGCAACCCACTCCAGTATTCTTGCCTGGAGAATCCCATGGACGGAGGAGCCTAGTAGGCTTCAGTCCATGGCATCACAAAGAGTGGGACAGGACTGAGCAACTTCACTTTCACTTTCACTTTCCTCCAGTAGAGATCAGGGGTGGTACTGAATATTTGCTTGGCAGCCAACCCCCAATCCTTAGGTTACCTAGTGTTGAAAGTGTAAATTGCTCAGTCATGTTCAACTCTTTGCTACCCCATGGACTGTATCTCATCAGGCTGTTCTGTCCCTGGGATTCTCCAGGCAAGAATACTGAGGTGGATTGCCATGCCTTCCTCCAGGGGATCTTCCCAGCTCAGGGATCAAACTCTGGTCTTCTGCATTGCAGGCAGATCCTTTTACTGTTTGATCCACCAGGGAAGCCCTAGGTTACCTAGATGCTTAATAAAAGTCACCTATTTAATAACAAAGATGTTATTGTCCTCCTCACTTAGGAGGCGGACAATTAAAAAAAAAGCCTCAAAGCTTTTTGGAAATCTGCTCAGGGGATGATCTGCCTGCAATACAGAAGACATAGGTTGAGACATGGGTTGAGAAGATTCCCTGGAGGAGGAAATGGCAACCCATTCCAGTATTCTTGCCTAGAAATTCCCAGGAACAGAGGAATCTGATGGGCTACAACCCAAAGGGTCACAAAGAGTCAGACACAAATGAGTAGTCGCACAAACAGACAGAAGTCAAAAATGGACAAGACCAAATATATATATATATATAGGCTGTCTAAAGCAGGCTTGCCTCTAGAGGGTTGTAGATTACTGTGAAGGCTTTGGATATTTTGGGGAGTTCCATGGGGCATAGAGAACAAAAGATAAAGCCTAAGGTTTCCCTGTGTTACACAGAAGGCCAGCAGAGTGATCTGTGATAGTTTGGTCAGAGTTAGGCCTAGTCAAGTGAGACACCTCTCTCTTAAGGACACATTTATCTGAGTCCTTCTGGTGAGTTCTTAAATTTTGCACCTAAGGTGACTAGGTTATCTCAACCTAATTCCAACCCTGATCTTGGTGATAAGTGAAGAAAAAAATATCTCTACAGAAAATATACAAGCCAACCAAAACACAGGTATATGTTGGAAGTCCACAACAGCCATAAGATAAACTTCAAGCCTAGACTTTCAGTTAAAAATGTCTTAGGCAGGAAATTCCCTGGTGGCCCAGTGGTTAGGACTCCAAGCTTCCATTACAGGGGCCACTGAGTACAATATCCACTTGGAGAATTAAGTTCCCACAAGCCAACCAGCTTGGCCAAAATAATAAAGGAATGACAATAACAACAAAATAAATTAAAAGATCTTGGTAGGTTATGAAACAAATGCATATCTTCTCTAGATAAAATCTATCAATGCAGATAAAGTCCAAGAAAAATCAGCAACTTATAACCAAAACTTATAAAACATGTAAGGCAATAATTTGCCATAAGGGAGAAACATAGAAACAACCAACAGAAGTTTCAGACTCTGAAACATCACAGATATTGGCATTATCAAACACAAAAAAGTAAAAACAAATTTAGTAAATTAAATAAAATTTTAAAACCTTAAAATATGAGTAAAGACCAAAAGAGCAACCAGACAGATTTGAAATAGAGCTAAGTAAAAACCTCAAAGCAACTTTTAAAATAAGAAATTGAAATATAATGAATATATTTATAAATAGGAGATTCAGTGAATGATAGCACATATGAAAATATTCTTAGGAATGCAATAGAGAGAGAGATAAAATGGAAAGTGATTTTTAATAAAACAAAGTTAAGAAACACAAACATAAGTAAATCATTTCTAATGTGTGAATAATTGAAGTTTTAGAATTGTATCATAGAACCTCAAAGAGAGTATTTATGGGTAATCAGCAAAGAAATTTTCAAAACTTTTAATAGCAAATTCAAAATCAGAATACTAAAAAAAAAATCAGTATAATAAAAATTAATGCACCTTGTGTATATGTTAATAAAAATGTATGACATCAACCAAAAAAGAGGAAACTATCTTTAAAACACATAAATAAGTATGCAAAAAAAGGCAGAGAAATACCATTAAACTAAGTAGTGACTTGAAAATAGCGAAAAAGGAAGATTGAAATGGTGAAACACCTTCTTAATATGCTAAGGGAATTTTTTTTTTTAAGAACTTCAACCCAATGAAATTATCTTTCAATAGTCTTATACTTAACAATAGTAAGAGTGAAGATATTTTTAAATAAGCAAAAACAAAATGTTTTTGTAAAGGTAACAAACCTTGCTAAAGCAAATTCTAAACCACATGATTTAGGTAGAAGAAAATGATTCTCAATGGATGTTTTTAATACTATCTTCAACTTCATTATCAACCAGAGGAAACTCTAGCAAAATAATGGAAATAAAGGTCCATTCAGAACATAACAAATCTATAGAGCTAAGCAATGGAACATTATAAAGTTATGAATGTGAATGAAGCTCAACCACGTATGTCAAAATGTCTATGTTGGCAAGCTAATGTTGAGGAAAAGGTTCAACTAACATTGAGTCCTAGGTGGAAGAATACAGTATAATTCTGTTGTAAGAATTGAAAAATAGGCAAACGTAAATAATGTATTACTTAGTTCTGCTGCTGCTGCTGCTGCTAAGTTGCTTCAGTCGTGTCCGACTCTGTGTGACCCCATAGATGGCAGCCCACCAGGCTCCCCCGTCCCTGGGATTCTCCAGGCAAGAACACTGGAATGGGCTGCCATTTCTTTCTCCAATGCAGGAAAGTGAAAAGTGAAAGTGAAGTCGCTCACTCGTGTCCGAGTGTTAGTGATCCCATGGACTGCAGCCTACCAGGCTTCTCCATCCATGAGATTTTCCAGGCAAGAGTACTGGAGTGGGGTGCCATTGCCTTCTCCAATTACTTAGTTCTAAATGACCCTAAATCAGTGAATAAGAGACTGACTAAAACAAAGGTCAAGAAAGTGGTTTTCTCTTGGGGGATGAAGTTTGGTAGCTAGAGAGTGAAGGATGCAATTATTTAAGCACACAATGATGATTGTAAGTACTGGTAATCTCCAATGCTTAACCTAGATGGTGGCTACACTGCTATGCTTTTAAAAAGTTTTAACTGTTCTTTCAAGTGTACATACATGCGATATATAGTGGTGTTTCATATAATACATTATGAAACAGCAACTAAAAATGTATGAAAGAATATGTTTTCAACTAAAAGAAAATCTCAAAATTTTGTTTTGCTTTTCATTTGCCTTGAAAAGCTAAAATTCAAAATCTGAACAAGGATAGAATGACTTATCCATAAACAGAATCAAGCTGCATCAGTTTCTAATGAACCTGGTCTTTAGGATTATTGCCTACAAAGGAGAAGAAAGGCTTGTTAATTTTGGACCCTAACTCAAACGAAAGGACAGATTCTGAGGTGTATTGAAGTAAAACAGCTACTTTTAAGTCTCAAAATCAAAGCTTCTCTTTCTGAAGCCCCTTCAAGCCTTTTCCAGATTTAAAGCTCCCCTCATATCACCACTTAAACTTTCGGCTATAGCAAAGCAACTTCTTAATAGATTAGTAGGAGGTGCTAGAGTTAGGGAAAACCAGAATCAGAAAACAGCACACAATCTAATCATAAAATTATCTCTGTTGAGTTCAAAATAGAAAACATATTAGATGAAATAACATGGCCAAAACACTATAGAAACTAAATATCTTAAATTTCTTTGAGGCAATAGCACATAATAATTACATATATGGACTTTGAAATTAGACTAATTTTATTACATATGAATCCCAGCTCAATACTTACTAGCCGTATATCCTTGGAACGGCTGTTTAATTCTTTAGGTCCATTAATTTTAAGGATTATAAGAGATCATGTAGGTAAAACGAGCATGGTGACACATGAAATTGTTCAGTGTATCTTAACCATTTGATTATGGAGTTTCTTGTTTTCATTATGTGGTGGTGATTTAGTCACTAATTCATATTCAACTCTTGTGACCCCCATGGCTTGTTAGGCTGCCAGGCTCCTCTGTCCATGGGATTGTCCAGACAAGAATACTGGAGTGGGTTGCCATTTCCTTTCATTATAATCCTGAGATTTTAGGCAGTTTCTCCTCTGAGATAAACAATTCACCTCTTGATGAGAATGTTTTTAATTCCTAAGTTGTGTGTGTGTATGTGTGTGTTTTGCTAATATTCAGTAGGTGTTGATAGCACTGAGGGAATCAACATTCTGTCAGGGAACTTTGTTGTTTAATCACTAAGTTGTATGTGATTCTTCTGCAAGCCTACAGACTGTAGCCCACCAGGCTCCTCTGTCAGTGGGATATCCCAGGCAAGATTCCTGGCATAGGTTGCCATTTCCTTCTCCAGAGTATCTTCCTGACCCAGGAATCCAATCTGAGTCTCCTGTATTGGCAGTTGGACTCTATACTGCTGAGCCACAGGGATCCTGTGAGATAATAAGCACACCAAATTATTACAGATACTACTCTTTAGAAACTGAATTTAGCATGTTTGATTTAGTCTTTGCTGGATTTTAAAAACTCAACTCACATTTAAATATTGAGATAGTTCATATGTTTTCTTTTAAAGTATGTAGATTTCTCCTATAAAGTTAGAATGACGGCTAAAATATATCCATTCATTCTTTAATGGCAATAATTGGTTAAATCTGAGTAGCAATTACATATCTTCAGTTTCAGTGGCTCAGTCCTGTCTGACTCTTTGCAACCCCATGAACCACAGCACACCAGGCCTCCCTGTCCAACACCAACTCCTGGAGTCTACCCAAGCCCATGTCCATTGAGTCGGTGATGCCATCCAACCATCTCATCCTCTGTCGTCCAATTCTCCTCCCACACTCAATCATTCCCAGTATCAGGGTCTTTTCAAATGAGTCAGCTCTTTCCATCAGGTGGCCAAAGTATTGGAGTTTCAGCTTCAACATCAGTCCTTCCAATGAATGCCCAGGACTGATCTCCTTTAGGATGGACTGGTTGGATCTCCTTGCAGTCCAAGGGAAGCTCAAGAGTCTTCTCCAATACCACAGTTCAAAAGCATCAATTCTTCTGCACTCAGCTTTCTTCATAGTCCAACTCTCACATCCATACATGATCACTGGAAAAACAATAGCCTTGACTAGACAGACCTTTGTTAAAAAGTATTGTCTCTGCTTTTTAATATGCTGTGTAAGTTGGTCATAACTTACCTTCCAAGGAGTAGGCGTCTTTTAATTTCATGGCTGCAGTCACCATCTGCAGTCATTTTGGAGCCGAGAAAAATAAAGTCAGCCACTGTTTCCACTGTTTACCCACCTATTTGCAATGAAGTTACGGGACCAGATGCCAAGATCTTAGTTTTCTGAATGTTGAGCTTTAAGCTAACTTTTTACTGTCCTCTTTTCCTTTCATCAAGAGGCTCTTTAGTTCTTCTTTGCTTTCTGCTCTAAGGGTGGTATCATTTGCATATCTGAGGTTATTGATATTTCTCCCAGCAATCTTGATTCTTGTGCTTCCTGCAGCTCAGCGTTTCTCATGATGTACTCTGCATAGAAGTTAAATAAGCAGGGTGACAATATACAGCCTTGATGTACCCCTTTTCTTATTTGGAACCAGTCTGTTGTTCCATGTCCAGTTCTAACTGTTGCTCCTGACCTGCATACAGGTTTCTCAAGAGGCAGGTCAGGTGGTCTGATATTCCCATCTCTTGAAGAATTTTCCACAGTTTATTGTGATTCACACAGCCAAGGGCTTTGGCATAGTCAATAATGCAGAAATAGATGGTTTTCTGGAACTCTCTTGCTTTTTCCATCATCCAGCGGATGTTGGCAATTTGATCTCTGGTTCCTCTGCCTTTTCTAAAACCAGCTTGAACATCTGGAAGTTCACGGTTCACGTATTGCTGAAGTCTGGCTTGGAGAATTTTGAGCATTACTTTACTAGCGTGTGAGATGAGTGCAATTGTGTGGTAGTTTGAGCACTCTGGCATTGCCTTTCTTTGGGATTGGAATGAAAACTGACCTTTCCCAGTCCTGTGGACTGCTGACTTTTCCAAATTTGCTGGCATATTGAGTGTAGCACTTTCAGAGCATCATCTTTCAGGATTTGGAATAGCTCAATTGGAATTTCATCACCTCCACTAGCTTTGTTTGTAGTGATATGTCCTAAGGCCCAGTTACTTCACATTCCAGGATGTCTGGCTCTAGGTCAGTGATCACACCATTGTGATTATCTGATTCATGAAGAGATATATATATATATATATATATATATATATATATTACCTCTTCTTAATATCTTCTGCTTCTGTTAGGTCCATACCATTTCTGTCCTTTATTGAGTCCATCTTTACATGGAGGGTTTTATTGTGGTGTAATGTTTAGAATAAGATTGGTCCTCTATGCCACTAGGTTTCAGTGGGCTCCAGGAGTTGATGGTGGACAGGGAGGCCTGGCCTGCTGTGGTTCATGGGGTCACTAAGAGTTGGACATGACTGAGCGACTGAACTGGAGTATACCATTGAGGTTCAGGCCTCAACTCTGGTTTGAGTCCCAGCTGGTGGCTCAGATGGTAAAGAGTGTGCCTGGAATGTAGGAGACCTGGGTTCGATCCCTGGGTCAGGAAGATCTCCTGGAGAAGGAAATGACAATCCACTCCAGTACTCTTGCCTGAAAATCCCGTGGACGGAGGAGCCTGGTAGGCTACAGTCCGTAGGGTCACAAAGAGTCAGACATGACTGAGCAACTTCACTTCACTTTGCATGAAATGTTCCCTTAGTATCTCTAATTTTCTTGAAGAGATCTCTAGTCTTTCCCATTCTATTGTTTTCCTCTATTTCTTTGCATTGATCACTGAGGAAGGCTTTCTTGTCTCTCCTTGTTATTCTTTGAAACGCTGCATTCAAATGGATGTATCTTTCCTTTTCTCCTTTGCTTTGTACTTTTCTTCTTTTCACAGTACTTGTAAGACCTCCTCAGACAGCGATTTTGCTTTTTTGCATTTCTTTTTCTTGGGGATGGTTTTGATTCTTGCCTCCTGTACAATGCCATGAACCTCTGTCCTAGTTCATTAGAAAACGGTCTATCAGATCTAGTCCCATAAATCCATTTCTCACTTCCACTGTATAGTCATAAGGGATTACTTGTCTACAGTTCACTGGATACCCCACCACTCTCTCCTGTCTCTCAAAATTTTCATCTTTTGCCAACAGGCATTATTACCTGCCTGGTTCCTATAACAACTTGAATTTAAAGCCTGGGGAATTGGAAGAAACAGCACAGGGAGATTGGATTTGCTCCGAAAGAGAGGTCTTTCACAATAAGAAGGCAACATTAAAATGTAGGTGCCTGGTAGGAAAAAAAAAATATGACGTTCAAAACATAAAATAAGACAACTCCTAAAAATTAGTATTAAGTTACAAAATGAGATAAAGCCACTACTTTCCTACTCTCTGTCTAAGACTACTTCATCTTAAACATTCACATTTACAGATAACATTTTAAATCATTTTTAAAAGTTTTCCTAATTTTTCTGGTTTATATTAATGCTAATTGCTATTATAGCATTAAATTTTATTTTCTACAAATTTGTATTGTTAATGTGGATGTTCATTCTAATGCCAACTTAAAAGGTGCACATATGCATACTTGCTTACATATATAAGCACCGCTTATAATCCAATATGTCTCTCCATTTCATCAGAACCTGCTTTGGGATCCATTTGTTTCATCTCAGTAAAGAAAATCCCTTTTCTATTAGTAGCTCACACTAACATCCTTGGTCCTATCCCTGTGTTCTTTTGCCCCCTCATACCCCACATCAAAGTCATTAGATCTATTTTTTTGATCTGAACCTAACAGCAAAGAAGAACCTTCAGTATTTCCAGCTTACTCCAAGTCATCAGCATCTAAAACCAATGTAATGAAAGAGTGCGATGACATAAGGGTCACCCACCATTCAATAGCGGCTGTTTTCTAAGCAGTATTTAGCTTGTTATCACTCCTTTGCTCAGATTGCCTAGTGGCTTCTTGTCACACACATAATAAAATCCAGAGTATTTTCCATGTATTTTCCACTCTAAATCTCCAGGGCCTTCCCTGGTAACTCAGCTGATAAAGAATCTACCTTCAATGCAGGAGACCCCACTTGTGTTCCTGGGCCAGAAAGATCCCCTGTAGAAGGGACTGGCTACCCTCTCCAGTATTCCTCGCTCCCCTGATGGTTCAGAGGATAAAGAATCTGCCTGCAGTGTGGACGACCTGGGTTCAGTCTCTGGGTTGGGAAGATCCCCTGGAGGAGGGCTTAGTAACACACTCCAGCATTCTTGCCTGGAGAATCACATGGAGAGAGGAGTCTGGCAGGCTATATATAGTTCACGGGGCCAAAAAAGAGTCAGACATGACTGAGTAACTAAGCACAGCAGGACATAAAGCTCTGGTGGTGGTTTAATCACTAAGTTGTGTCACACTGTTGCGACTCCATGAACTATATTCTGCCAGACTCCTCTATCCATGAGATTTTCCAAGATTTGGAACTCACGTCTCCTGCATTGCACGTGGATTCTTTACCACTGAGCCAAGAATCCACCTGCCAATGCAGGAGACATGGGTTAGATCCCTGGGGGAGGAAGATTACCCGAAGGAGGAAATGGCAACCCACTACAATATTCTTGCCTGGGAAAGTCTATGGCAAGAGTAACAAGAGTGAGTATGTATCAAAGCAACCCAACATAAAGCTCTGACCCCATCTCCTTTCTGTTCTCACTCTCAACCCACATTTCCTAAGCTCTTCCTTCCCATCATTCAGTGACCATCGCATACTCGTCTCAGCTCTTTTCAACCACATAAACTGTCCTGTTTCAGGGCCTTTCTCTACACTGTTACCAAAGATCCATTTGAATCACTGGCTACTTTCAGCTGTTTCTGAATCTCCTCTTCAGAGGAGCTGTTCCTTACCGTCCTGTATCCATAGCCCTTCACTCAGGCAGTTGCCCTAAATCCCTAATCTGTATTGGGTTTCTGCATAGTGCTTGTATCAATTAATATATTCCATTTATTTCCAAGTTTTAATTTTTTAGTCATTAACCTCCCCTGCAGTGCAAACTTTATGCAGGTAAGGTCTTTCTTTTATTCATTTTTAAACTTTGAGTCCCCCAAACTGTGCCTGGCATGTATTTGAGATGCAATGAATTATTTGTCAAGAGAATAAATGAACTTAAAAGGGAGTTGTCAAGGGAAAATTGTTTAAATTTCACAAATAGTAATAACTGTAAACTACTTATGGACTTCTTTATACATTTTTGTCAGTAATTCAATAGATATAAAGTATAAAAAAAGTCTACAACTTAATTTAACCTAAATTTGAGTGAGGCAGATAGCTTGGTTTTCAAAAAAATAATGCATGAGATGATTAATGATAAAAGCTTCAATTCCTGGGTCCTTGCGTTTAAAAAAAGGACAAGAAGCTGGCAAGAATGATAATTTCTTTCTTTTTGTTTTATTTAGAGTTTGGAAGCCACTCTATATAGATCAAACAGAGAAAGCCAAGGTAGTATTAATATTAGCATTTGAGCACAAGTTACTCACCTTTTTCTCTGCTAAAGTAAGTTGTCCTTAGTGGAAGAGTATTTCACCTTTAAGTAAAAGCACCTTAGGAAGGAGAAAGGGACAACCCAGTGCTGTTTAGCATTCAAGTGTATTACTAGCCCAACACACTTTCCACTCAGCTGCCAGGATTATTCCTTGGTCCACGGCAGTCACCCAGTTTCCTACACTTTGAAATTTTAAGCTAAGCTGAGCTATTTCAGATTATTCTGAGAGGGCTTCTTGAAGTAAGTAGTCAATTGAAAATACTGCAGTGATTATCTTCTATTTGTCACAGGGAATGAGAAGCAAAGGAATCTTTTTCTTAGGAAAAAAGGAAAATAAAAGCAGACAAGAGGTGGAAAGAGAGAGAGAAAGGTAAAAAACAAAATTGAAAAATATTGCCCATTCTCTTGATGACATTCTCCCATTTCTACTAAGAGTCTGGGTTGCATTTCTGCTATGTTTTAAGAGACACACATATAGCCTTAATTTTTTTATTATATATTTTATATGTATTCACTTGTTAGTCTTGCTTAAGCTGTTGCCACTAGATTTTTATTACTTGGAAATTCTTGATTATCATGTGGGAATCCAAATGAACACTAATCTTCATTTAACACATCTTTTAGCCAACCATGTATGCCTAATTATTATGTTAAAAATAATATGATTGCTCAGTTACTGGTATAGTATGGAGAACTGAAAGAATAAAATATATTCTCTGTCTTCAAAAAAGATTACTAGGAGAAGTTATACCTGCCCATCTGGAAGCCTGACTTGCAGAGCAAGGTCATTTTTGAGTTTCAGATGAGAGATGCAAATAATGAGTGCAAAAAATAAAAAATAGGGTGGGGTTCTGGTTTTGTGTTAAAGTATCACTTACAAAAATAGTTGGTCTATTTTTTCACTGTGTTAGAGGAGAGAAAATTTGAACATATATAATATAAGATTCAAATTCTCTGGAAGTACATATTGGGTGTTTGGTTATAAAGTACCTACATGTTAATATAATTGTGCTTATTGGAAGGCCAAACTTTAGGCTCAAAAGACAGAAGTAAAAACTGCTAATTGAGAAGCCAGTGTCTTCAGAGAACCACAATCTATGCAGTGTGGTTTGGGATTGTCATAAGCATTAGAGATTTGAAAAGCTTTCTTTTCTAAATTTTTCTTCTTTAGTACCCAGTATAAATGCAAAAATTTTAAACTTGCTTAAAGTTACTTAATCTGATTTTTTAAGAAAAATGATCCTGTTTCCTTAGACCCTATAGCCAGAAATTAAACTTGTGAAACAAATTATTGCCTCCCCTTAATTACTTCACAATCTAAAAAAGGCGGGGAAAAAAGAGAAATATCACTGTCTTACTTATCACATGAAATGAATTTTATTTAAGTAGACTCCAGTGAAAAATCCCCTGTTTTATAATATGCTTAATGAACAAAACCACATGTTTGCCTAATGGATAAAGCAATTTGACATTTAAAAAAGTATTATTCAGGCTACATACTTCCATCAGCTGCTCATAAACAACAAACGAAACAACTGATATTCCCAAAATATAAAAGGATTATAAATAAATATGCAGTCATGCTCAGAGATGTATGTTTCTTATTTTTTCTTAGAAGCCATCTGTAATTCTAGAACTGGGACAGTTTACTGATCTAACACACATCTGTGTCATGTGACTCTGTGGCCTCATTTGCAATCAGTGCTTCCCCAGAAGAGTTATACAATTATGTCATCCCTGTGGAGTCTAGAATAATACAGTGTTCTTGTATGGAAATGAGAGGACTTGAGAGTTTATGCAAGAGCCACATGGGGCTTCAGAGCCTTTGAATAAGTACCACAACTCCATACGGACCCTGAGATGTGCGGCTAGCCACCCTTTGTGCATTATTTTGCTAAGTGAGGTCATGGATCATAAACAAAATCTCTGTAGAAGTTTTATTTGTTAACAAATTGTTTCAGCAAACTGAGTATCATATTTTCTAAGTATCGTATCATATGATAAGAAGGGTATCAGGTCTGACAGCTCCCACTTTGCTCCTTGGGAACCCAGATTGGAACTATGGCTATCCTGGTACTGGAAATTTTAACTTAAATTTTTCTTCTATACTTTCTTTCTTCCCTCATTTCTGTACATTTGGGATGTCCTGAAATGAAAGGATTATGAGCTCTCCTACTTGCTTCAAGTTTCTGTCAAGTGGGCCTTAGGGAAGCATCACTATGAATAAAGCTAGTGGAGGTGATGGAATTCCAGTTGAGCTATTTCAAATCATAAAAGATGATGCTGTGAAAGTGCTACACTCAATATGCCAGCAAATTTGGAAAACTCAGCAGTGGCCACAGGACTGGAAAAGGTCAGTTTTCATTCCAATCCCAAAGAAACACAATGCCAAAAATGTTCAAACTACCACACAATTGCACTCATCTCACACGCTAGCAAAGTAATGCTCAAAATTCTCCAAGTCAGGCTTCAACAGTACATGAGCCATGAACTTCCAGATGTTCAAGCTGGATATAGAAAAGGGAGAGGAGCCAGAGATCAAATTGTCCACATCTGCTAGATCATCAAAAAAGCAAAAGAATTCCAAAAAAACATCTACTTCTCCTTTATTGATTACGCCAAAGCCTTTGACTGTGTGGATCACAACAAACTGTGGAAAATTCTTCAAGAGATGGGAATACCAGACCACCTGACCTGCCTCTTGAGACATCTGTGTGCAGGTCAGGAAGCGACAGTTAGAACTGGATATGGAACAACAAACTGGTTTCAAATAGGGAAAGAAGTACATCAAGTCTGTGTGTTGTCACCGTGCCTATTAAACTTATATGCAGAGTACATCATGAGAAATGCTGGACTGGATGAAGCACAAGCAGAAATCAAGATTGCCAGGAGAAATATCAATAACCTCAGATATGCAGATGACACCTCCCTCATGGCAGAAAGTAAAGAAGAACTAGGGAGCTTCTTGATGAAAGTGAAAGAGGGAAAATGAAAAAGTTGGTTTAAAGCTCAACATTCAGAAAACTAAGATCATGGCATCTGGTCCAATCACTTCATGGCAAATAGATGGGGAAACAATGGAATCAATGACAGAATTTATTTTCTTGGGCTCCAAAATTACTGCAGATGGTGACTGCAGCCATGAAATTAAAAGATGCTTACTCCTTGGAAGAAAAGCTATGACCAACCTAGATAGCATGTGAAAAAGCAGGGCATTATCTGCCAAAGGTCCGTCTAGTTAAAGCTATGGTTTTTCCAGTAGTCATGTATGGATGTGTGAGCTGGACTATAAAGAGAGCTGAATGCTGAAGAATTGTTGCTTTTGAACTGTGGTGTTGGAGAAGACTCTAGAGAGTCCCTTGGACTGCAGGGAGATCCAACCAGTCAGTCCTAAAGGAAATCAGTCTTGAATATTCATTGGAAGGACTGATGTTGAAGCTGAAACTCTAATACTTTGGCCACCTGATGCAAAGAACTGCCTCATTTGAAAAGACCCTCATGCTGGGAAAGATTGACGGCAGGAAGAGAAGGGGACTTCAAAGGATGGGATGGTTGAATGGCATCACTGACTCGATGGACATGAGTTTGAGCAGGCTCCAAGAGTTGATGATGGAGAGAGAAGCCTGGCATGATGCAGTTCATGGGGTCACAAAAATTAAGATGAAACTGAGCGACTGAACTGTACTGAAGTTTCTAGGCTCTTCTTGGACAGCAAGTTCTCCCCCAAAGCTCAAGCAGATTTTGGAGTCCCTCAGGTCCAGGAGGATGGAGAATGAATTTTGACACAGGTTTGGCCAACACACAATGAACCTTAGGAAGTCTGATTGATCAGTGGCTGAGCTACTTAGCAACCAGGAAATCAGTTTCTGCTGAGGTTTCCAAAAACTGAAAGAACCATAATCCCTCTAACTGAGAAATAATGTCAACCGACTAGACTTCGTCATGATCTGTATCCATCTGCCAAGTGTTGGAACCAGCTGCCCAGAGCAAGGCAGGCAGGCTGTGTGTGCAAGGTGCTGGTCTCTTCTGGTGATGCTAGTCTTCCCAGAGCCAGAGTAAGCCCCTGCAGCCATGAAGGCAGGAAGCCACAGTGCTGGGTTGACAGCTGCAGTAATGTAAAGCGTCTGACTGTGTCCCGGGAAGAACAGTGCTTCCTTGTTCTTAATGACACCAGATGGCACACCGGGGACACTCAGGATGCTGGGCTTGCACATGTGATGACCTAATGAGGAAAATGGGAGAAGAGAGAAGATGGCAAGTGCTCGGGGGAATCTGGAGAGAGTGTTCCTGGAAGAGCAAGAGAAAAGGTTGGTTTTCCTAACTGTGGAAATGAGATTTCTAACTTAATGTTTCTTTCTTTTGCTTTGGAGTTCTTTCAGCTCTTCCACGTGGTTCATTTGTTTATTACTAAGACTTTGGAAGCACTTAAAAGATGTATTAGTGTGAGGGGTAGTGAGCAACAATGACAAAACACAGACAGGCAGGGTTTGTACATACATCTCTTTGAACAAAACTGAGAAATTCTCAAGATAAAAATATTATAGAAAAAGATATGAAAAAAAAGAAAAAGATATGAATTTTCAAAGAGAAAATTCCAAGTCCATGCCGCAAAAATCTAGTACCCAGAAATATTATTCTGTGAAATATGTAGTTTCTTTTTTCTCTCTCTCTTTTTTAAATGATTTCATTTGTCCTTCTGCCCCAAAGCATATTAATATTTTTTAAAGGGACCCCATAAAATAATAAAAAGAAAGAAAACATTGTTTTCTAGTATTTGGGCACAAGGGAATTTTAAAACCTGCCTGAGAGTTAATCCACTATATACCAGATAGTTTCACGGTTAACTGTCTTTGAATTTCCCTTTTAAACCTATTAGTGAATAAAAGGACAATGCAAATGATCATTGCTCATGAAAGTTCAATGAGAAAAAAGTCACCCACCCCACCACTCTCCATTATGACACACATGCAAAAATGACAGAGCTCCAACACCCTGAGGTAGTCCTCCTACGTGTTCCATTTAACAGTGCTTTCTACTAGGTTAAAGATTTGAAATGGGATACTACAAAATGTCATGTTTTAATATCTCATGGGTACAGTGTCTAACAACACTGTTTCCTTTTTAGTAATATTCACATGGTGGATGGTTGATGGATGTGTGTAGGGAAAATTGTCCCTTACTTCACTATTTGTATACCTCTCAATAAACATTTTTATAAGTAGAGGAAGTTTTATAGCCATACCTTCATAGCAATGAAATGTTAGCAAACTACTTTCAGTGAATGGAGGGTTGTTATTTGTTTGTTTGTTTGTTTGTTTTGTAAGTCCTCCTTGGCTTCTTTTTTGGCTAAACTCTAATTTGGAATATTGTGGAGAGAAAAAGAAGAAAAGTCATATTTTAGACCACTATTCTGGGGAATAATCTTGACTTGGAATGTAATCTTCTGTCATAATATGTTATGAAAGCACACACATGGATGGTTTCATAATTATAGCATTCAGAGCTATAAACGCCAGACTGAAGATTGCAAATCTGCTTTCATTATAAGCACTTGTTTTCAATCACTGATAACATTAGAAAAATTGTCCATGGAACTAAAATTCTTACAATCTAACAAAAGAAAAGGAAGATGTGACCAACTGACATGTCAAAATGCGAGTAAAGGAGTGGAAGATGTTGAGGGGTGAATGCTCCTTTATTAATAAAGTATGTTCCCTGAATAAGAACCCTAGCCCTTATGATTTCACCTGAAAACCTCTAATGTAGGCTGAGGCCATTCAATGACAGCATCAAGCCCACCTTCTGAATAATTCATGGACCCAGTCTGCTATTAAGAAGACAGGTATAATTTTCTTCTGAATTGCTTGTTGTTTAAGCAGTATATATGTATCAGATAATTTTTAATCTTCCACTCCATTTTCTCAATAGTTATTTAAATGATAAAAGTCAAATCATTACAAGCTTGAATGAAAAAAAAATACTCTAAACTTTCATAGCAATGCATGTTGTCACTTGAGATAAAACTTTTAATATTCTAGTCCTCTGTCTTGAAAAATTCAAAGAGTGATCGTTAGAATGTGATACACATTTTAATAATCACCACATGCATGAAGGAAAAGTGGCTTTCGGAGTCACTGGAAAAGTTGAGAAATGTAAGGAGATAAAAATGTAAAATGTAAAGTGCTGGAAAAGGACTCATATAGAGTTATCTTTGAGTTTATAAAAACTTCTTTGCAGTTGTTTTGAATGCTTTTTTCAATCTCCCTAGTATACATATACTTAAAAAGTGACAAAACATTCCAATTTTGATGAGAAGATACAGTATAATCATTACACAGTCAATGCAACTTGAACCAAATCCCCCTGATTTCAGGTAAAATTAGAAATTGAATTAAATTTGCTCCAAAACACTTAAAATAGATAGAAAACTTGATGGGGAGGGATTTGGCAAATACCAGTCTATATATTTTTATAGCAATGGCACCCCACTCCAGTACTCTTGCCTGGAAAATCCCATGGACGCAGGAGACTGGTAGGCTGCAGTTCATGGGGTCGCTGAGGGTCGGACACGACTAAGCGACTTCACTTTCACTTTTCACTTTCATGCATTGGAGAAGGAAATGGCAACTCACTCCAGTGTTCTTGCCTGGAGAACCCGGTTCTGGGGTCACGCAGGGTTGGACACGACTGAAGCGACTTAGCAGCAGCAATTTTATGTAAAATATTTATTCTTTCAACTAAAATTTTGAAATACTTGTCCTATCCATGCCAATTTGAAAGAGTAGACTACAGATGTTTCCTTAATTTTTATATTTTCAAATAATATTAGAATGTGTGTGTATGTGTGTGCATGCTCGGTTGTTCAGTCATGTCTGGCTCTTGGTGACCCCTTGGACTGTAGTCCACCAGGCTCTTCTGTACGTGAGATTTTCCAGGCAAGAATACCAGAGTGGGTTGCCATTTCCTCCTCCAAGGGATCTTTCGAATCTGTCTCCTGTTTCTCTTGCATTGCAAGTAGATTCTATACAGCTGAGCCATTGAGGAAACCAGATATTAGAATACTTTAGACTAATATGGTTTGGTCCATTCATGCTGCTGCAATAAAATACCACAGACTTGGTGGCTAGTAAATGACAGAAATTTATTTCTCAGTTCTGGGGATAGGTTGGAAGTTCAAGTTGAGGATATCAGCATGGTTAGATTCTTGTGAAGGCCCTCTTCTGGGGTGCAGACAAATGAGTTCCTGCTGTATCCTCACACAGTTGAAGGTGTAAAGGGTCTCTCTGGGATCTCTTTTATAAGCCACCAACCTACTTGTGAAGGCTACACCTTCATGAACTAATCATCCCCCAAAGATCCCACCTTGGGCATTAGGTTCTCAACAAATGAATTTTGAAAGACTATAAATTTCCAATCTATAGAAAAGTAATATGAGTTCCTACAATATTTAATATCTGTGAATCTTTAATTCTAAAAGTTATTTTTATCATATACAGAAGATTATTTGTTGTATATCTATTTTTGTATCAAAAAGTTCACATGCATCATTTTATTAATATTTAGCATTATCCACATCTTGGTGTGTGTGTTCAATCATGTCTGACTCTTGGTGGCACCATGGACTGTAGCCCCCCAGGCTGTTCTGTCCATGGAATTTTCTGGGCAAGAATATCTGAGTAGATTGCCATGTCATACTCCAGGAGATCTTTCCATCTCAGGGATCAAACCTGCATCTCTTGTATCATCTGTATTGGCAGACAGCTTCTTTACCACTACTGCCACCTGGGAAGCCCCAATATCTTGATAGAAAATACAACAGAGATATCTCAAGATGTTTCACTTTCAAATACTAGCTCAGTGTCCACTCAGTTTCTCTTACACACTCACAATCATTTCCTCAACATAATCAGTATCATTCTTTCCCCGAAATACTAAAGGCTATGTATTTCATTCTTTCACTAGAATTTTTTCTCTTTCAATCCCTATAATCACTGCACCTCTTTGGCCTAAAGAAGACCTTCTTTCTGTCTTCCAACTTTCTTTTTTCTCTCAGTCTATCAGCATTTTTCAATTGGCTTCCATTCATCTTCCAATTAGATTCTGCAAGGGATCCCCATAACCACTGTCCTGCCAGTGTCGTTATCTCACTTGCTTCCTTGCTCCCTCACTGGTCCTGCAGTCAGGGTCTAGAAGCTAGACATCAACCACCCACTTTCACCACTCCTACAGCTGAGCTGCGGAAGGTCACAGTATAAAGTGTTACGATCTGTCAGGTTGTCACTAGCGACATGGGATCCATGGTCACAGCTGCAGCCTCATTTGTTTTAATTCTTCAGACTTCATGCTGGACAGGTTCACTTCCCACTTCCCAGAGGAAATATTCCAAACATCCATATTTCTCCATCACCAACTATTCAACCATTGCTGTCCCAAGTCTTCTTCTCTGATGCTTCGTACTAGCTCCTGTTTTCCACAACATTAAGAAAATTTAAGTTATTACAGATAAGTTCTTTAGAGCATACAAAACTTCAAAGTCTTATCCATGCAATAACATCCATGCTTCTTTCCTATGAATCTCAGAGAAAAATAAGTCTGTCCTTTTATTCAAGTGTGATTCCTCAATATGTGGGCCGATCGTCACCCTTCTGGTCTTCTGGCCCGTCTTGTTTTATCACCTTTTCACTTATGCACTTTCAATTCCTTCTTCTCCATTACTATCATCTTGTTTTCCCTCAGTCTATAAATAGGTAAAGTATCAATATTCCTATCATTTCTATTAATTTCTGACTTTTAAATGAAGCTTTTTAAGTACTTCTCCTTTACTTTTTCAACACACGTTTGTCTTGCACTCATGAATATCTGTCATTCCAGTGACATCTACTTTGAACATATAGGCATACGAAGATGTATCCAGGATTCTGTACTGGATTCTCCTGACTATAACACATTTAAAGTAATCTCCTTTATTAGTATAGTTTTTAATTTCAAATACTGTTCTGTGATCATCAAGTGTATACCTTAAAGTAAAATCTGAGCTTCAGTCTTTTTCACCTGAACACTCATAGACACTTCCACTCAGTTCCACTAAGCAGTAACTGAACTCTTTCATTGTCCTAATCTTCCATTTTAATTTCTTATTTATCTAGGATGATTGCACTAGAGACTTTCCAATGAAAAGTAGCCTTGGATTTCTCATTTGTGTTCCTGATTGCAAATTAATTGTTATATAAGTAATCTCTTAATATGTATTAAATATCTCATGTATTTAATAATAAGCTGCTGTCTTCATGTTAGGCTTTAATATCTCTCACCTTAACTATTGAAAATCTCTTGTTTTTGAACCCTTCTCCTATTTCATTCTCCTATTTTCATTCTCCATTTTCATTCATGATCAAGAGAGTTGAGTTAGTTCATTAAAAGAAATGGCACTTTAATTAGTGAGTAGGGTGAAAATATAACTTCGAACAACACAAAAGAACATATACTGAAAGTCTTGAATCTCCCTCCTGCTTTACTCTAGGCTCACACTTCCAGAATAGTATTATTCAACAATCTTTAAATAATTTCATTTTTATTCTTCTTCTGATTTTCACTGTAAGTATAAATAAATTGTATATATCTGTCTACTATTTAGTGTTTAAGACATATGTATTAGTTCTCTACTTCATAAACAAAAAGATTAGAAAAATTACACTACTCACTAATTTTTTCTCACTTTCAACTCTTGATTTTTATGCTATGTTATTTTTGATTCTTCTAAGTTATCTATAAATACATAAGTAATATGCTTATACTTTAACTTATGGATTGGTTAACTTCAGTTCAGTTCAGTCGCGCAGTCGTGTCTGACTCTTTGCGACCCCATGAATCGCAGTACGCCAGGACTCCCTGTCCATCACCAACTCCCAGAGTTCACTCAGATTCACGTCCATTGAGTCTGTGATGCCATCTAGCCATCTCATCCTCGGTCGTCCCTTTCTCCTCCTGCCCCCAATCCCTCCCAGCATCAGGGTCTTTTCCAATGAGTCAACTCTTCGCATAAGGTGCCCAAAGTACTGGAGCTTCAGTTTTAGCATCATTCCTTCCAAAGAAATCCCAGGGTTGATCTCCTTCAGAATGGACTGGTTGGATCTCCTTGCAGTCCAAGGGACTCTCAAGAGTCTTCTCCAATACCACAGTTCAAAAGCATCAATTCAGTTATATTTACTTGTGAGTCTCCACTTAAAGTCCTTGCTAACAGTTAGAAGAAAATTGGCCTCAGTGCTTCTCTCTGCTTTAGTTTTTCCCTTGTATTTTCTCACCTCAGTCACTTTTACTTTAAATATCTCAGGGCTCTTCCAATTTGATTTCTTTGCTATGACTACCATCATTATTTTATGCTTTTCTCTTGGTTCTTTCCAAAATAGTGGACAGTAAATAGCATGTAATGCATTATCATCTACACTACTTCAAGTAGTATTTTGACACAAGTGAAGTAAATCTAATCCTATGACCTTAAAATTGTGCTACTTGAAAACAATATTTTAACATCAGGCAACAATGTATTATTTTTAAACCTGCCTCACCTATTATTCAAAATCATTTCTTATTTTGTTACATAAGGCTGGAATCACATACAGATTTTTTTTATTGTCCAAGTTTTAAACTGCTTTCTTATTCTCATTACTAAAATCTTCCAGATTATACTGTTTGTAAAACTAAACATATTTTCTTCTTAAAGCCATTGCTCATGGACTCCTCTCACTTCCTGTTATAACTGATATCAAAAGCAGTCTTTTGTGTGTAATGCAGTTGACTTATTGGTGTTTCTAGCCTTTGCCCTTCAGAGTTATTTCTATTGTTTCTTGAGTATAGGATATTTTTCTCTTTGATTTTTATTGTTTTCATTGGTATTTTGACACAGGTTCTTCTCAAGAGCATATTTTTAAAGGACATGTAAAACTGAAAACTCCAAGTGCTTTCTTATATAAACTTATTTGATGTCACACTTAATTGATTTGTGTCTTAGACTAGGTTTTCCAGAAAACAGAACCAGAGGCATGACTTAAGTGCTAATGCAATCCCAGGCAGCAAGATGAGGCAAGGAGGAGTGGAAAGCAAATCCACATGCATCATAACTAGCAGGAAAGACTTTACAAACTACGACTCAAACAGATCATTGGAAAGAAGACTGGGGACAATTTTATCTTCAGGCACTTCCTCCTGTCTCCTTTCTTTCATTAGCCAAAGTTTGCCCTGAAGGTAGATAGCTCCTCTGTACTCCTGGGTTCCATCACTTAGATCCTTAGGGAGCTGCTGAAGAAAGCAGATCTCTTATTTAAGTCTGAAAGTGATGAGCAGATTAAAACTCTTAAGTGTTCTTGGCAAATCTATCCCAGGTTTGTATTACCTGTGTGTGTGTGTGTGTGTGTGTGTGTGTGTGTGTACACGTTCAATTGTAACCAACACTTTGTGACCAAATGGACTGTAGCCAGCCAGGCTTCTCCGTCCATAGATTTTCCAGGCAAGAATACTGGAGCAGGTTGCCATTTCCTTCTCCAGGGATCTTCCTGACTCAGGGAACTAACCCACATTTCTTCTGTCTCCTGCATTGGCAGGCAGGTTCTATCGCCACCTGGGAAGCCATCCATATTACTGTGGGCACTCATGTTGCTTGTCACAGCTGTAAAGGCTGCACATAGTTCTAAAGAATCTAAGGAGATTCATGCAATGTGTCTGATACAACTGAGAGTAGAATTCTACATTTAGAAACTTCTCCTTTAGAACTTCAGTATTTTATTTCACTGTTAACTTGCTATCACTGCTGCTGCTGCTGCTGCTAAGTCACTTCAGTCGTGTCCGACTCTGCGACCCCATAGACAGCAGCCCACCAGGCTCCCCTGTCCTTGGGATTCTCCAGGCAAGAACAATGGAGAGGGTTACCATTTCCTTCTCCAGTGCATGAAAGTGAAAAATGAAAATGAAGTCGCTCAGTGGTGTCCAGCTCTTGCGACCCCATGGACTGCAGCCCACCAGGGTCCTCCATTCATGGGATTCTCCAGACAAGAGTACCAGAGTGGGTTGCCATTTCTTTCTCTGTCACCAATGAAAACTGTGGTGTCAACTTCATTTAGAGTCTCTGGAAGCTCTGGGGGTTTCTGTATTGTCCTTGAGAGTTCTTTGAATAGCAAGAAGACCAAACCAGTCAATCCTAAAGGAAATCAACAGTGAATATTCATTGGAAGGGCAGATGCTGAAACTGAAGCTCTAATACTTTGGCCACCTGATGCAAAGGGCTGACTCATTGGAAAAGACCCTGATGCTGGGAAGGATTGAGGCAGGAGGTGAAGGCAGCAACAGAGGATGAGATTGTTGGATGGCATCATTGATTCAATGGACATTAGTTTGAGCAATCTCGAGGTGATAGTGAGGACAGGGAAGCCTTGTGTGCTGCAGTTCACGGAGTTGCAAAGAATTGGATACTATTTAGAGACTGACTGGGGCTTAGTGACTGGGGCTTCCCTGGTAGCTCAGATGGAGAAGCTCCTGTCTGCAATGCAGGAGACTTGGGTTTGATCCCCGAGTTGGAAAGAACCCTTCAAGAAGGAAATGGCAGGCTATTCCAGTAGTCTTGCCTGGAAAATCCCATGGATGGAGGAGCTAGTAGAGTACAGTCCATGGGGTTGCAAAGAGCCAGACACGACTGAGTGATTCCCTTTCTTTCTTTTCTTTAGTGACTCAACAGCAATTGTCCTTGGAGGTCTCAGGTATTCTTTCTGCTCACCAAACTCGGCATAGTAATTCTTATCAATCTGTTTATCTATACCTTTTTTCTATTTGGGATTTTTTTCTTCTAAATTACTATGATCATTTCTCTTCCCATTTTTCTTCAGTTCTCAATATATCCTATTAATATATTTTGGATTTTCTGATTTTATTCTGAATGTCTCTTTATGTTTTGTTAATATTCCATCTCTTTATCATTTTGATCTTTATTAGCAATGAATTATTCCACTCTATTTTTGAGATTATTAATTTAGTGTCAATTTGACTTATTAGTCAGCCATTGTATTCTTATTTTAAAACCATGTTGCTAATTTTCCAAATAGCTTTCATTTTCTGTGACTCATACACTGTTTGTTATTAAGTTATTTTTATTGCATGAAAACAATATTCTGTTAAACATTTCATTAGAATTGTATCTAATGTTTCTTATATTTTTTATTTCTCCTGGTGCAAGTTGGCCTCTTCCTTCAGTTGATCTTCTCTTTCTTGCTATTTTTCTTCAATTAGTGGAGTATTCATAGTCAACAGTTCATCTATCTGAAAGTATTTGTATTCATGTAAGTAGCTAGTATATAAATTTTTCAAACATTATCACTTTTCTTCCTTAAAAACAAACAAAAGCCTCAGAAGTTTTATTTATTTATTTTTGTTTGTTTGTTTTCTGTGAGGAGCTCACTCTGCTCTCTTTGTAAGTAGATGAGTCTTATAACCAGAAAATTGTTCTTTAGTGGTCATGGTCAAAGATTAGCCATCCATATTCAGATCACCTCAAAATAGCAAATTAAACTCGACTTTCATTTGGAGATGTAGTTTTTAGTACAAGTATTAGTCTTTTGGGTGCTGGTACCTCTTATGTTCCCTACTGGGTCCCTGGCAGTAGAGATTCAAAACAAGTTATAATGGGCGTCTTTAATTCAGTCCAAATATCCCATCAGGGGTTTCCCTAAGGCTATTACTTAACTTCATTTTAAAATCAATTTTTCAAGGCTTTAGTTTGAAGCAAGCAATGAGTAAAACCAGCTAGTCTGTGGAGTCCCTTCATAAACTGATAATGTCCCTCTCCCATTACCATCCTGCTTTCTCTAGACATATGAACTCATCTGTGCTCTGCCCATGAGAAATTAATTAAAATCCCCCTCTACCATTATCTTTTTTCATGTTTTTAATGTTATGATTTCATTACATTTGTTTATACTTGTAATATCATTTAGCAAGATTTCAGAAGGAAAGGAAGTCCATTTATTTGCTCAGTGTGTTACACTGAATTGGAAATGAAGCTAGTTTTCACAGAAATTTACAAAATTAATTAGATTACTTTCTCCCAACTTGGAGGTCATACATAGAAGCAATCTGCTCCATATTTACTCTCCACCCTCACTTCCTCCATTTCCCTTCCCACCTGATGTACCAGGCTCCCTATCATATTAGCCTTTGTAGAACTAGATGGATGATCTCAGTCAACTAACTAGGACTTTGGTTCAGAGAATTCCAGGAACTCCAGAAAAAAAAAGAAAAAAAATGAATGCAGAGATTTGCATAATGCTCTGGGTCTATTGCTAACTCTGGATTAAGAACAGCTAAGAGCAGGGCACAGTGGACACCAGGAAATGGTACATTGCTCAGGATTCCTCCCTTCTGGTTGTGCAAGTATCTTGCATTTTAAGAAAGTCCATCTTAATATGAATTGCAATATTTTGCATGCAAAAGTCCATCTAATTTCAGGGTGGAAGTGTCCACAAAGACACTCATTCAGTTCCTCACTCTGCGTGCATATTGAGAGTTTAGATCTAAATAAGATAAATTACTTTTTCAAGGTCAGGTACTTTAAAAGAAGAATGTAACAACATACTCATGGAAAATATCGATATGTGGTGTATTGTTAGTTGCTGTTTGCTTTTGTAGAGTCTAATTATCTTGAAGAGTCAAAATGATTCTAGGACATGAGGACAAATTTTTCATGGAAGCACTTGAAAGAGGTATTAATCAATTAGAATAATTAAATATGGTTTATTAAACCTTCTACATAGAGGTTATATTACCTAAACCACAATTATGAGATGCAAGGTGTCCTCTCTTTTGCAAAAGAAATGTCTTCACCACCTTAAAATTTTCCATGGAAAACATGATTTAACTATGAGAGAGATTATTAGAAACTTGCTGAAAGACATGTTTACCTAAATTTGCAATAGATTTACTCTTTTTCTATTTTATGGTGTCCCTTGTTGCATAGACTTCTTTACTAATCAAAATTTTATGCACTTTTATGAAAAAAATCTTAATTGGTAAATACTGATGAAAATTCATTTGATTTTCATTAGTCTACCATGATTATGCTATGCTGTTTTATTGGTATGCATTAAATATGAATGCATTTCAAATTGTGTTGAATTATGCCAATTTGTTTATTTTAGATGATTAATGAGCTTTCATTTGATCATTTCCAGGAGAAAAGTTGCTAGGAGTAAAAATTATAGGTAGAAGTGCTTCAGCGATGGATTAGGGACTGTCAGGTTAAATGTATATCCAGCTTACAAAGTCCCAGAATATTTAATGTGGCTCTAACTTTTTATACTAAAGAGGTAAAATTTAATGAAGGTCTTTATTTTTCACCATGACAGGACCATTGTGCTGTTTTTCTGTTTGAACATGAGTCTGTGAACAAATAGAAGAAGATACAAGCCATGTAAAAAAGGCCAGCATTTCAAAGATTAGTGAAAATCAACTATTGTTTAAAAGAAGAGAAAATGTAGACAGTACACATCAGCTGATAGTATCATAATTTATTCAATCAGGCAAAAAATTATACTTGTAGAAAAGAATAAAAATGAAACCCTCAGAATCTGTAGTCTGGTAATGAGGAGATTTGCGTTTTGATGTGTTGAATGTAAAGTTTGAAGTATTGGTGGATATGGTTAGATAGCAGGATATAGAAGAGTGAATGGTCACTGAGAAACTGGACACAAGTTTGGAAGGCAGCTGAAGATTGTATTTTTTCCTCTTTCTGGTCCTTCCCCACATTATATCAACATGCACAAATCCCTCTTGTCTACACCTACCTTCTATATCCTGATATCTAACTATATCCACCAATACTCCACTGAGACTTTTAAGAGCAGCATTGACCTCTGATATCTTATATTCAGCTGTGATCCTCCGTCCTTAATATTTGAACTTTTGGTGGCATGTGAGGCTGTAGAGTGCTCAGCCTGTTCTCAGCATATGCTATTCATACTTTCTACAATGCCATTCTCTTCTGGTTTCCTACTTCTCTGACCATTCCTTTTCCATTGTCCTGGTTGGCTTCTTTTTTTCTTTCCCACTCAATGTCAGTGTCGCCTAGATTGAGCCTTCCACTTCCTACATTTTTCAGTCTTAGATTTGTCTTGAGCATTTCTCCATTCGAAGGAAGAACATTCAGAGAAAGGGGAAGAGCCCAGCCACTTTCAGTTGCCCAGACATTCACGCTGTTTCACATTCTGTGTCTCTGTAAGTACTACTACTACTTTCTAGAAATGACCTGTACCTTCTGAGATAATCTTTCACTCCTCTTCCCAAATACAGTTCCAGTGTTTAAACTGAGAACATTCTTGATTTTGGTGGGGTGGTTTAGATGCTCCTACTCTGTGTTCTCAGAGAAATCATGACTTCCTCTTTTCTCCCAAAGCAATAAGTTACTCCTGTGTCTCTTTACAATGGTATCAGTTCCTGGAGGGCAGGAGTTAATCAACTGTAAATATATCTCCCAGTATATTGCATGGCACATAGTAGATTCTCAGTTAAATGTCTGACTTTTAAAAAATGAGCTTTGCATATTGCCTTTTTTTGTCAATTGATGTATGATTGATTTACAATGCTGTATTAATTTCTGGTGTATAGCAAAGTGAGTCAGTTATATATATATACATAAATATATATATATACATAAATATATATGTCTTTTTTTCATATTCTTTTTCATTATGGTTTACTATAAGATATTGAATATGGTTCCTGTGCTATACAGAGATTTACAATGTTGTGTTAGTTTCTGGTATAAAGCAAAGTGATTCAGATATATATATATATATATATATATATATTCTTTTTTATATTCTTTTCCATTATTATTTTATATAAGATATTGTATATAATTCTTCCATGTGCTATACAGTAAGTACTTGTTGTCTACCTATTTCATGTACAGTAGTGAATATGTGTTAATACCAAATTCCCAATTCATCCCTCCTCCCCTTTCCGCTCTGGTAACAGTAAGTTTGTTTTCTATGTCTATGAGTCTATTTCTGTTTTGTGAATAAGTTTATTTGTTTCATATTTTAGATTCCACATATTAGTAGCAGCATAAATTTTTTTTTTCACTTGAAAGTACTCCTTAACATTGATATTGAAAACAAGGAAAAACATACTTCTCTCCTCTAGTTAGGCTTTTTTGCAAATCTTCGTTAAATAAACTCATTATGTCATGCACCTCACATTACAGTAGGTATGCACATTTAACATGTCTATTTTTAAATCCAATCAACATACTTTCTCTTCCTTTGTAGGCTAGAAATTACCTTTCACAATCTTGTTTGCACAGATGTTCTTGCTTAAAACCAGTTTGATTTGTATATAAAACTACTGTGCCCTTGATGAATTTGAATTTTGTTTTATTTTTACCACTGGAGATACTCCATTATATAAGCTCAAGGAGGTTGAAAAACTCTGTGGAGATCTATTTCTATGTTCCATGTGTCGATCTGCATTAAATCTCTATAAAATGTCTTTTTTTTTCTTTTCTTGAGAAATTGATCGTAGCAACCGAACTCCAGAATTCAGCTGAGAAAATCTAAACTCAGCAATTCTTTTATTGAAATACCAATATACCATAGAGTCATGTGAAAATTAACCTAGCCTCCAGAGTTTAGTTCACAGTTGCTATTATTTTCACTGGGATCCCATTGTCTGCCTAAGCAAAAGACTTCCTAGGGTGACAGGCCTCTCTGAAATACCAAAGCACAAAAGTATATTCAGGTAATAAAATGCTCTAACAGTAGACCATGCTGGCTCCAGTCTATTTTCCACTGTCTTTAACTATATCTCTGTCATAGTTGTCAGACAGTTAATTGCAAAAATGTGCTGTCTCAACAAAACACAAGAGTCTAGAGTCATGTAGTTCATGCACTAGGAAGAAAAGGAATTTACAGATTCATTGAATTTAATGCCATGAATATTCCCCATACCTCTTTGCAGCAGAAATAGGAATAATCACAAGGAAACTCTTAAGAATTTTTATTTCCATATGACATAAATATATTGAGTGTATATTAGCATGTTCAGTTCAGTTCAGTTCGGTCGCTCAGTCGTGTCCGACTCTTTACGACCCCATGAATCACAGCACGCCAGGCCTCCCTGTCCATCACCAACTCCCAGAGTATTAGCATGTTAGCATGTCTATCTTTCCTGATAAGTAGATGGATATAGTAATTTTGTTTACAAAATTATTTCAGTAAAATCATTTTGTATCTTATGGCTGCTTCTGTTTTTCATATTTGGTTCATACTACCTAATCTGCAATAAAGCCACTGACTGCTATTTTACTCCTTCCTCTTAGTCAAAAATTTTGCAGGGGGATTTTAACATATCTTCCCCAAGTCAAGCTTTTGTTGTCACACAAGCTTCCCACATGTTGCTTATTTACCTGCTGTTTACTTCTAGAATTTCCTCAGCCTTCACCTCTATCCCATCCTTGCCCACCTGCTAAGTCTTGTATTTATAAATTAAATCAGCAATACAGAATCAGAATCAAAACCTGGAGAAATTCCAGGAGTAATATTCTTGTATTTAAGTTGTTGGCATAAATGGAATATTGCCTTTTATTTTGGCTACAAGAAGCTCTTTTTCATTGATTTTTTATTCTTCATATAATTGACATATTCTGTATTATCCAAATCTCTTCTCTCTTATTACTCCTTTATTAGATCACCAGATCCCTGGCTACCTCTCAAGGCTGCTTTCATTAGCCCATCACCCACATTTCCCTCTAAACATCTAAAAACACAGATGTATGTTTCTGGTGTTTGCTCTTCCTAGAAACTTAAATTTTGTGTGTAAAGGCTTTTGTTGGTTATTATACCATAATAGTTCTGCTTAGTTAATTTTATCAGAGATTTTTAACAGCATAAGTACTTGAATGAGATGTTTCCTCAAATACCACATGAGGTTATGGATGGAAGAAATACACTGCTGTTGTGTGTGTGCCCTTTATACATGTGTGCCTCTTGTCTTTCGCATGTATTTTCACCTTGCTTTTGTGTTCTTGACCTATTGTTTACTCCTGACTTCCTGCCCTAATGAGTAGTGCTTCAAGGAGTGACTAGCCTTATTCCAACCTGCATTTATGACACATTTATGACATGCCAGCATCTGTGTTAAATGTTGGAAGTCATTTCTTCTATGAATAAATGCAAAAAGCACTTCAAAAATAATAAACTGCATTGTACACCTATAGCTGATTCATGTTGATATTTGACAGAAAGCAATAAAACTCTGTAAAGCAATTACCCTTCAATTAAAAAATAAATAAATTTTTAATTTTTTTTAAATAATAAACTGCATTTCTAAAGGTACCACACTGGTACTTGTAAACAAACATCTACTAAAATGCCATTTAAAATGTAACATGTTTTTAAGATTTCTCTTGATACATTTGATTAATTTATACTGAATAGTCATGATACTGAAGTTTTACATTTTAAACAGCCATCTAGAAGAGATGTTTTATGACAAGGCAGTTATGGAAATTCAAGAATATAACCATGAGAAAGGAAAATAATAAACAGAATACTCAGCAGACTGAAGCAGTCTGGACTTTACTGTCACTGAAAATTCCTGTTACCATGTCTAAAAGCAGGACATCATCCAGGAGGAATTGAGTTTGCACTATGGGCATCTCAGGTGAGGCCCTGGAGCAGTAGGAAAGCTTATCTGCACACTGGCAGTGTTTCCACAGGGCTGCATTCTCTGGAGACCAGTCAACTGGCTCCGCTGGGGATTTAAACTGCCGCCCAGAGGATGCTTTCTCAGACACTGTTTCAAAGTCATTTTCAGGCAAGGATTTAGCTCATTTGATAATGGGCACTTTCAGTTTATTAATACCATGGGTTGTTACAAGAAGTTGCCCAAGTGATAGGCTATTGGAAAGGAAATTATATTCTCCAGGATTATGCGGCTGTGGGAAGTATGCATCTGAAGTAGCAGATTAACAGTGACAACAATGAAGCATCGGGAAATAACACAAAGTTCATTTTCCCCCACAGGCAGAATTGCACACTCTACCTAAGCAGGGTTTAGGAAGGCCAGGAGCATTCTACACGTTCTCCATGCATCTTGATAGCAGTGCTTTTGTGGATGATTTCTGTAAACAGCTATAGAATAACAAAAAAAGAAATGCAGAGTTTGCATTTAAGTTCACCTCCAAAGGAAAGCAAACCAACCAAAAAGAGATGTTAATTGCTTATAGTAAGACACACAGATTGCTAAATCACACTGAATGGTGATACAATAGAGACATTAAACTCTTTTTTAAAGCTTAAAGTTAAGCAAGAAAGTAAATTGTCAGTAAACACCTTTAGAAACAAAGTGATTCATAGCTGAGACAGCCAATAAAATTTTTCTAAATGTAGCTGATTTATTTTTAACAAAATAATTGATTTGGGGATTTGGGGGTTTACTTTTATAGTAATTAATCTGACCGGACTTATCAATTTAGCCTGGGTTTCCCTGCTCTCAAAATTTAAGTATTTTAGATAATTTTCAAAGACTTTTTTAATCTTGACTAAGATCTAGGCTAAACAAAAGAATAGCAGATATTCAATAAATGCTGTTATGAGGTCTGGTTTCATTTTCCTTGAAATTCTTGCTAATCTGATTATAACCAATTCGATGAGTGAAAACTTCTCCATCACTCAATTATTTAATTATAAAAATATCTTCTATTTATATAGAAATTTATACTTTTTTGAAAACAATCTTATGTATTATCCTGCTACAGATTCTTCTTCTTAATAAAAGAGTTAAATTGTGATCTTTAAAAAACAAGAAATGCCTCTTGTGCCTTTTATTTCAAGATCCTAGATCAAGAGTACACAGAACAGGCATTCAATGAGTGATTGTCGAATGAATGAAATAAGGATTTTGCTCTGTGGTACAACTATAAATGTTATGTGGCATTCATAAAGTTTTCATTTGATTTTTAATGATTTAGGAATTCAGAGCTTCCTTTCAGTGGCTTTAGAATGGCTAGGTTAAATACTTGATGGACAGTGTTAGCTCTTCCTTGACCCTTCCAGGGATAGACATGATTCAGCCCCAAGGGGCAATCAATGGCACATGCTTGAAATAGATAGTAAGCTTTTCAAAAGTATGTTTCTTTCCTCTTTGTGTTTAGATTCTGATCCAAAGAAGATATAGTTCATGTATTATTTAATTAATAGGCAGGAATGTAGTATTCACATAGAGGTCATTAATGATCCAAATCAACATTATATCTTTTTAAACAACTTTAGAAGGAGTTATTTTTCTGTGGGGGAACAAATAATGCACAAAATGAAGAATTCAAGAATGGCTGGTGTTTAGATAGACTTTTTTTTCCTAGAGACAAGTATTGGTTTGGATGAAACTTCATTGGCATTGGTCAAATGCAGATATAGTGAAAGCACCATATCTATTACCCAAGTCTCAAGGCACAAAATATTGGGATGATAGCTATTCACCTAGAAGTGGAAGGGTGGTAGTGAGTATCCTTATTAGAAATGTTCTGTTTCTATTTAGTGATCTACACTCTATAAATTACCTTCATTCACATGGCTCATTGTGAGATGAGTGAGAAAGCAGTAATATGAGAAAGAGAGAGAGGAGGAATTTTTTTCTAAGTAGGATCTCTTTATTATCAGTCACAACATGTGGCCTCTGGGATCTTAGTTTTACTATCAGGCATCAAACTCATGCCCCCTGCATTGGAAGGCAAAGTCCTAACCTCTGAGTGGCAGTTCCACTCAGGGAATTCCCAGAGTGGTGGATCTTATGATTTCCATTATATAGACCCCGCTGAGAACAAGTGACTTTAGAATGTCTAGTCCTACACTCATTGCTTTGGTTTTTGTAGGTTTTGCAGGCTGCTCTTTTGTTTTGTTATTTTAGTATGTTCTTGCAAAGGGTGAAAGGATGTATTTAGGTAAATGTTTCTATGATATAGACAATTACAGACTACCTGATGTACAAGAAAGGAGATAATGGTCTTTCAGAAAAGCTTTTTTTTTTTTAATCAAATCCATATTTTGATCACCTTTAAAAGGACCATTTTAATTAGATTAAGTATTTATGCTAGAGTAAGTCCAATTCCCACATCTTCTTTAATTGCAATGTGCTCAATTTAAAATTGTGGGTAACAGAAAAAGAATCACACAATTACACCCAACTTATTTTGAAAATGTGCAAAAGAAATTCATAGAGAAGTAAGGACAGCTGTTTAAACAAATAGTGCTGAAACAGCAGGACATCAATAGCTATAAAAATGAACTTCAACCTAAACTTCAGCTTTATATAACAGTTAACTCTAAACAGATCATAGATCTAAATGTAAAATGTAAGACTATAAAACTTTTAGAAGATAACATAGGAGAAAATCTTCATGACCTGGAGCTAGGCAAAGTGTTCTTAGATATGACACCCAAACCATGAACCATAAAACAAAAACAGTGGATATATTGGATTTCATAAAAATATAAAACTTCATTCTGAAAAATACTCAGTGAAGAGGATGAAAGATCAAAACTCCTTATTCCCAGTAGTAAGGGAGAAACACAATTAGAAAAATGAGCAAGAAGTAACTTTCCCATGGAAGATATATAGAAGGCAGATAAACATAGGAAATAATGTTCAAAATCCATAGTTATTAAAAAAAATGAAGTTTATAAACACAGTGAGATGTTACACATGTAGTTTCACATGTATTAGCATGGCTACCAAAAAAAAAAAAAACTCATACCAAGTGTTGGCAAACATGTGGAAAAAATTGGTACCCAGTAAATTGTGGCTAAGAGTCTAAAATGGAGCAGTCCCTCAAAGGGAAACATAATTACCATATGACACAGCGTTTGCACTCCTGATCATTTATCACAGAGTGATGAACATTTACATTCAGACAAAAACCCATACATAAAGATTCATAGCAGTTTTATTTGTTCAGTTCAGTTCAGTTCAGTCGCTCAGTCGTGTCCAACTCTTTGTGACCCCATGAATCGCAGCACACCAGGCCTCCCTGTCCATCACCAACTTCCGGAGTTCACTCAGACTCACATCCATTGAGTCAGTGATGCCATCCAGCCATCTCATCCTCGGTCGTCCCCTTCTCCTCCTGCCCCCAATCCCTCCAAGCATCAGAGTCTTTTCCATTGAGTCAACTCTTCGCATAAGGTGGCCAAAGTACTGAAGCTTCAGCTTTAGCATCATTCCTTCCAAAGAAATCCCAGGGTTGATCTCCTTCAGTTTTATTTGTAGTAGCCCAAAAAAGGAAACAAGCCAGGTGCCCTTCACTGAGTGAAGAGTTAAACAAGCAATGGATCTTCTTTTACTACTTAGCAAAAGAAGAGAATGAATTATGATACAGTAACAACTTGGAAAAATCTCAAGAGCACTTATGTGGAGAGAAAAAAGAAGTCAGTCTCAAAATGGTACATATTATATGATTCCATCCATTCCCAAAATATAAAATTATGCAGATTGAGAGCTTCTTAGTGGTTGCCAGAGGTTAGAAAGGAAACAGAGTGAGTGACCCTGAAAGTATAGCATGTGAAAACATCTTTGCCCTGATAGAACAGTTTCATATCTTGATCATAGTGATGACTTTTACTACTTAGCAAAAGAAGAGAATGAATTATGATACAGTAACAACTTGGAAAAATCTCAAGAGCACTTATGTGGAGAGAAAAAAGAAGTCAGTCTCAAAATGGTACATATTATATGATTCCATCCATTCCCAAAATATAAAATTATGCAGATTGAGAGCTTCTTAGTGGTTGCCAGAGGTTAGAAAGGAAACAGAGTGAGTGACCCTGAAAGTATAGCATGTGAAAACATCTTTGCCCTGATAGAACAGTTTCATATCTTGATCATAGTGATGGCTATTCTATGCATATGATAAAATATACACAAAGAAGAAAAAAGTAACTTCATGAAAAAGCTGTTAAGTCCAAGTAAGAAATGTAGGCAGGTCAATAATCTTGTGCCAGTATCAATTTCCTGGTTTCTATAATGATCCATAGCAATGCAAGATGTTACCGTTAGGGGAACTTTGATTGTAGCTACAATGATCTCTCTCTAATATTTTTGTAACCTTTTGTGAATCTGAAGTTATATTTTAAAGATGTTAGAAAATGAGGGAAATTTCTACTAGTCTATAAATCTCCAGTCTAAGAAAAAAAAAAAGGTCAATAGCCTTCTTGGATTGAAGCTTCAATTTAGCCTAGAAAGGAGAAAAAGAGAGAGATCTTGGTATGTGAAAGGAAGGAGAAGTTAAATGGTAAAATAGAATTTAGATAGTACATAAATATTGTGTGGATAAGTATGTATATAATGCATATATAAATAGAATATAAATAAGCTTTTTAAAACATTCATTCATTCCTGCAAAAACAAGATGCAGGCAAG
Organism: Aepyceros melampus; assembly: GCA_006408695.1. Taxonomy (NCBI): domain Eukaryota; kingdom Metazoa; phylum Chordata; class Mammalia; order Artiodactyla; family Bovidae; genus Aepyceros; species Aepyceros melampus. Next base: position 256,451 of record SJXQ01008950.1, on the reverse strand, counting down.
CATGGGAATAAGAGCACTGATGTAGGAATTTGACTGCCATGGTTTGAATGTGGACAGTTTTGCCAAATAATAGCTGTGTGAGCTTGGCAAATTCTTCCATCTTTCTGTGTTGCTTTGTTCTTGTTGGTAAAATAAAGCTATAATAGAGCCAAACTCTTAGTTTTGTGATGATTATATGTCTTAATACATGTTAGAAAAATATAGTATTTATTAAGCACCATCTAAGTGTAAACTTTTACTACGACTACTTACGTATTTTCTTATTGAATGTTTGCTGTGCTCAAGGTGATTTACTACAATATGCAAAAGAGAAAAAGATGAATAAGTAAAGGTTCTGTGTCTTTGGGGATCTTACAGTTTTGCATGAAATAGAAATGAAATGGATAATATGAGTAAAAAGCATAAAATCCTAGGTACAGAGGAGACATTCAAACTCTCTATTGGAGGAGACAAACCACATTTTGTTGCAAAAATTAGAGAGGGTTTGTTTGAAGGATGATATCTGAACTGAGTTTGAGGAATAGACCTGATTCCACATGTTCTGGGAAAAGCATTTCAGGCAGCAGGAACCCCATGGCCAATGCCAAGAGAAAACAGACTGAGGAACCCTCAGAACAGTGTCCACTTGGACTTGTGCACAGTCTAGAAAGGGGTGTGAGACTGATCATCAACAGTAAAAAAGCAGATTGAAAACAGATGATGCCAACATAGAAAACCATCATAGAGATGTGCCAAAAGAGATAAGAAGGATTATTCTTTAACTGAGAGCAACTTCCAAAACAGTGATAACATGCTCATCTTCTGAAGTTTCCTCCTTAGCATGATATATCTAGCTTCAGAGAAATCAGGCCTGACTCTGCCCTGGCAGAATTTGCAACTGATGGAAGAATAGGGCATGAACATATGCTGCAATATTTAATTGTTTTTTTAATTGCATCTTTGCTTTTCCTATCCCTAGGTCGGGAAGATCCTCTGGAGAAGGAAATGGCAATCCACTCCAGTACTATTGCCTGGAAAATCCCATGAACAGAGGAGCCTGGTAGGCTACAGTCCATGGGGTCGCAAAGAGTCGGACACGACTGAGCGACTTCACTTCACTTCACTTTGCTCTTCCTGGTGACTTTTTGAGGGAGAGAGCTAATACCACTCTGCTTGGATTTGTCCATTTACTCCTCTTGAAAAGATATGTCTAGATTAATGTGAATGCAATTTTATTGTTTAGATGATTGGCAGGGAAAATAAAACAGTGTTTGCTGGCCATGGGAAGCAACCTTTGATTGGAGCAATTAACACCTCTTGTTGCGACATTGATTCAATCCCATCCAATTTGAAGTGGTTGGGTAGCTGTGTCATTCTTCATGGATTCTGGCTTTGCATTTTGGACTGCAAACAGGGCCATATCCAGATGATCCCCTAGAGACAAGATACTTTTTTCCAAGAACCATTTAGAAATGTCCCTCTGGGAAAGAAAAGTGGCTTGTTAAAAGGAGAATAAAAAGCTTAAGCCCTTGGGGAATTAAAAGGACATGAAGAAAATGCTTTGCTATTTTCAGATGCAGATCCTTGTTCACCTGTGATCATCTTTGGTAAAAAATGAGAATTTCATCCTTGTACTCAATTTGTGCGTTGTATTGTAGGCAAAGGGGCATTTTCATTATCTATATTCAAAGGCATTGATTGAATGCCAGGGAGACACTGCACAGTATATCAAATGCAGAATTAGACAAGTCTCTACCCAGAACGCTTATAATTTAGATGCTATTTTCTTAAGCCACATCCCAACAGGAAAATAAATGCTTCCATTTCCTTCACGGATTCATTTCCTTCTTTTCTCAGTTCCTGTCTCCGCATTCTCCCTCGACACCACCCAAAACTCGTTTCTATGTAAAGCCAGAAACTTGGGAAACTGATTTTTTTTTTTAGCACTACCACTATTTTCTATCATTTTGTATTTCTAAAAAGCAGTGTTTTCTTGACAAATAATTTTCTAAGCATAAGACTCAACTGAATAACTATTTAAGGTCACTTCAGTAATCCATAGGGACAAAAGTATATCAGGTAATAAAATCCATCATTTTTCCTCTCAATTGTGCCTCTTTTAGTGCATTTCCAGCTTTCAATATCCTTTTTCTCTACCTTAATGGCTCAGAAATATTATCATTGATTTCACTTTCACTTTCCACTTGAAGTCTATTGTAAACCCTCTAAATGGCGAACTTGGAAAATACGGTGAAAATATCTTATGACAAGTGATCTTCAGAACTATATCAGAGGATCTGAAACACCTGCTTCTGAAAATTCTCGATTGTTCTATTCCACACCACTCACTAGCTTATTTTTTTTTTTTTGAAGTTTCCTAAGCCTGACACAGGAAGAACAGTGTAATGAAATCCATACACTATTATAGCAAAGGCCAGTCTTAGGAGCTAGTTTAATGTTTTATTGATTGACTTACAGACTGATTATTACTTGTATCATGCACACATATATAGTGTGATATTCAAAAAGTGCTGCAATTAATAAGAGACAGTCAAGCTAGACATTTCTATTCCTATTCTTATAAGCCAATATTACTTTCTCTTGCTGTGAGCCACTAAAAAAATCTGAGGACACAGAGCAACACTGTGCTCTTAATCAACTATTGAACTGTGTGTAAGTGATCAAAGGTTAAGAGAGCACCTGGCCACCTTTGATCACCCTCATGAGTTCTGACAAGCTGCCATTCTTTTGTCCACCTCCAAGGGTTCTTTAGCCTCCAGAAAATTTCTATGGATTCAACAGAGTAAAAAGTTGAAGAAGGCAAAATTTTTAACTCTTTTTGAAAAACCAAATAGGAGCAGAATAATGGCTATAGCTTAATGAGAAAGGCTATATATACATTAGCTGTCTCACTGTCTCTAAGGTGCGTAAAGTAATCTGAAAATTAAAATAACCAGAGAGAACAAAAGGAACTTATTTTAAGTCAAAACAAATGGGAAGTTAATAAAGCCCAGAGAAAGTATTTTTCATCATGGTTGTATCATTTTTTACAGCCTGTTCATAAATGAATGATGAAGAAGTCTTACTTTGTCTTTTGTTCTACTTTATAGAATCACACCCTTCCCCACCCAAGTTTAATTTTGCCCCATCTCACTTTATTCCCGCTTAAGTTCATTCTGAAAGGAATGATGTTAATTTTTCTTGAGTTCATTTCCTTCCACTTCGCTCATATCTTGGTGATCAACCTTGATGCATCCAGACAGCAGCATAATTTCTATTTTGTGTCTCTTTAAATATGACTTATCATCCCTTTTCTTGCCCTTTATATATAACTTCAGGTCCCTGATATTACTCTTCAGACATGTCAATCATTTTCCCTCAAAAACCTGCAAACACCTGCAGCCAAATTTCTACCTTTATTCTCTGCAGATTCTATTTTTCCTGTTAGTGGCAAAAATGTGTATCCTCACAATCTCAGAAAAACATTATTATGCACTTTATGCTTTCTCAGATGTCCTCCTTAAAGGGTCTCTTTGAAAGTCCTTGCTTCCCTTCTCTTTTTTCACCATTTTATTTTCAGGATATATTCTTAATTAAAAAGAACTACATTTGATAGGATAAATGAAGGAAGCCTGAATGTAGAGACCTGAATTGATTATAGTGGGGCAAAGTTGACTCACAAAACCAGATGCACTCTCCACATTCTCTGATCTCCTGCAGGCCTCTTCACAGTATTCTTGCATGCATGCTAAGTCTCTTCAGTCATGTCCAACTCTGTGTGGCCTCATGGACTGCAGCCTGCCAGACTCCTCTATCCATGGGATTCTCCAGTCAAGAATACTGGAGTGGATTGCCATGCCCTTCTCCAGGAGATCTTCCCAACCCAGGGATCGAATCCTCGTCTCTTATGTCTCCCGCATTGTCAGGTGGGTTCTTTACCACTAGCACCAGCTTGGAAGCCTTCACATTACTCTTACCCTTATTGGAACAGCCCCAAAGTTGCAGAGAACTAGAGGCATGACACCTACCAGCACCAGAGACGTGTATGTGTGTGTGTATACACATGTGTACTATCCATGGGCAGGATATAAATCCTAAAATTCTACAGAAAAATGTATAGACTCTGTACTCCTAATATTCAGGTTTAAAAATATCACATTTTGTATGTTTGGCTCAGTTTTTTGTCTAATGAAATAAATCTGCAGACACAGCCAAAAGCTTCCAAGTTCTCTTTTTCCAACTTTTCCCAAGTAACAGGTAACATGAAATACTTCTCTTCATTTTTCATACATGTACTTATTGCAACATGTATTAATAGTAAACAAGATAGATGAAAACCTTTAAACCTTCTTTATGATCATGTATCATGAGCAAGGGCTTCCTTGGCAGCTGAGCTGGTAAAGAACCCACCTGCAATGCAGGAGACTCCAGTTCAATTCCTAGGCCAGGAAGATCCCCTGGAGAAGGGATAGGCTACACCCTCTAGTATTCTTGGGCTTCTCTGGTGACTCGGATGGTAAAGAATCCACCTACAATGCAGAAGACCTGGGTTTGGCCTCTGGGTTGGGAAGATCCCCTGGAGAAGGGCGTGGCAACCCACTCCAGTATTCTTACCTGGAGAATCCCCATGGAAAGAGAAGCCTGGTGGGCTCCAGTCCATGGACTTGCAAAGAGTTGAACATGACTGAGTGGCTAAGCACAGAACAGCATCATGAGAAAATGTAAAACACAGCAAATTCGGGCAAGACATTGACAATGTAATAACCAACCAAAAATTAGTATCTCAAGTACAAAAACGAATCACACAACTTTAGAAAAATAGAGCTCAGTGAAAGATGGCCAGGCATTTTGAGATTGTTCTTAGCGCCCTTAGGAGGAAAGTCTCTGTGTGCTTGTGGGTTTTTTGTTTGTTTGTTTGTTTGTTAATTGAAGGACAATTGCTGTATAGAATTTTGTTGTTTTCTGTCAAACCTCAACATAAATCAGCCATGGGTATACATATATCCCTTCCCTTTTGAAACTTCCTCCCATCTCCCTTCCCATCCCACCCCTCTAGGTTGATACACAGCCCCTGTCTGAGTTTCCTGAGCCATATAGCAAATTCCCTTTGGCTATTTATTTTACATAGAGTAATGTAAGTTTCCATGTTACTCTTTCCATACATCTCACCTTCTCCTCCTCTCTCCCCATGTCCATAAGTCAGTTCTCTATTCTCAGGAATGTGGGGAGGCAGCTTTCAGAAACTCCACAAATTGAGTTTCAATAAGCTACAGTTCTGGCTCCATATCACTCCATCAATCTGCATTATTACTCCCATTTCTGCAGAAGGGAACCCAATTCTGATGCACAAAATTAAAGATTTTGAATTCAAGGATGATTATACTCTGTAAGCATCTTCTAGGATAAATCAGGTTGGTATCTCTTGAAATTGTGAAATTAGTTTATTCTTGATAATACTTGAATATTATTTTAACAATTTGGTATGCTCATTTTGTTTTTTAATAAAATGGACATAATGATATGATATCTGTTCATGAGAAGCACATGAAAATAAATCTGAAACTGTTGTACTTTAACAGAAAAGGGCTGAATGTATTTATTAACATATCCGTCACATATAATGAAACTTTAATGATAATAGCATAGCAACTTATTTATAACAATGGTGCAATTAAAACCTTGTGTATAGAGGTGAGAAAACACTATCTTATTTGTATGATAATGCATTTTTAATGTACACACATATCATTAAAAAGAGAAAGAAAACTATTTGCTGTTATCTCTCTTTTCTTCTCTCTTTCTCCTCACCCCAACTCTCTACCTTAGATCCTAGAAAAATCTCTAAGTGAAGGGTGATAAATAATTAAGAGAATATGCAAGATCTGTTTTCCCTCAAATAAAACAGATACATATATGAAAAGAAGAAATTTAAAAGAGAAGGCAGCAGAACAGTCAGTTGTAGAAAGTTTTTCCTTGGATGTAAATTATTTATAGTGTTTATCAAGGTTGAGTCATAATGTCATAATTATGATCATTTTTATTTTCCTAGAACAGCTTTTTTGATTATGTATAACTGTGTGTTAGTTCAGTTATTATGAGAAGTGGATATCAAGACATGTAAGATATTCGGGGGTGGGGAAAAGGTCTGTGTAGGATAAGACACTGGGAGCAGGGACAGGCAGAGAGAGCTTGCAGTCCATAGCGCAGTTTTGCCTGTACAGCAGGATGGAGCAAGAGAGCCTGCGGCACAACTCCAAGGATCCACCCCACAAAACAATGGGAAGTCCCCAGACAAATCAGAGAAGTGACCCTGGGCTCTGCACGTTTAGTTCCAACACCAGTGAAATCTGTATAGTGAGTGATGGGATATTTCTGGAAATTGAATTCAATTTGAGGACACCAAACTCAGCAGAGGATGGGAAGTGAATCCAGGTGTCAAGTCAAGGGGCAAAGCAGCTGTGGAAAGCAGGCTCTAGAATGTTCTCTAATTATAATCTCTGTCTCCTAGTATTCATGTTCTTATGTCATTATCTCCTGTTCTCTCTGAACAAGACCTGCAGTTTTCATCTAGCCATAGATTGCTGCTGCTGCTAAGTCACTTCAGTCATGTCTGACTCTGTGTGACCCCAGAGACGGAAGCCCACCAGGCTCCCCCATCTCCCTGGGATTCTCCAGGCAAGAACACTGGAGTGGGTTGCCATTTCCTTCTCCAATGCATGAAAGTGAAAAGTGAAAGTGAAGTCACTCAGTCCTATCTGACTCTTAGTGACCCCATGGACTGCAGCCTACCAGGCTCCTCCGTCCGTGGGATTTTCCAGGCAAGAGTACTGGAGTGGGCTGCCATCGCCTTCTCTGAGCCATAGATTAGGGCAACTTTAATGGATGTTCATTCTGTGATTGGATTAGATAACAGAGTGATATCAACCTTAGCAGATTTTCTCCCTTGCTAACTTTGATAAAGTTGACATGTTGGGGAGATCCACTTGGCAAAGTACTAAAGCAACCCTCCAACAATTAAAAATTGAGACTTTCAATCCAAAAACACTTGAAAGTACGTTAGTCACTCAGTCATGTCTGACTCTTTGTGACTCCATGGACTGAAGCCTGTCAGGCTCCTTTGTTCATGGAATTCTCCAGGCAAGAATACTGAAGTGGGTTGCCATTTCCTCCTCCAGGGGATCTTCCCTGCCCAGCGATTTTCGCATTATGGGCAAATTCTTTACCATATGAGCCACCAGGAAAGCCCTAGAGTGGACTACAATTCTACTTGTAACGTGTGAGTTTGGGAGTGAATACTTTCCCAGCTACATTTTCCATGAAGTCCCGACCCTGGCTTGCATCTCAATTTTCAGCCCTGTGAAAGGTCCTGATCAGAGGACCCAGTTAAGTCATGCCCAGATTTCTGACCCACAGAAAATTTGAAATAATAAATGTATCTTATTTTAAACTATTAAATTTGTGGTAATTTGTTAGTAGTAGAAAACTAATACAGCATCCAAATATGTAGGGGAATCAGGTAGATAAATGTATCAGGACTTCTTAAATGGGTTTTGTGATGTGTATGGTATACTTTAAACTTTGAGAATTTTTGGTTTATTTTTATTTTTTATTCATCTCAATTCTCAATCAATGATTTATTAACTCTTAACTGGTCATTAAGATCTGAGTAAAGCCTCTGGCACATAGTGAGCTGTTAGAAATAGTATCTGCCATTTCACATGGGGAAAATACTCAAAATTAAATTTACATACACCAAATTACTAGTAGTACACACCTTTTCCTGTAGTTCACTTTCATGTAATATAATGTCATCTCCTCTCCCTTAATTGCCCTTATGTTCCACAATAAATTGAATTTACCAGCACGGAAATCTTAGATGTCATAGTTATATGAGTGAGTATGTAGTAAAAGGAGCTCCAACCAGTCCATTCTGAAGGAGATCAGCCCTGAGATTTCTTTGGAAGGAATGATGCTGAAGCTGAAACTCCAGTACTTTGGCCACCTCATGCGAAGAGTTGACTCATTGGAAAAGACCCTGATGCTGGGAGGGATTGGGGGCAGGAGGAGAAGGGGACGACAGAGGATGAGATGGCTGGATGGCATCACGGACTCGATGGACGTGAGTCTGAGTGAACTCCGGGAGTTGGTGATGGACAGGGAGGCCTGGTGTGCTGTGATTCATGGGGTCGCAAAGAGTCGGACACGACTGCGCGACTGAACTGAACTGAACTGAAGTAGTAAAAAGTACACTGATGTAAATGACCCTTGGACAATAAAAGTTACCTGCTCACAGAGTGAATTTAATCTGGTGATTATACAGAAAATATTTGGAGAGACAAGATTTCTGAGTTCTGTGTGTGAAATGTGGTATGCCATTTTTATTTTTGAAAATCCCAAATTGACCCAGTGTACTGCAGAATGCTGCCTCCACACCAGCATAACATCCCGTAATATAGGGAAATGAGTTACTCTTATAGGAGGATTTGGCATTCTCCTTGCAGTGAAAATCCATTCTTTTATCTCCAATAGCAGGTGTTAATGTAAATTCACGGCACACTTTTGGAAAAGGAGGAAGAAGCTAAAGGTGTGGGCTGTTTGCAAATCGCCTGTTATTGTACCTCTTTAAACTGCTCTCTTTGACTGCACGAGGCTTTGATAGCTCATCTAGTTGCCATAGCATGAGCGCAATGCTGCAGGCATGAGGCGATTGGGGGCAGCATGTTATTGACAGAATCTCCTGAATGATGATTTATTATTAACATCAATGGGAACAACACTTGTTCTTTCTAAAAAGCCTGTTTGTTCCTCTTGCCTCACCTGGGAGGAACACTCTGCCCAGGACGGAGATGCTGTTTGTACTGTGTTATTTAGCCTTCTCTACAACCGCTGAATTTTTACATGGCCTGGTGATTTTTCTCGCCTCCATTCTGATGGCTTACCAACCATCTAGAGTTGTGACATACCCAGAAATACTCTGGGTATTTCAAAAGCAAGACCATTTAGCAAGAAATAATTAAACAAGAGAGAGTATCCAATTTAAAACAAACAAACAAACAAAATCATTTACCTTTGGCACATAGTTTCCCAAACAGAATAATACTTGTACCGTGAGGATATTCGTGCAAATTTGATGGTGGAAAATAAGAAATCTTACGTATCATGTATATTACAGGATAAAACAGGATAAAACACAAAACTGATCATTATCCACCAAATAGCTTTGAACATGCCACTTCCCTTGGCTAACTCCTGGAAGTTTCGTACTTCAGTTTATCATGGTTCTGCCCTGTCTTGGTGAACATTTATTTCTTTCTTCTTAAATCAGTTAGGTAAGTGCTTCCAAAATTTCTCCACCGGTGCACAAATAGGCCCTCAATTTTAAGTGAAGTATTCTTCATTGGAACTTTAAATAATAAAGCAAAAATGTAATATTTAAAATGAAAGGAAATGGTTTCTTCAAGTGAATGAGGCAATCATAGTGTAGACTTTAACCAATGCATTAAAAAAATATATAATTTAAGTTGTAGATTGGACTCCATACAAAGTTGGTTTATGATATACAAATACGTCCCTTATATATGTATGTTTATGTACATATCTGTCTATCTATCTATATATACATGTACACTATACATATGTAGTGAAGGTGAAAGAGGAGAGAAAAAAGCTGGCTTAAAACTCCACATTCAAAAACTAAGATCATGGCATCTGGTCTCATCATTTCATGGCAAATAGATAGTGAAAAATGGAAACAGTGGTAGATTTAATTTTCTGGGGCTCTATAATAACTGTGGACAGTGAAGCCATGAAATTAAAAATGCTTGCTCCTTGGACAAAAGCTATGACAAACCCAGACGGCATATTCAAAAGCAGAGACATCATTTTGCAGACAAATATCTGTATAGTCAAAGCTATGGTTTTTCGAGTAGTCACGTATGGATGTGAAAGTTGGGCCATAAAGAAGAATCAGTGCCGAAGAATTGGTGCTTTCGAACTGTGGTGCTGCAGAAAACTCTTGAGAGTCCCTTGGACTGCAAGAAGATCAAATCAATTAATCCTAAAGGAAATCAACCCTGAACATTTGCTGGAAAGAAAGATACTGAAGCTGAAGCTCCAATACTTGGCCACTTTATGTGAAGACCTGTGTGTGTGTGTGTGTGTGTGTGTGTGTGTATACAGATACATACATATAGCATGGTTTATTTTTACCAAAATAGAAAAAACCCTGATCATATTAGAGTCAATATCTTCTTCCAGGACTGATGATTAATAGGTCTAATATTGACCCAGAAATTTCTCATTCAAACTATTACAGAATTTTGTCAAATGCCATTTTAAAAATGTCATCTTTTAAATAATCAAAAAGTTGTTGAATGATAGTAGTAGAAAAAGCTCCAAACCACAATTTAGGAGAATTTAACTCCATAAAGTATGTGTTCCTGTTTCTAAAATGCTTGGATGTGACTTTTTAACATATTACACATGACCAAACCACTGGGGTCTGAATAGTGAGACACCAGAATATACGTCACTGATGCAGGGACCTTTGACAAGCCACATAAAATCATGGAAAAGTCAATTTTCAATATTATTAGCCTTCTAATGAGGAAGTTTTCCTTCAACAGCATAATTCAACATGAAAAATCACAATCTTGTGTTGACTGTTCAGTATTCAGAGTAAACATTTATTTTGATCTTATGTATAATCCTAATTTGTTTATAAAAGTTTAATGATATTTTGGTACAAATTACAAACTACCAAACTCTTCACTATTAATCATGTGCATTGACATTGACAACCTCTGCTCTTTATAAGACAATACTCTTTCTTTCTGCATCTATAGTTTGTGCTTCATTAGGACACTGTCCATCCTTCATCACAAGCTATGAATAATCTTAAACACACAGAGCAACTTTTATCTTCTTGCATGGGTTATACGTTAAGAATGGAAGAAAAAATCATAAAGCACTCCTCCTTTATATATGCACCATCCTTTGGGCAAGAGCTTATCCATACTGTAAATCACTGGTTTTTCTAGAATGTAATATCAAATATATGCTCAGAGGTATGTGAGGATAACTTCTCTTTTGTACTGTAGGCATAAATATTATGTAACATCCCTTGGAATTGATTTAAGACTCTAGTTTTTCATCAAACATATTGCCCTCAACAAGGATTATTTCTGTATCAGTCTGCACCTCTTCCACTGAAAATATGATTTTTCCCTTGCTTTGGAAGTCCTAGACCCTTTTCAGGAGAAGTTGTTGAGCTTAATTTTAAAGTTGGAAGACATTCAATGGATTAATTTCCCTCTTAATAAAGTTTCATAACACTTGGGACTAGGAGTAAATGGAATACTGATCCGATAGAGCTGAAATGTTTGAATATCCATCTTGGCAATTTTTCAACATATTTTTAAGCTGCTATGCAAAACAATGATGCCTTTCAGGATTCTAATATATATTTTAGTAGCATTATTAGCAAATTATTATTTCCCTGAACTAAATATTTACTACTGTGACTTAGAGATTATATGCTTTTCCACTGATTCATAACAAATGACCACAAATTTAAAGGCTTAAAACAATACCCAATTATCTTATAGTCTTGTAGCTTTGAAGCTCTGTTGAACACAGTGTCCCACAAGATTAAAATAACAATGTCAGCTTGGCAAGGCTCTTGCATGGAGGCTCTAGGGAGAATCTGCTTCCAAGCTCACTGATTTTGTAGGTAGAATTCAGTTGCTTGTGGTTGAAGGACTGAAATTCCTGTTTCTTTGGTGGCCAGGGGCCTCAGGGCTCCTTAAGACTGTCCATACTTCTCATTTTCCTTCATCCCCAGCACCAGGAACAAATTCTTCTCACACTTTGCACCTCTTTGACTTCCTCCTTCTGGCAGCAGCAGGAAAAACTTTCTGCCTTAAAGCTCTCAACGGATTAGGTCAGGCTCATCTGCATAATCTCTCTGTCTTAAATTCCATAGTGCCTTAATGTTATAAAGCACATAATCATGAGACTGATATCAAACACTCAGAGGTTCTGGAAATTAAGTCAGGGCATCTCTAAGGACCATTTTGAACTTATGAATGACCACAAATTTAAAGGCTTAAAACAATACCCAATTATCTTATAGTCTTGTAGCTTTGAAGCTCTGTTGAACACAGTGTCCCACAAGATTAAAATAACAATGTCAGCTTGGCAAGGCTCTTGCATGGAGGCTCTAGGGAGAATCTGCTTCCAAGCTCACTGATTTTGTAGGTAGAATTCAGTTGCTTGTGGTTGAAGGACTGAAATTCCTGTTTCTTTGGTGGCCAGGGGCCTCAGGGCTCCTTAAGACTGTCCATACTTCTCATTTTCCTTCATCCCCAGCACCAGGAACAAATTCTTCTCACACTTTGCACCTCTTTGACTTCCTCCTTCTGGCAGCAGCAGGAAAAACTTTCTGCCTTAAAGCTCTCAACGGATTAGGTCAGGCTCATCTGCATAATCTCTCTGTCTTAAATTCCATAGTGCCTTAATGTTATAAAGCACATAATCATGAGACTGATATCAAACACTCAGAGGTTCTGGAAATTAAGTCAGGGCATCTCTAAGGACCATTTTGAACTTATGCTTACTATAGGGATGCAGCAGGCAAGAGAAGAGGAGCTAAAGAGCCTCTTGATGAAAGTGAAAGAGGAGAGTGAAAAAGCTGGCTTAAAACTCAGCATTCAAAAAACGAAGATCTTGGCATCCAGTCCCATCACTTCATGTCAAATAGATGGGAAAACAATGGAAACAGTTACAAACTTTATTATCTTGGGCTCCAAAATCATGACAGATGGTGACTGCATCCAATAAACTAAAAGACACTTGATCCTTGGAAGAAAAGCTATGACAAACTTAGACAACACATTAAAAAGAAGAGACATTACTCTGTCAACAAAGTTCCTTATAGTCACAGCTATTGTTTTTCCAATAGTTGTGTATGGATGTGAGTTGAACCACTAGGAAAGCTAAGCACCCAAGAATTGATACTTTCGAACTGTGGTGTTGGAGAAGACTTTTAAATGTCCCTTGGACTACAAGGAGATCAAACCAGTCAATCCTAAAGGAAATCAATCCTGAAATGCATTGAAAAGACTGAAGTTGAAGCTGAACCTCCAATACCTTGGTCACCTGATGCAAAGAACTGACTCACTGGAAAAGACTCTGATGCTGGGAAAGATTGAAGGCAGGAGGAGAAGGGGACAACACAGATGAGATGGTTGGATGGCATCACGGACTGACTCGATGGACATGAATTTGAGTAAGCTCCAGGAGATGGGGATAGACAGGGAAGCCTGGCGCGCTGCAGTCCATGGGGTTGCAAAGAGTCAGACACAACTGAGTGATTGAACTGAACTGAACCAGTGCCTCTGAGAAACACTGATCAAGATATATTTATGATCCTCTTTTATTTCTATGCATTTTCCCTGGGGTTTTTCAGTGTCTGTCATTCTTTAGTTTTCATCTATAAAATGATGTTTTATAAAATAATATACCATGTAAAATGATATACCAAATCTACCTCTTCACCCCCAGTCACAAGTTAGAAAATATTATTTTCATTTTCTCATTGAATTTTCAGAAGATTCTTATGCAATGTGCTAAATGAACCTATTATCTCTGCCAGCCTCAATATCTCCTCCTACTTCTGATGGTGAATATGAATTTATATTTCAAATAGTCTTCATTTTTCAAAGATGTTTGGCTGAACCTATATAATAACTCAGGTTAAAATCTTATTCTAGAAATATTTCCCTGTTTATTTGTACAGTAACCATCAGTATTATTTTCAATTTGTTTTTTACAAACCTATTTTAAACTATTTTGCCATCTTGTAAGGATTGATTAATTATACAATGGTTAAAGCACCACTGTTCATAGTCCATGATATATGTTGGGGTCAGGAATAAGTGACAAATTTGTGTAATATCTGGACCATCACACATGAAGATTAAATACAGATGCTATGCCAACCTATGTATGAAATAATAGTCTATTATTCAGATAAAAATAAATGAAAATGGGAGGTCTAATATTTCTTCCCATCTGTGTAGTATCTATCAAGGATGCCTATGCATTTTAAGACATCATTATTATGTACGATCCAGCTGCAAACACCTGTCATTCATTGCCTGAGGGCTTTCTCTTGCCACTAAAGTCTGTATGGACTTCCTATGGGGAACACAAGAATTGCCACACAATTCATGTTCCTAGGGGCAACTCTTAACTGAAGACTGATGTGAATTGGTAGATAATTATCAGCTTTGCTTCTCATTTATTTTATTCTTTTTTTTTATCAAAAGTATATTTGAAGCATAGCCACTCCCTTCTCCGGTGGATGTGCCCAACCCAGGAATTAAACCGGGGTCTCCTGTATTGCAGGAGAAGGCAATGGCACACCACTCCAGTACTCTTGCCTGGAAAATCCCATGGATGGCAGAGCCTGATAGGCTGCAGTCCATGGTGTCTCTAAGAGTCGGACATGACTGAGCGACTTCCCTTTCACTTTTCACTTTCACACATTGGAGAAGGAAATGGCAACCCACTCCAGTGTTCTTGCCTGGAGAATCCCAGGGAAGAGGGAGCCTGGTGGGCTTCCGTCTATGGGGTTGCACAGAGTCGGACACAACTGAAGCGACTTAGCAGCAGCAGTAGCAGCTTCTGCATTGCAAGCAGATTCTTTTCCATCTGAGCCACCAGGGAAGCTCCTATATTTTATTTACAATGTGTTAATTTCTGGTGAATAGCAAAGTGATTCAATTTTATATGTGTATATATATATTTATATATATTCTTTTTTTATACTCATGGTTTATCATTAGATATTGAATATAGCTCTCTGTGCTATATAGTAGGACCTTATTTTTATCTATTCTATATATACTAGCTTACATCTGCTAACCTCAACTTCCTACTCCATCCTTCCCCCAACTCCTTCCCCTCTGGCAAGTACCAGTCTGTTCCCTATGTCCATGATTCTATTTCTGTTTGATAGATAGGTTCCCTTATAACGTCTTTTAGATTCCACATGTAAGTGATATCATATGGTAGTTGTCTTTCTCTCTCTGGCTTTCTTCAGTATGATCATCTCTAGTTGCATCTATTCTAGCCCCCCATTTGAGATACTCTAACCCAGAGCCCACACTGCCTCCTAGAGGCCCCATCTAAATTAACATGCTGTGCACAGGAGTGACCAGCTCATTAGCATTCTTCATGGAATCCAGGCTCTTTCCTCCCTCCCTTTCTGACTTCCCTACTCATGCTTTCTGGGACTACTCCCCAAAAAGTATTGTTCTGTGTTTGCCACGGGATCTGCCTCTAGCAAATTCCAGCATGAGACAAGGCACCGACATATAAACTTGAGCTCTCCCTGGGGAACCTGCACCATAGCAGAATGGAGACCACTCTGCTATACGATAAAATTTACACATCTCATCTCACAGGTAAAAGGCCTCATCATCTGGCCCCATCTGGCCCTTTCCTCTTCCCTCCCTATCCCTTCTCACTCATAGTACAAACTCACAGAATGTCTAACCACTCGGTAAAAACCTCATTCTTTTTCACTATCCTATTTCATTACCACCGTTCAATGTTTTCTCTCCTATATGATTGAACATGTTTCTTAGAGCCCTGGATTATTGTGGGGGGGTCTATAACTAATTTAAATGTGGAATAGGTGAATTAATAGATTAATAGAATAATGAATAAAAGTACATCTTAAATACCATCTAAATAGACTTAATTACTAGCAAACAGTTTTCTTCAATTCCCTGGTCTCATATATGTTAGAATGTTTACTATATGGTAGTGCAAGTTCTGGTGCAAAGAATTTCAAACAACTCTAGTAGCAGCCATGATGTCAATTCTTTAAAAGGTGCACTTTTATTAGTAATGACGCCACCTCTATCATAACAAAACACAATCCTCTTCTTATCAAGAACTATAGCAAAGATATGGGATGATATAGATGATCCCTGTGAAATATGCCAATAGCATGCATCACTAATGTATTTTAAGTGATAATATTTTTAAAAAGGAATTTCTAGTCACATAGCTCCCCTCATTTATTCACCAAAGGAGTACGTAAATTAGCCTCTTCACATCCAGGTTGAATAATATATACAGATATCACCACCACTGACAAAAGTTTTAATCATCGTATAACGCATGTTTTTATAGGTGATCACATCAGGAAAAGAAAGCCCATCCTACACCTTCCAAATGGCATTTCATGGTTTATACCGAAGAGCCACAGAATATGCAGCAAAACTACATATGGGGCATACTAACTAAATAAAAGGCACATCCTATCTGCCCAGTTGTCACACAGAAAAAATGCCTACTCACAATACAACCAAATCTGTGTGATGCTCCTGGGGGGAGGGGGATGGAAATTAAGCAATGGACATCTAAGTGGAAGCATCCATTAACAAATCAGTTTCAAGTTATGTGTAAAAGAGGATTTAGTTTAAAGAATACAGTTACCTTTTGCAGTGTAATTCAAAAAGGCAGAAATGGAAGTTTTAAGGTGCAATATGTTATTATGTAAAAGAGCAAAATAAATTTTGCTGTTTGACCTTTCGGATATTCTTTTTACTCGATTCCATCCCTCATACTCTCCTCTATTTCATGTAACAGAAAGTAAACCATCAAAATACAAAACATGCTAACACTTCAGAAGTACAGTTTCTGCAAAGCTTGATGCAGCCATAATCTTTCACAAATTAAATTCTAAAGGTTAAAAAGAACTCAACACTAAGAGTATGAATGGAAGAGGAAAAATGTGCCCCTGGGAGCTGTGAGAATCTGCTTCTTTTTTGTACTAATAACATGACTTTTTTATGCATGTTACTATTTTTTATTTCCAGCCTCAGAGAGTTCTAGCTTTTGGACAAAGCAAGTTTATAATGACAAATAAAAACTAAGTATGTACAGGGTGTTTTTTCTTTTTTCCCAAAGTTTGCCATGAGAAAAGGCCAAGGATTGTCATCAGGGAGAGTTTGGAATCTTTAGACTCACCTGTCTTTCACAAAAAAAAAAAAAAAAAAAAAAAAGATACATCTCTATCAGAAGTCATTGCTGCCAAAATAAATTCACTTCAGGCAGTAAGTATTTCAATAGATAATAAACTGGATAGATTAGATGCCAGGGTCGCTATATTAGAAAGCTAGATGGAAACACAGATCAAAACACCGAATGGCTAGAAGGCAAGGTAAAAAAAATAAAAAATACAAGCAGAGAGCATCTCCGCCTGTTTTTCTTACAATACCATCAAAGACAGAGGGGTCTTTGAACTTTGGAGGGAAAATGTAGAAAAAAAAAAAAAATGATTACAGCAGGTGCTATCTTCCTTTTTTCTCCTGGTAGATTGCACTGACATTTTCACAGAACCTAAGATCCGTTAGGTGCAAAATACTGTATTTTAAATTAAAGTCTTGACTAAGTAACACATCACTGATTAAAATCAAAATGAAAATCTGTCATAATTATAATCTTCAGTCGCCATTTTAACTCCATGTTTTTTTTTTTTTTGAAATATTAAATTTCTCTTTCTCTCTTTGCCTCTGATATTTTTGGAGAGAGATGTTACTGAATAGTTAAAATCTCTCACTGTCAGACAGCAGAAAAGAAGAATACAGCAAATTAAAAAGTTCAAAAAATAAAATAGAAATACTACAGACTCAGAAGAATACCTCCACATGATTTTCTAACGAGCTGCTAGTGATGTATTGCATTGAAGGATACCTTCCTTCAGCAACACAAATAAAGCATATTGCTCTCATAGATGGAAAATAAGTGTAATCCTACTTATTGACTATTCTGATGGTCAACTAATATTTGCCACTGTAATTCTCTTACAAGCTTAGATGGAGCCAAATAACAGATTAATTGCACATAGAAACAATGGCCCTATTATTTTTGTTGTCTCTTGTACTGAAGTTGATTCACAGCAGATGTTTCCATTTCTGTTGTTATGCAGAGCACAGACCTCCATATAAACCATAGCATCAGGCACTCTATATTTGCATTGCTGTTTTTCTTTGACTCTTTGATTGGAAGGATATTATTATTATGCTCACTTACTATTTATTGAGCAGCCACATGAGTGCATTGCACAGCTGCATAATACAAAAAGACAGTCCTAATCCTATACAGAAATTTGACTTAAAAAAAAAAAAAACTCCCTATACCTCATTAAAAAGGTTATTGCCTAAGAAATGTTTTATTTGTTTTAGTCTTGCATGGTTACCTATTTTACAAAATTAGATCAATTTTTAATGACTGCATTAAATTGCAATGTCTCCATTCAGAAAATGGACCAAATAAAATCCATTCTTTAGGTAGTTAAGAAGCATGAAAATAAAACTTGGCAGAATGTTCAGTCATTTATATGAGTATGATTGCAGACAGAAGTAAGAAAGAGGCATGTAGTTAAAATCCAGATGTTAGGATTTTTAACAAAATATTTTCCTTCCCAAAGCAGCATATTTTAAGGTTAAAAAAAATTACAGCAAAAATCAAATTTCACTATGTGCTGTGTAATCAGTATTCTGTGTGTCTGGATTGACACCAGGCCTTGGGAACAACTTAGAAACCATAGATTCTGAGATATCTCCTTGTTTGCAGTAACTGTAAATTAAGACTATCAGAAGCTGGAGTGGAGTGCTCAGAGAATTTTCATCTCTGCCATCACTAGAGAAATCACCATAATTGCCAACACTTTTGACTTCCAGGTATATTCTCACTCTTTGTTTATTCCTATATGTTTAAAAATTTGGATGGAGTGTCTTTTGCACATGTAAGCAGAATATAGAAGATGGCCTTAGACCTCCTCCTACTAATGGTAGGAAGGTGAACTTGTATCAGATTTTTTGTCTAAGATTTTAATATATTTGAAATGCCTTAAAAATATTCTGTTTTAGGCATTATTATTTATTTAGCCCAACATCATTTGTTCATTAGATAATGTTTTCAGTTATTACAGTAATGTTTATTGAACACTTACTATGTATTTAGCGCTGAGTTGCTAGAGATTAAATGTAGAAAAATAAATATAAAATGTTTCCTCTTTCACAAAGCTTATAGTCTGGTAAAGAAATACAGGACTTATATAAAAAATACACACATATTGTGCTAGCACTGATAAGAACAATGAAGGAAAAATAGAACTCCTGGTGAGAGTAGAGTATTAAGAATGGTACCAAATTTATTTTAGATTTTTTTTATGTTATTGAATTTGCTACAATATTGTTTTTGCCTTATGTTTTTTGTTTGTTTGTTTATTTTTGGTGAGGTGGGTGCGGGGATTTGTTGTGAGGCATGTGGAAACTTCGTTCCTCAACCAGGGATCAAACCTACACCCTATACACCGGAAGGCAAAGTTGTAACCACTGGACCACCAGGGAAATCCTGGGTACCCAGTTTAGATTAGAAAGTCAAGGGACCTCTCAGACAAGAGTTACTTCTGACTCTGTCTACAGCCTCTTCTTGCACTGAGTTGTTTAACTCCACTCCTTGGGACCTTTTGACCTCAAGAAGATGAAGTTGACTTATTCTCAATGTGACGGTCTTTTTAATTCCTTTTCTCATGGCGTGCTGTTTCAGACAGACCAATATTTCTGGTCTCTGGTCAATACCCCAACTCCCTGTCCCTTTGCCTTCCTCTTGTTTCTCTGGAAAACTACACTCATAACCCCTTCCCACACTGCCCACTCCTGATAAAGCCAAATCCAGCCTCAGTACCCTGACACTGAATTAAATCGCAGAGACAGTTTTTGCTGAAATAGAACAGAATAGCTTTATTGCTCTGCCAGGTAACGGGGGCTGCAGTGGCCTCAAAACTGCATGTCCCAACTCCAGGAGACAGTGCTGTGGGGAGTCTTATAGTGCAAAGTGGAGGGTGCTGATCAGGCTCAAGGTGCACACAGCACCCACATTCCTTCAATCTGGACATCATCTGGGGTCAGGTGATGATGAAATGTGACTTTCTCTGGGATAAAGAGTGCTTCATCAAGTAATTAACATCTTTCTTTTGGTGGGGGCTTAAATGCTGGACTGGAAGAAACACAAGCTGGAATCAAGATTGCTGGGAGAAATATCAATAATCTCAGATATGTAGATGACACTACCCTTATGGCAGAAAGTGAGGAGGAGCTAAAAAGCCTCTTGTTGAAAGTGAAAGAGGAGAGTGGAAAAGTTGGCTTAAAGCTCAACATTCAGAAAACGAAGATTATGCATCTGGCCCCATCACTTCATGGGAAATAGATGGGGAAACAGCAGAAACAGTGTCAGACTTTGTTTTTTTGGGCTCCAAAATCACTGTAGATGGTGACTGCAGCCATGAAATTAAAAGGCGCTTACTCCTTGGAAGAAAAGTTATGACCAACCTAGATAGTATATTCAAAAGCAGAGACATTACTTTGCCGACTAAGGTCCGTCTAGTCAAGGCTATGGTTTTTCCTGTGGTCATGTATGGATGTGAGAGTTGGACTGTGAAGAAGGCTGAGCGCAGAAGAATTGATGCTTTTGAACTGTGGTGTTGGAGAAGACTCTTGAGAGTCCCTTGGACTGCAAGGAGATCCAACCAGTCCATTCTGAAGGAGATCAACCCTGGGATTTCTTTGGAAGGAATGATGCTAAAACTGAAGCTCCAGTACTTTGGGCACCTTATGCGAAGAGTNTAGATCCTTAGAATCACCTACTTGTCCTACTGCATTTCAAACTTTCTCCTCTCCTCCAAATTTATTCTGCCCTTCTACCAGCTTTCAGCTTATTTGCTTCTTCAAAAGAGAAAAAAAGAAACCATTGCATCCAACCTTTATCTTCCAAAAAATAAAAATTCACTCCTGCACAATGGAACCCCTCTTCTATACATACACTACTTCTTGCTGTGAAAGAGCATCTGTTCTTCCTTTTTAAAGTTAATTCCCCTCTCACTTTCTTAGGAGTGAACCTGGGTACTGATCTTTCTCCCTCTTGATTTATCACCTCTCCCTCTCAAAATGATTCTCTTCGCTTCTTCTGCCCCTCCCTCCCAAAAAGTTCCAACTTGACTACTCTTTCCCTCTAATTCCAATTTATCTCTCAAGTTCCTTTCAGAGCTAATCTCATGAAGCTTTGTTTAGAATTTATGATCTTCAAGGCCGTGTATCTTACTGTTTCAGATAATAGTTTCTCTTCTCTTGTCTGCTGTGAAACTGCACATTTCTGGTTTTCTTCTCAACACTCTGGCTTACATTTTCTGCCTCCTTTAGAACTGTTTTTTTCTGTCTAGCCATTTAACCTTAGTGTTTCACAATATTCATCAAGGTCTTCTAACTTTGTACTCTGCCTCAAGGCAACCTATTTCTCTCCTATAAACACATATATCTCAGAAATTTATGTCATTGATCTGACTTCTCCATGTGATTATATAAAAAGTACTTTATAGTCACATCTAAAAATCTAAAATATAATCCATGATCTCCTCTGCCCACTTCTAAAACATCTTGTGTGTGTGCTAAGTTGCTTCGGTTGTGTCCAACTCTTTGTGACACTATGGGCTTTAGCCCACTAGGCTCTGCTGCTTATGGGATTCTTCAGACAAGAATACTGGAGTGTGTTGCCATGCCCTTCTTCAGGGGATCTTCCTGACCTAAGTATCTTACGTCTCCTGCATCAGCTGGTGGGATCTAACCACT
Organism: Aepyceros melampus; assembly: GCA_006408695.1. Classification (NCBI taxonomy): domain Eukaryota; kingdom Metazoa; phylum Chordata; class Mammalia; order Artiodactyla; family Bovidae; genus Aepyceros; species Aepyceros melampus. The sequence continues at coordinate 234,765 of SJXQ01008950.1, read as the reverse complement.
AGTGACACCTGGGAAAGCCAAACACCTTGACCCACCCCAGTGTTGCTTTTCCCACTGACTACACACTATTTATGTAGTTGCCCCAAGTCTAAAATCTGGGACTCATTTTGACAGCCCTCTTGCTCCATCACCAAGCTTTATTTTTCAGTGTTACTTATATCCGTCTACTTTTCTCCATCTCTATCACTACTCCCCTAGCCTACAGCATCATTTCTCTTTTCAGCTGCTTCAACAAGTGCTAGCTGTTCAAACTGAAGCTCCTCACAGTCTTATTCAAAAACAAGCAGAATTATATTCTTGAAATGTAAATCTCTATATGTCATGTTCTTACTAAAAACACTTCAAAGGTTTTCCTGAGCTTTGTGCATGAACAAAACATCTTACTATGGCCTGAAAGATTCTACATCAGTGAGATCCTCTTGCCTCCCTGGATCCATCTTGCATCACACGCCTATACTCTCTCTACATGCCAGTCACTCTGGCCTTGCTTTAGTTCCACATTGAAAATGCTTTTATCTAGCCATGTGCTTCTTTGAATATGCTGTTCTATTACATTGCAATTTGGGTGATCCTTTTGAGAGTGAAATGATCCTCTATTAAAAATTATACAGGGGCAACAGGCATAAACAAGAATGACTGTGAGTCAGTTTCAATTGAGGCATTAATGTGATACTGATTCATAGAGATTAAAATACCCTTATAAGTAGAAAACAGATTTGCCACCATCACCTCAATGCCACTCATGATATTTCATGATTCATATGTATAACACTCCTGAATCATTCTGTATTTGTAGCTGTCACATTCACCACGGTTCTTTACAGATCTCCAACCCTGCATTTTCTTCCTTAGAGATTCTACTGAAGCTGGGCCTAGGTATTTACATATTATATTTTGTTGCATTTAATGTGAATCACCTATCTGTTGTTTCTCTCTTATATTATAGTTGAATTTTTTTTTAATTGTATGTGAGATAGGTTAACATCATCTATGAATTTAATTTCAGACTTGCTAAAGAAGTTTTGTGAAATACTCAGTATGTAAGTTGACTGATGAGGTTTAAAGCTACAGAAGAAGTAAGAGTGGGAAGAGATGAGGAGGGAAAAAATAAGAGTGATTAGGTCAAAAGGGGGAAACTCCCCTGCAAGCAAAGCCACACTGGAGGAGAGGTCAAGAGGGACCACTAAGGCACTCTGGTATTCTGACTCTTACATGGTGTGATAATCAGTTTTATGTCTCAGTATGACTAGCTTCATTCTCAAATACTCATCTGGGTGTGTTCATGAAGATATTTGGTATTGTCTGTATGAGGATTGGAAAAGAATTTCGAGATATGAGGCAGAATGAGAGGAGAATAGACTTTGTTAGAGTCGGAGATGCTGTTAGAAGAGTGGGCTGGCTCAAGGAAGAGCCGGCTCCTTTTGTGGGCTTGTGGCCAATTTTTATAGCCTCAGGACAAAGAAAATTCCTATGGAGAGGAGTGGTGTTAGGTCACTGGTCAGGATTCTATAGGTCACTTAATATGGAGATGGGAGCCAGCTGGTTAGGAACAGGGTGGCTCATGACAATGGTTAGTGAAAGTGTTGGTCATTCAGTTGTATCCAACTTTTTGTGACCCCATGGTCTGTAGCCCGCCAGGCTCCTCAGACTTTGGAGTGCTCCAGGCAAGAATACTGGAGTGGTAGCCATTCTCTTCTCAAGGAGATCTTCTTGACCCAGGGATTGAACCCTAGTCTCTGCTTTGCAGGCAGATTCTTTACCTACTTTTTAGGCTCCACAATATTTTGTAGATGTAATTAACATCTACAATGGCTTTTGACTTTAAGTAGAAGAGATTGTGTTGGATAATCTGGGTAGAAGATCTTAAGAGCAAAACTGAGGTTTCTCTGAGGAAAACTAAATTCCACCTATGGATGAGAGCATTCAATTCTTTGTGAGGTGTCCCTCCTGAAGACCTGCCCTATACATTCTGGAATGCTTTCAATAAATCTCTTATTCTTTATAGCCAACTGATTTTGCTTCTTTGGTGGAACTCGGACAAGACATTTTAATTACTGAAATAAATTGTTTCCACAACTGAGAAGAATTAGAAGAATTTTTAATATCTTTAGAGTGGCCTGAGACGTTCAAGGCCAGGCCAAATACTCATCTAGGAGAGAACAGTTATTACCACTGAATAAAAGTGAAGAGGATGGGGAACGAAAAATAAAAGCTATATTCTGCTCACAAGACCTACATCACCTGTGGTCGACAGGAAGGCTGCCCTCTTCCTTTCTTTTCACTTTCTTCTGATCATCCTTCATTCCTTGGCCTGGAAGAAAAAGCAGTGAGCTCTCAGAAATCTGAAAAGAACTTTCTGTATGGCTGGAGAGCAGTGTAATTAGAAGAATTTTTAATATCTTTAGAGTGGCCTGAGACGTTCAAGGCCAGGCCAAATACTCATCTAGGAGAGAACAGTTATTACCACTGAATAAAAGTGAAGAGGATGGGGAACGAAAAATAAAAGCTATATTCTGCTCACAAGACCTACATCACCTGTGGTCGACAGGAAGGCTGCCCTCTTCCTTTCTTTTCACTTTCTTCTGATCATCCTTCATTCCTTGGCCTGGAAGAAAAAGCAGTGAGCTCTCAGAAATCTGAAAAGAACTTTCTGTATGGCTGGAGAGCAGTGTGTCAGAAGGAGAGGGCCACCAGGTGAATTTGGAGCCTGAGAGGAGGTAGGCGGAGAGCCAGATCGCACAGCAGTATGCTGGCCACCACGAGGATTTTACATTTTATCCTAAGTGCTAATGGAAGCCACTGCAGCATTTTGAGAAAGGAGTGATGTAATGTAATTTAAGTTTTAAGACCACTCTGGCTGCTGTGTGGAGTGGAAAAAGGATTTGAAAAAGCCATGAGGGGAGCCTGTGAGACCCGACCGGAGGCTATTATGGCACTCTAGGTAAGATAGCCTGTTACGAATATATTCCTAAAAACTAATCACAAACAGAGCATTTTATTTACAAGGATGCTCTTCTTAGGAGTGCATAGAGGTAGGGATTGGACAGGCACCCAAAGCAAAGGGCCAGATGGTAAAGTGATTTCCTCCTTAGGTCATCAGACTGTCTCAATTCCTTATTACCTGGGCTGGAAATCCTGTTTGCCTCTGAGATCTAGCTTTGCTCTTCTCCACCTGCTGTGTGAAGGTGTGACTCCTACAGAATGTGTCTGTCAGGGGGCACCTTCACCCCTGGATTTCCAGTGACTGGGGTCGGGGGGTTAGTAAGGAGGAGGAGCAGTAATTTCTGGGAAGAGAGATGATGGGGAACAAAGTGAGACAGGATTTTCTTTTGCAGATTCTCTTAATATATGCCTCAGGTAGCTCTTTATTGGAGTCTGCACTAATATCACAGTGATATGGGCAGGAGAGGCCCTGGTCCTGGGCTGAATTATCTCTGCAGGACCCAGTTCTGCCCCTTGTCTGGTTTCAGCCCCATCCACAGAGAAAGGGGTCTGTAGGCCCTGGGGACACATCCACACAGAGCCCAGCCCTTCATTCTGGACGAAGTTCCTGGTTCACAGGTCCCCACTATTCCCTGGTAAAATAGCTCTGAACCTACTGATAGGATCTGCGTGGGGAGGCCTGGTCCTTCAGAGGATGAGCATCATAGTGGAGGTAGAATCTGGTAACATGGACTGCAGTGACCACATATGTGCATATAAAGTATCTTTTAGTGTGAGAAAGAGCCAGGGGTGTGAAAAGAAGTTTGCAATTGTGGGTCAGGGGTGGCAGCTGCCCACCTCCCATCCCATGTTGCAATATGTCAGAGCAAAGTCCATGTTGCCTGAGAATCCTAAATGCAAATCTGATCTTGTAAATTATTGCCAAGATATCTTCACTGAGGCAGGATGACAGACTTCTATGAATTCTCCATTTGCTAACTGAATTTGTAACTTAAATATTTATATGTATGGTTCATAGGCCTCAAATTTTTATTCTTGCTCAAGGCTGTACAAATGTTAGTTACAAAGTAGGTCCTCTGTTGTGTCAGGAGGCCTTCGTTATGCAGGTAACCCTCCACTTCTTGCTTCAGGACTAGGATGGTGACAGATTCCTTTTGCCAGCCAGGTCTTATTGGTGTTCCTGAACCTCTCCCACACCTTTATAAATAATCCTTGCTGTAAAAGATTCTCAATTTACAGCATGAATGTAGCAACTCTTTCCCACCAGACCCTGACAGGTACAAAGTGTGAAGGCCACACGTTGATAGCCCAATAACGCAACATGATTGTAGATCAGAAATTTGAAGTTAGATGCAAACACTATCTAAAATAGCCATGTGTTATATATAATGTATATGTAGCTAACTAGTTGCTTAAGCAGAGAAACACAGTTCTGGAACATCTGGCTCTACTAACTAGGGTTGAACTGTTTAGCCCTGTGAAAGAAAGAAGTCTCACTTTTCTCTCCAAGGCACACATTCAGCCCATGCTGTTGTTCTTTCACCTTTTGGAATCTGTTATAGAAACTGATGATTGTTTCTTGAAGGGATGATACAGACAGGACTCCCAAGGAATCCTCCAGACTACCAGAAGAGTCTACCCATCTTCTCTGGCTCTCTATATGTACACAACCCCCTGCCTACAGAGCAGAAATGCTGTAACCTTGGTGACTGGGAAAGAGGTTCCACTGTTGTATCCAACTAGGACTTGGGGGTGGGGAAACAATCCCAATGTTTATTTGTTTAATTTGTTTTTGCTTTCACTAAAATATATGTATTGACACACAGAGAAGTCTATCAGAATATATGAAAAAAATGAATTATCTTTGTGTACTATATACTTATTACTATTATATATTACTTTTATTTTCTGTTGTATAGTTTCCTACACTTTGCTATTTTAAAATAGTTACTTTCATAATCCACTATTTTTAAAATAATAGTAATTTTGGAACTTCTTAGCAAGTGTCTCTGTAATAGATACAGTGATAAGTAACCCTTAAAAGAGACCAAGAAACCACATCATCCTCCTAAAGACAGACAGCTTGGTTCTGTTATCTGGACAATGGAAAACTAGAAAATGTTATTAGAGCCTTCAGTAACTGTAAGACCAGATGATGTACTTAGAATACCCATTTCAAGATTATCAATGTAAAAAGCTTAGGATTTTTTTCTAAGTATTATTGGGACAATGGGGGCCCTCATAGTTTCCAAAGTATTTGTTTTTAGCTAATTTATTAAATTAAATGAGTAGTTGCTGCGTGCTAAGTCGCTTCAGTTGGATCTGGCTCTTCGTGATGCTATGCACTGTAGTCTGCCAGGCTCCTCTCCATCCATGGAATTCTCCAGACAAGAGTACTGGAGTGGGTTGTCATGCTCTTCTCCAGGGCATCTTCCCAACCCAGGTATAAAACCCATGTCTCTTACATCTCCTGCATTGGCAGGTGGGTTCTTTAACACTAGTGCCACCTGGGAAGCCCAAATGAATAGTTATTGAATTTCTATTATGTACTGGACATTGTTTATGGTATTGTAGACATAATGACAAATAGGCAAGTCAAGGTTTTTGCTCTCTTAGAATTTATATAACTGGGAGACAAAGAATAAGTAAGTGAGCAGAGAAATGACTAAGATAAGTTCATTTAGTGATACGTGCTGTTAAGGCAGAAATGTTAAACTATCAAAGAATAAGAAAGGTAACTGCTTTAGATTGTGTGGTCAGCAAAGTCACCTTAGAGATCTGAAATATAGCTGAGCCTTAAATGGTAAGAAGCAGCTTCAAGTATAACGAGCCATACATCTGAATTTCCTGTAAGGAACATGAGTTTGTGTTTTTCTAGGAAACTAAAGAACAGTGAATGGGGAAGTCAGAGAAGATGAAGTTTTGGACTAATTCACATATGATTTTGGAATCGTTAGTATTAAGTTTAGAAATCTCAAGTCATAGCAGTACATCGAAGATTTGACAAAGGATAATGGCAAAGGTAACTTGGAAGCTCTGTGGAAGCATCAAGAGCATCTTTTACCTGTGATGCTCTTCAGCAAAGAGAGCATCCATGCAGACTCCAGTGAGCCACATAGTGGCAGTGGGTGAAAGAGGTTGTAATGTATATATTTATGTCTGTAGTATGAGAATGGGCCAGAGCTTTTGCACTTTGTCTAGGTTGCACAAGTTGTTTTATGGGATGTAATTGTTGTCTACAAGTGTGGTTAATGGTTTGGATAAAAATATGACAGATGACAGATTCCACAAGGGTGCCAAATGGGTTACATGTAATAACGTGAGCCAAATTGACTTATGGGTGTTATTGCCCCAAGAGTGGATTTATTTCTAGCATTTATGCTTCAACCTCACACACAGATATGTGAAATGTATCAATTAACTATTTTATAGAGACTCTTCTTTTATTCAAGGGTGGGAATCAGATCACTACTCCATAGATTTTTCCCCGAGGAGCTACATTTAATTGAAAAAGGGTTATTTTAAGAGATGCATAACTCCTTCACACTTACAGCCTCAGATGAAATGATAAAGGAGTAGCAGAGTTTACTATTTTCTTCCAATTTTGCCTCAGTGCTCTTTTTATTTCCACTCTGTAACTGTAGGGAAGACTTGATCGATGGGTATAATAAAGAATATGAGTAGTTTAAGAAAATAAGGCAAGCTAATAGGAATAAAATCAACCATTTTTCATTTTCATAAGTCTGGAAATCCATTTAAGATGCTACTCCAGTGGCCCCATGGATGCGGACAGTCTCTTTGCAATTGGTTCTAGATTAATGGACTGTTCAGCTTGCTGAAAAAATATTTATAAAGATATACTGATTTTCATGCATTGATACATCATCTTTCTTGATAGGCATGTCTAACGTGTATAATTTTTTATTTAAAGGCAGAAAAATTTGAAAAGGACTAATTATATCCTACATTATCACTTGATGACACAGTATCAACAGTCTATTTTCAATGACAAGCAATTTGTTAAAGAAATACTGCCACTTGGAACTGCCAGTTTAAAATTAAACCAGATCACTTTTATGAGCTTATTACTTTTCAAAGATTAAAAGGAAGAAGTACTAGGGTTTTTGTAAAAGCAATCATCATTTATGTAAAAGTATGAAACAAGCCACATGAATTTTGAAAAGGAAATAACATTACATGGATTTGGGGAATCATTCGTTGTTCTGTGTGTCCCTAGGAAACCCATGACTAGGAATGACCATAAAAACTGCAATAAGTGAGCAATCTGAAACAATTAACCTGTCTTCTCTCATTGCTTAAGATTATGTGAAAGACTCCAAAGAACAAGAGACAGCTTGGTTTATTCGTGACTGAATTTGAATTAGAATACATGTGGACTGGTTTCAACTCTGCCACAAATTGATTGTAAGTCCTTGGGTATATCATATAACCTTTCTCAGCCATAGTAATTCACATGTAAAACAAGATTGGTGGAGTTGATTATACTCAAGATTCCTTTTATTTCATGCTCTAACATGATATTCTGCTTTTTAAGAACTAAAGATAAAATCGACAGAATATAACTTTTGGCTTAAAGTAAATCCTGTAGTGCCTAAAAGTAATGACACCTGTCTTTGTCTGCTAGGGTTGCCATAATAAAATACCATAGACTGGAAAGGCTAAACAATAGACATTGGTTTTCATATTTCACAGTCTTGGAGGCTGGATGTCCAAGATCTAGTTGTCAGCAACATTAGTTTCTCCTGAGGCCTCTTACTTTGGCTGGCAGGTGGCTGCCTTCTTATTACATCTTCACAAGGGCTTTTCTCTGTGTACATATATCCCCACTATTTCTTCCTCTTCTTCCAACAACAACATTCCTATTGGGTTAGGGCCCAACCCTTATGACCTCATTTACTTCAATCATTCACCTAGAGCCAGACATCCTGGAGTATGGAGTCAAGTTGTCCTTAGGAAGCATTACTATGAACCAAGCTAGTGGAGGTGATATAATTTCAGCTATTGTTCAGTTACTCAGTCATGTTCGACTCTTTGAGACCCCATGGATTGCAACATGCCAAGCATCCCTGTCCTTTAACATCTCCCCGTCTAGCTGAGCTATTTCAAATCCTAAAATATGACGCTGTTAAAGTGCTGCATTTAATATGCCAGCAAATTTGGAAAACTCAGCAGTCTCTACAGGACTGGAAAAGGCCAGTTTTCATTCCAATCCCAAAGAAAGGTGATGTTAAAGGATGTTCAAACTACCATACAATTGCACTCAATTCACTTGCTAGCAAGGTAATGATCAAAATCCTTCATGTTAGACTTCAACAGTACATGAACCAGGAATTTCCAGATATACAAGCTGGATTTAGAAAAGTCAGAGGAACCAGAAGTCACATTGCCAACATATCTTGTATCATAGAAAAAGCAATGGAATTTTTAAAAAAATCTAGTTCTGCTTCCTCTGCTTCATTGACTATGCTAAACCTTTGACTGTGTGGATCACAACAAACTGTGGGAAATTCTTAAAGAGATGAGAATACCAGACCACCTTATCCTGCCTCCTGAGAAAACTGTATGCTGATCAAGAAGCAACAGTTGAAACCAGACAGGAAACAATGGGCTGGTTCAAAATTGAGAAAGGAGTCCATCAAGGCTGTATATTGTCACCCTGTTTATTTAACTATATGCATCATGCAAAATGCCAGGTTGGATGAATCATAAGCTGGAATCAAGACTACTGGGAGGAATATCAACTATCTCAGATATGCAGATGATACCACTCTAATGGCAGAAAGTGAACAGGAACTAAAGGGCCTCTTGATGAAGGTGAAAGAATAGAGTGAAAAAGCTGGCTTTTTTCAATGTTTTTCAACATTCAAAAAACAAGATCATGGTATCTGGTCCCAGCACTTCATGGCAATATGGATAAGAAACAGTGGAAACAGTGACATATGTTATTTTCTTGAGCTCCAAAATCACTGTGGATGTTGACTGCAGCCATGAAATTACAAGGTCCTTGCTCCTTGGAAGAAAAGATAGGACAAAAGTCGACAGTGTATTAAAAAGCAGCATCATCACTGTGCCAGCACGGGTCCATATAGTCAAAACTATGGTTTTTGCAGTAGTCATGAAGGGATGTGAGAGCTGGACCATAAAGAAAGCTGAGCACCTAACAATTAATGCTTTCAAAATGTCATACTGGAGAAGACTGTTGAGAGTCCCTTTGACCGCAAGAAGATCAAACCAGTTAATCCTGAAAGACATCAACCATTAATATTCATTGGAAGGACTGATACTGAAGTTGAAATTCCAATACTTTGGCCACCTGATGCAAAGAGTCAACTCATGGAAAAAGACCTTGATGCTGGGAAAGAGTGAGGGCAGGAGGAGAAAGCGGCAACAGAGGTTGAGATGGTTGGATGGCATCACTGTCTCAATGGACATGAATTTGAGTAAACTCTTGGAGATGGTGGAGGACAGGGAATCATGGCATGCTGGAGTCAAAGAGTCAGACATAACAGTGACTGAACAACTACAATCTCTTTAAAGGTCCTATCACATTGGGGTTTAGAGAGTCAACATATGAATTTGCAGGTGGGAAAGGCACATAATTCAATCTATAACTGTACCTTAGTGATCATGAAGAATATAAGTATGAAGTAAATAAGAGTTTTAACGTTGTGGGACTTCCCTGGTGGTCCAGTAGTTAGGACTTTGCCTTCCAATGCAGAGGGTGTGGGTTTGATCCCTGATTTGAAGCTAAGATCCCACATGCCCTCGGGCCATAAAAACCAAAACATAAAACAGAAACAATGTTGTAACAAATTCAATAGACTTTAAAAATTGTCCATAGGTAAAAAAAAAGAAAAGTTGCAATAGGTCTATGACACCAAAAATTTTTATAATTCTGCATTTATATGTATATACATCTGCATATGGGTGATTATGGATTGGTAGCAATTATTGGAATCAAATTAGAATTTGCCTCCCTAATTGTTCATTCTGAGATTCTTAAGTATTATTTTCTTAATGGACTCATTAAATCATCAGATTCTAATGCATCAAACATAAAAAAATAAAATAAAACCCCAAACCCATAATAGATAATTCAGTCCTAAAATTAGCCCTTTATTTGCATACAGATTATGGTTATATGCAACAGTCCCTTCTGTAGTATTTGCAGTGAAAACATTTCAGAGTTAAACCTTTCACTGTATGGCAACCATGTCTGTGTGGGGGCACTTCTGGACTTGTCTCTCCACAGAGTTTCTGGGCAGGGTATCACTGCTTTCCTTTTAGTAGTATCATCTCTGAGTTTAGGTCTCTGTTTGCTTGAATTCCCTTTCTTAGTTGTGCTGCTTTGTGAGAGGCAATAGTTGTTGACTAAACAAGCATCACCCTGAGTGTTCTCCACTCTTCCACTGGGTCTGTGGCTTCAGGTCATGTGGGCATGGGGTGTCCGCATCTGCTTCACAACAACAAGCCACAAACAGTTGCAAACTCTCTTTTAGTTCAAAGAGGCTTGAAGAAAGGGCTCAGCAGTGTTATCAAGCTGCTTGAGGGAAAACTCCAGTTTACACACACTTCTGAGAGATCTGCTTTGGGGATGCAGGGAAATACTATTGTCCACTGGACAATGTTATGCTTCTAGTTGGTTCACAGTGATGTTATGTTAAAAGCCAAGTTGAATGCAGCTCTTCTGCTTTTAAGACTAGTGCAGTATCATGGTTCCCACATATATACAACAATGATCAAAGAAATGCATGTTTCTGAACAGAATGAGTGTCACAATGGAGCACCCAGTGGGCAGAGTATGATTGGTAATACAAAAGGGGATAGAAAAGATAGTGGCTCCCAAAGTTCAGGCAAAAATCACAGATCCTGTTCACATTAAGCTCTCTCTCTGGGAATTCCCTTAATTCTGGCAAGCGAGGTTGGCTAATGAGTAATTATACTTCCAATTTCATACCATCATTATAATTTACACATTAATGATGACCCATATTATGTAAATTGCCCTTGAAACATGTCCAAAGTGAAATTTTAAAAATTTATAACATTATCCACAAGCTGTGATTTAATGCAGTGATTCATAGATTTGCACCTGTGAGTTATGTCTCATCAGCCAGTCCTGCACTAAAACCCTGAGGTCACAAGGCAGGAGCTATGACCATGGGGTCTCCGTTTGGATCATTGGGTTCAATATAGAAGAGCCTGACTCCCTCCACTGTGGACTTGTGAGCTTCATCATATGACTTGATTTCTGAGACTAAGTTTCCTCATCAGTAAGATGGAGATAATAGTAGCACTGACCACATAAGACTGTTGTTGTGAAGCTCTGATGAAATGGTACACGCACAGCCCATACAGCGCCAGATGAAGAATAAGGATGCGATAAACATTAGCTATGATTGCTTTGTTAGTTAATGGGTTGTTACTGTGTTCCAGTCTAGACAGCTGGATATGTATATTTTTAAAAGGACACATAAGAAAAAGATCAAATATCATTTACTGGTATAATTTTTTTTTCCTTTTTTTAAATTAATTTTATTTTATAGTTTGTTTTGCTTTACAATACTGTATTCATTTTGCTATACATTGACATGAATCAGCCATGAGTGTACACGAACTCCCAATCCTGACCCCGCCCCCTCCCGCCCCACACCATCTCTCTGGATTGTCCCCATGCATCAGTCCCAAGCATCCTGCATCCTGCATCGAACCTAGACTAGCGATTCATTTCACTTATGATATCATACATGTTATCATTTTTATGATAGAAACTACATGTGAAAATAGCATCACCAGATAAAACTCTTGAAATAGAAGGCATTGCAGACTTTTCAGTTTACATTTATATAAACGTAAGTTCTTAATTTGACATTCACTTTCATGTTGAAATGATAAATGACTGATGGATTTTAGAAAAAATTGCACTTGCTATCTTTATAAAAAGTTCAGGTTTATTATCATATAATATTCTTTTCCTTTTGATTCAAACTCACTGAAACAAACTAACATTGAAGAATAATTACAGACATATCTATGTTGAGAACTACCTGGAGAAGCTTACATAAATTAGAGACACATTCATGCGCATCAAGATTGTGTCAAGGAATTAAAAATCAAGATAAAAATGCCAATTAGTAAAATAGTGAAGCATAGAGAGAAAGATGGCTATATTGTGGTTCTAGCTACAAATACTTTATAATTCTGGAAAACTTCTGAGTTGAAACTTCTGAGTTGTGGCAGATTCTGCCAATCACCATCACCCACTCTTTTGCTTTCTCCTTGCTGAAAGAACATTTCCCATTGCAGGCACTGGAAGTGCTGGTCGTTCATTTCCCCAGACTCTTACAGCTGGAGCACTGGCACTGAACTTAGAGCTCACTCTTCCTCAGGTTAATGAGAAAGGTTTCTACCTTGATAAAAAGAGTGATGTTAAGAGAAAGCAGGCCTTCCATCTTGCCTTCCAGTGTGACTTTCTGCTGAAGAGTAAATTGGAGACAGAGCAGTTATCTTTAGCATCATAAGGTCAAGCTAAGGGATTTTTCAAAGAAGCCAAACCGTAACTTCTAGATTAAATAAATGTGGAAACATTTTCTTTCTGAATTTTTAAAATGTGAGACAATGAATCCAAATGATTTAAACCTCTATTGTCAAGTAGTCTGATAGTTTCAATTATTTAAGAATTTTGGGGGAGTAGTTATGCAGATAATCACTTCCATAACCATATAAAGTTGTTATAAAAGCATGAATCTAAAATAAAACAATCAATATCATATTGGTTACTGGGAAATCAGTCCTTATTCTTAAATCAATTCTACCAACTAGTAGAAGGAAGAAATTGAACCAAAAAGCTGACAATACAGTAAATTTAGGATGTTCCCATTTAATTAAAATGAGAAGAGAGAGAAAAAGAAAGAGAGAGAGTACCTATCTATGAAAATACTTAACAAATTTTAACAATGATTACCCAAGGTATCATTAAATTTTATAATTTTTGAAAAAAATTGCAATCTCATACCCCCTTTTCAATAAAATTTTAATTACTATGCAATAAAAAGCATTGCTATTTTTACTTTGAAAAAATAAATAAAATCAAGGATAACTCTGCTGCTACTGCTGCTAAGTCGCTTCAGTCATGTCCGATTCTGTGTGACCCCATGGACGGAAGCCCACTAGACTCCCGCCTCTAGAGGATGAGATGGCTGGATGGCGTCACTGACTCCATGGGCGTGGGTCTGGGTGAATTCCGGGAGTTGGTGATGGACAGGGAGGCCTGGCATGCTGCGATTCATGGGGTCACAAAGAGTTGGACACGACTGAGCGACTGAACTGAACTGAGCCAAATTATTGGGGTTTCAGTTTCAGCATCAGTCCTTCCAGTGAATATTCAGGACTGATTTCTCTTGGACTGGTTGGATCTCTTTGTTGTCCAAGGGACTCTCAAGAGTCTTCTCCAACACCAGTTCAAGAGCATCAATTATTTGGCGCTCAGCTTTCTTTACAGTCCAACTCTCACATCCATGCATGACTACTGGAAAAACCATAGCTTTGACTAGACGGACCTTTGCTGGCTAAGTAATGTCTCTGCTTTTTAATATGCTGATTAGGTTGGTCATAGCTTTTCTTCCAAGGAGTAAGCATCTTTTAATTTCATGGCTGCAGTCACCATCTGCAGTGATTTTGGAGCAACCAAAAATAAAGTCTCTCACTGTTTCCTTTGTTTCCGCATCTATTTGCCATGAAGTGGTGGGACCAGATGCTATGACTTAGTTTGTGAATGCTGAGCTTTAAGCCAGCTTTTTCACTCTCCTCTTTCACTTTCATCAAGAGGCTCTTTAGTTCTTCTTCACTTTCTGCCATAAAGGTGGTGTCATCTGCATATCTGAGGTTATTGATTTTTTTCCCGGCAATCTTGTTTCCAGCTTGTGCTTCATCCAGCCCAGCATTTTGCATGATATTTTCTGCAAATAAGTTAAATAATCGGGGTGACAATATATAGCCTTGACGTACTCCTTTCGCAATTTGGAACCAGTCTGTTGTTCCATGTCCAGTTCTAACTGTTGCTTCCTGACCTGCATATAGATTTCTCAAGAGGCAGGTCAGGTGGTCTGGTATTCCCATCTCTTTAAGAATTTTCCATAGTTTGTTGTGATCCATACACTCAAAGGCTTTGGCATAGTCAATAAAGCAGAAGTAGATGTTTTTATGGAGCTCTCTTGCTTTTCTCTTGGAACTTAATGCCTAGGCATGGTTGTTTAGTGCCTGATGGGATACAGCAATTCTCTTTGTTTATTTGTTGTTTAGCTAGCTGCACCAGGTCTTGGTTGCGGTATGTGGGACCTTTGATCCCAGTGATAGCATGTATTTATTAAAAAAATTTTTTTTGGAATATAGTTACTTTACCATGTCGCATTACTTTCTGCTGTACAGGAAGGGAATTAACTATATGTGTACATACATCTCTTCTGTTTTTTAGATTTCCTTCCCAATCAGGTCTTCACAGAGCACTGAGTAGAGTTCCCTGTGCTATATAGTATGTTCTCATTAGTTACCTATTTTATACATAGTAGTGTATATAATGTCAATCCCAGTCCCAGTCCATCCCACCCCATGCCACATTTGTTCTCAATGTCTGTGTGTCTATTTCTGCTTTGCAAATAGGTTCATCTATAACATTTTCCTATTTTCCACATATATGGCTTGATATAGGATATTTGTTTTTCACAATGAGAGTTTTTGTCTGACTAGCTAGAAACTTAGGCATGTCTAAGCCTGAGTTGCCTCCTCGAAAGTGAAGTGATCAGACTAAGCAGTGAAAGTTGTAAAAAACAGACCAACTGAGCCTCCCTCCAGACCTAGTAAATCAGATTATAAGAGTGAGGTCCAAATGTGTATATTTTGCACACCTACCTGGGTGGTCATTATGAACTTCTGCATGGTTCGAAGGCCCCTTCCATCCAGAGCCTTTGGCTCACTCTTCATTTCTGTGTCTGTTCGTTCAACAAATGTTTATTGTGTGCTTGCTGTGTGGTGGGCAGAACATGGCCACTGTGCTGGATGTTAGGGTTTCCACAGGAAGTCAGAGGTCAAGCTTCCTGCTTTCTAAGAGCTTGAAGTCCAGTGTAGATAAGGAAACAAGTCCAAGAGTAAAAAGCAGTCAAGTGGGGTACACGTTAGAAAGAAGATATCACAGAGTCGCCCAATGCAGCTGAGGAAAAAGTCACCAGAGAAGGCATCTCGCAGGGGAAACCCTGAGAGGCTGGCCTCTCAAAGATGAGAAGGAGCCAGCCACGCAGAGACCTGCTCAATAGAGAAGGTGGGAACTGCTCATCATGCTGAAGGAACAAGTAGTGAACGAAGGCCAGGGTGGCTGGTCTATGAACCAAGGTGGGCAGAGATGCAGGAAGAAAGAGCAGTGGTCAGATCTCAGGTCCTTGACCATGGTCAGACATGTGGACTTTATTCTGAGTGCAGTGAGAAGCCACTGGGGATGGAGGTTGTTCAGTCTGCTTGTTTTGAGTTGTGAATAGATTTCTTTGATTGATACTTGAATAAAGTAATTTTGGCTGTTCTGTCATACTTGACAGGTGGATTTATGAAATTATTGCTTGATATTTGATCAATTAAGCTTTTTTTCACCTTTTTAAAATGTGGGTTTGTTTATTCACAAAGTCATGAAGCTATGAGATTGTACATCAGTTTCTATCTGCTTTTTGAATTTAAGGATAAGTTGATTCAAGTTGCAAACACATGGCTATATAAAAAATCATAGTCCCAAGAAGAGAGTGAGTATAGGGAGGCTGGGTGGGCTACAAGGAAAACACAGAAACTCTCTTAATTCGGCACTTCCAATAGAACTTTCTATGAAGATGGGAGGTTCTGTATCTGTGCTTGTCCACATGGGTAGCCATTACTCACATGTGGCTGCTGAGCCCTTGAAATGCGACTAGTACAACTGAATAACTAGAATTTTTATCTAATTACATTTACACTTAAATAGCCACATATGGCTACCATATTGGCCAGCACAACTGCAGGGCAACTTACAAATTCACAGTCTTATCTGAGATCATTCTCAGATCATTCTCCCCATCTCCCCTACCACCCTAAAATGTTGGATAGTTTGAAGCATGTGCTATACAAATTGTTGTATTTAAACTTAATCCTCACTACAAAGGAAAAATTGCCGCATTCCCACAGGGAATCCAGATGGGGTTCCACACATAGGATAGGGAGCCATTCTGGAAATACATCTGAGCGGGAGTCTACTGGGTTGGCACCAGGCATGGGTGACATCTGTGCGCTCACAGGAGGGCAAAGTAAACTCACGAGCTTGGCCTCAGCTTCATGGCTCACACAGAATAAAAATAATTCCAATATTTAGAGCAGGCCTGATGAGTATGGTTGCTTCTCCTGCTCATACTGGAGTCCCGTGTGACACAAGAGCAAAATCACTCCTTCTAATAATCTGTCACCAAACTATCAGCTGAGAAGAATCAAAGAGCCATGAAAGATTCTTTAAACTCTTACTGTTCAACTCATTAAATTCCTCCTCTCCCTAAAGGTCCATTTAAGCTATTTCTGTTATTAAAAAAAAAAGTCTTCAGCAGCGTGTATGTTTTTTTCTTGTGAATTTGCTTTTCCATTGGGAAAGACTGAGGACATGAGGAGAACAGAGAATGAGATGGTTGGAAGGCATCATCGACTCAGTGGACCTGGGATTGAGCAAGCTCCAGGAGATGGTGAAGGAGAAGCCTGGCGTGCTGCAGTCCACGAGGTGACAGAGTCGGACATAACTAAGCAACTGCAACAGCAACAGGAGAAGAACAGTGCCCGAGAGGATCTTTAAGCTTTATGAATGTTGTAAAATATTCAGTGGGTTTTTTTCATTGTTCTTTGTTTCCTGTTTTTTTCTCTTTTTCAATTATCATGTTGTGTAAATATGAGGCATATATGAAGGCAAGCACAGTGAAGATGCTTCTTATCCTAAAACTTCTTATACTTTTAGAGCAAAAAAGATCCTTAGCATTAATTATGTATGAAGCTATGAAAAGATGGGCTGGCCTTTAATGAATAATTAATATTTACCTATAAAATATGACATGCTCAGGAGAAAACCACAAATATTCACTGACTGCTTGACAAACTTAGAAGAAAAAAATAATTAACCTCTAAAATGGTTCGGTTTTAGAACAAGTGCACAAATGGAGAAAAAGATTCCATAGGTCAAAGTTGTTTTTCAAGATGTTTATCAAGCTAAAAAAGCATTACATTTTTTTGTGCTTTCACTTTCTAGTCAGTGTTAGGCTGCACTGGGTCTTTGCTGCTGTGTTCGGGCTTTTCTCGCGCTGTGTCAAACAGGGGCTGCTCTCTAGTTGCAGCGCGTGGGCTTCTCGTTGTGGTGGTGGCTTCTCTTGTTGCAGAGCATGGGCTCGGGGGTGAGTGAGCTTCAGTAGAGCAGCACTTGGGCTCAGTCATTGCAACTCCTGGGCTCTAGAGCACATTCTCAGTAGTTGTGGCACAGTCTTAGTTGCTCCGTGGCATGTAGAATCTTCCCAAATCAGGGATTGAACACGTGTCTCCTGCATTGGCCAGCAGATTCTTTACCACTGAGCCATCAGGGAAGCCCACAAAGCATCACATTTGATAGATTTTGTCCTCCTACCTTGACATACCGATCTTCATGTGAATTGGAAAGCTACGTTCGTAGTTAAAATTCTCAGGCCCCAGAGTTCCTCGCTGGCCTGCTGTGGTGTCAGGGAGCCAGCCTGTCACTGCCTGGGGCTGTACGGTGGATTCCTGTGCGCCCAGTCTCCTTCCTCACGCTAACAGCCCTCGGGTCTGGGAGAGTGCCACCAGTGCTCAGGCTTCCCTACTGGCTCAATAGGTAACAGAATCTACCTGCAGTGTGGGAGACTCGAGTCCCATCCCTGGGTTGGAAAGATCCCCTGGAGGAGGACATGGCAACCCACTCCTATATTCTTGCCTGGAGAATCCCTTGGACAGAGGGGCCTGGCGGGCTACAGTCCATGGGGTCGCAAAGAGTCGGACCCAACTGAAGTGACTGAGCATGCACACACACCAGCGGTCTCATTTACCCTAGGAAAGACGACCCTGGGGGAGAGAGCTGCAGAGGCCCTGCCTGCAAGCTCTGGCATTTGGGCAGGGAATGCTGGGCCACCAGATGTCTGGAGAAGGATCTAGCAGCCTGAGCATCTTCCCTTGCTCAGGGAAGAAGGACACAGCTGGAGGAGGATCAGAGTGGGGCGTCTGCATCACAGAGTCCAGCACACAGACCCCGGGGCCTGGTCTAAGGGCAGCATGGAAGCATTCATATTTTAAGAGCCAGTGACCATTTCAGTGCTGCCCTGTTGGAAGAAACTCTGTTTCCTAACATGCCCCTTAAATCTCACCATCCTAGGACAGTACAGCAGTCTCTTACTGGAGGTACCCTTCAACATCTGGTTCTACAAGTAGTCTCTTTTGCAGTGAGAATCATGAATTTTCAGTTTGGTGTTTCCAAGGCTCTTGAGGGCTTTTATTTCTATTTTTAAATTTTCTTGAGATACAAGTCACATACTATGCAATGCGCCTACCTAAATGGTTTTCAGTATATTCAGAGTTGTACAACTTTCATCAGAAGCCATTTTTAGAGCATTTTTATCCTCCTAGAAAGAAACTCATCCACATTAGCGCCCTTCCCCCTTTCCTCCCCACCTTAGCTCCAGCCGTGGGCAACCACCAATCTATTTTCTGTCTTAAAGTAGTTTTCCCCTTTCATGTGTCCATAGGCCTAGAGAGCACTGTAAAAATCTTAGTACCTCCATCCAATCTTATTTTTCTCATCAGATGTGGATTTGTGCTTCTCCAGCTTCATGTGTATGTGAATCCCCTGGGGAATCAGGTTAAAATTCCCAGGGATTCCCCAGGTCTGGGGTGGACGTGACATTCTGAACTGCTATCAAGTGATGCCCATGCTCTGGATCTGGGGACCACATTTCAAAGGATAATGAATGATGCTGAAGTCATTATTTTAACTGGAGTAACTTTCATTTCCTGGGCTTCCCTGGTAGCTCAGATGGTAAGGAGACTGCCTGCAAAGTGGAAGACCCCAATTCGATCCCTGGAGAAAGAAATGGTAACCCACTCCAGTATTTTTGCCATGGGAAAATCCCATGAACAGAGAAGCCTGGTGGGCTAAAGTCCATGGGGTCACAAAGAGTTGAACACAACTGAGAGACTAACACACAAAAACAGCCTCCCCTTACGACGGTGTGGCAATGACTTGTGATTTCAACTGGCTTAGGATGGCAGGTTTCCATCCCAGTTTAGAAAGCGGTACGGGGGAGGGGAAGGAAGTGTGTGTGTGTGTGTGTGTGTGTGTGTGTGGTGTGTGATGCAGTGGACAGAGCTTTCATACATGGACCTCTGTCTACTATTCTGAAATGAGGCCTGTGAGGACCCCAGGCCTCCTTTCTGTCTTTTCTTTCAACACATGTTCACGCTGCTTTGTCAGCATCTTTGTGGAAGCAGGCAGAGACACTCCGTTGCTTACTTTGGTCTGGTTCCCTTCCTCATCGGGGCTGCAAACCCACGTTTCTCTGATCATCTCTGCCTCAGGGTCATCGGTTCTGGTCACGCGGCGCTTTCTGGAAATAGTATTCTAGGAAAAGAAATGAGAAGCACATTTTCCACACTGTGGTACTTTCAGTGAGTTCTGTGTCCTACGGTGTAGGAGCCGTGGTCTCTGCTGGTGGGGGAGGCCTCTGAAGCATGTGTCCCTCGGTGACAGAACTGAGCTGCAGCCCGCAGCCTGAGGGTTCGTTTGGGGTGGGTCTCAGCACAGCCTGTGGCATTCGGCCGCCTTCCACGGAGGAACTCACTTTCTCTGGGTTTCCCAACTTGTTTTTGTTCCTGTGGTTTCTTACTAAATAACTGTATCCTCAGATCCCACACAGCAGAGCCAAGGCCAGAAGCAGAAAGACGAGCTTTCTTCGTCTTCCATGATGGTCCACGGAGGCCCTGGGAGCACCGATAGGGAACCCAGAGCCCAGGAGGCTCACCCCGGGCTGCGGGTGGCAGAGGAAGGTTGTGTGTGAGACCCTCTAAGAGCACAGCTTGAGAAGTGGTTTCCCGGCTGTGGTGCAAGAGTGTCTGACGTCTCCTGAAACACGTCAGCCTGCAAAGATGGGGGAATCACAGAGAAAGGATGAAATTTGTGAGCACAGAGCGGGCTGTGCAGAGCACACCTCTGATCATGACACTTCCCTGCTCAAACACTCTCAGTGGTCCCCCATTCAGATCAGTTCAGTTCAGTGGCTCAGTCGTGTCCGACTCTTTGCGACCCCATGAATCGCAGCACGCCAGGCCTCCCTGTCCATCACCAACTCCCAGAGTTCACCCAGACCCATGCCCATGGAGTCAGTGACGCCATCCAGCCATCTCATCCTCTGTCGTCCCCTTCTCCTCCTGCCCCCAATCCCTCCCAGCATCAGAGTCTTATCCAGTGAGTCAACTCTTCACATGAGGTGGCCAAAGTACTGGAGTTTTAGCTTTAGCATCATTCCTTTCAAAGAAATCCCAGGGCTGATCTCCTTCAGAATGGACTGGATGGATCTCCTTGAGCTACCCCATGCCCGAGGCCAGGGGCGGCAGCCGGGAGGAGCAAACCCACGTCCAAGGAGCGGTGGCTGCGCGGGCATAGGAGGGCCTAGAGGAGCTATTCCACGTTCAAGGTCAGGAGGGGTGGTGGTGGCGAGATACCCCTCATCCAAGGTCCCCCATTACCCACATGATAAACCCATCCTCCTTGTTACTGCCTTCAGGACTCCGCTCTCTGGTTCTAGTCACCCCTTCCAGCCTTGCTGCCTGTGATCCCTGCTATAAATGCCTTGCACTCCAGGCATGTGGACCGGGTTCGTTCCAGGAGCACTGTGCCTTGCTGCATCCATACCTCCCCCTCAGGCCGTTCCCTTCAGCTGGAATGTCCCTGTCCCTTTCTCTTTCTGTCACAGTTCCAGCCTCCTGCCAGGACAGCTCCCTTTCTTCCTCCTTTATAATATCTTTGTTTTTTAAACCTTCTCATCTACTTTTCCTCCTCTGTGCTTTCTCCTATAACCAGACACTTCTGACACTATGTTTAGTATTTATGTGTGTGTGTGTGTTTGTGTGTGTTAGTCGCTCAGTTGTGATGGACTCTTTGTGACCCCATCGACTGTAGCCCGCCAGGCTCCTCTGTCCATGGGATTCTCCGGGCAAGAATACGGGAGTGAGTTGCTATTCCCTTCTCCAGGGGATCTTCCTGACTCAGGGATTGAACTTGGGTCTCCCGGATTGCAGGCAGATTTTTTTACCCACTGAGCCACCTGGGAAACACCTTACTGCTAAGCTGCTAAGTCACTTCAGTCGTGTCCGACTCTGTGCGACCCCATAGACGGCAGCCCACCAGGCTCTAAAACTGTGCAAATACAGCTACCATCTCTTGAGCTCACACTGTGTCTGGTGTGGTGTAGTGTGGTTTACTTCAGTAACTTCTTTTTATCTTCTAAGGGCCTCTGCAAGGGAGCTGGTGTTATATCTATTGCACAGTTAGAAAATTCAAACTTCCCCAGAGTTGCCCAAGGCTGGTGATTCTTACCAACTGAACTATGAGGGAAGCCCTCATAACTGTGGCCGTTGCTGCTGCTGCTAATTCGCTTCAGTCGTGTCCGACTCTGTGCGACCCCATAGACGGCAGCCCACCAGGCTCTGCTGTCCCCGGGATTCTCCTGGCAAGAACACTGGAGTGGGTTGCCATTTCCTTCTCCAATGCATGAAAGTGAAGAGTGAAAGTGAAGTCGCCACCTTAAACTGTATCCCTGATGCTTCTGCAAAATCTGGCAAAGAGACGTGAAGTCACCAGAAAACGAAACAAGCAAGCCACAGTAAGATCAAAAAATGCAACAGGTGTTGTCAGGGAATGTTGTTGCTGTGCACGGTTATTGCACGGTTATCATTGGCAACACTGAGGAGTGAGCAAGGTGAGACAGCATCCATGGAACAGTACCTCTGGGGGCTCTAACGGAAGTGGGTGGGGAACTCCAGTAAAGGGGTTCTTGGGTGATAAGATTCTTGGTCATCCAACCTGCGGATGTGTTTGTAGTCTTGGTCTGTCCTGGGAGTTGCTATGAGAATGGGTGTGTAAGAAGGGGCAGGGGGGTCACAGTAAAAAACAAAAAAAAAACTTAAATGGTTAAACCTTACCAAAATCATGATCTAAAATAATATAGGGAAATACGTACAATACAATAAATAATACTTAAAATTTTAAGATTCAGTAGAATCTCAATTTTTGTAAACACAGGCCACACGTTTGGGCACCAGAGAAGAGAAAGACCAATGGAAATATTCACAGGGGCTGAATCTGAGGGTTAGGATACTGGGTAATTTTTATTTTGTACAGTTTTTGAAATCCCTCATGTTCTAGAGTGAAATGTGTTCATCAGAAGAATAACAAGTGATCATCAGATAATCAGGAAAAAAACAAATGATATAAAAAGCCCAAATGTTAACTCAAAAAATTAAAAGTGAAAACAAAATAAAAAACAACCCTCACAGGACATAAAGAAATCAGTGTGCCCAGAAACAGGCTGGGTGGGGAAGACCATTGTTCTCACCCAGCATGGCTTTCTTCTTAATGTTCTTTTATGTATGTATGCACAATTTCAAAGCTTTTCCTAAGTTTATTTTTGTGACAAGTGGCTTTAAATTTGCTCAGAGATAGACTTCCAGAGGGAACTGTGGTTTGAAAATGTGACGGAAATTGATGGAACCTCCCAAGAACTTTTGGTGTAGACAAGGCCTTAGAAGCATGCAGAGAGTGAGACCCTCTCAGCAGAATGCCCCATCCCTGCTTTACCTGTGATACCCATCACCATGTAAGAACAGTGCCCCAGAGAGGGGCAGGGAGGGATCAAGAAAGAAAGCTCACCGCGGTGGCTTCTCTCGTGGTGGAGCAATGGCCTTAGGGCGCGCGGGCTTCAGGAGTTGCGTCTCCTGGGCTCTAGAGCAGAAACTCAGTAGTTGTGACGCACAGGCCTAGTTGCTCCACAGCGTGTGGAAAATCCCAAATCAGGGATCAAACCTGTGTCCCCCGCACTGGTAGGCAAGTTCTTAACCACTGAGCCACCAGGGAAGCCTTATTTTTAAATCTCCATACATAAAAGGTCACCAAGGAGAAAACTTAAGATGTATCTGAATAGTTTCTTACATTTTGGTGATGCCTTTTTAAAAGGAAAATAAAAAAATTTTTTTAATTGAGGTATAATTGACAGATAACATTAATTTCAGGTGTACAACAGTGATTTAATACTTATATATATTACAAAATGATCATCGCAGTAAGACTAGTTAGTGTCCATCACCACACATAGATAATTTTTTTCCTTGTGGTGTAAACCTTTATGATTTATTCTCAGCAGACTTTCAAATATGCGATTATGGTCTTATTGACTGTAGTCACCATGGCTGAACATTAATTCCCCATGACTTATTTATTTTATAAATAGAAGTTTATATCTTTGACCTCCTTTACCCATATTTTGGTGGTGCCTTTATAAATCTTTAGCAAATGTTTCTTGAAGGGAATTAGGAGTGGGTGAGTTCATGCTGCCAGGTTAGAGCAGAACTGAGTCAGTCCTTCCAAGTTCTGAATTCTGAGTATATGCATCCGGGTAGGGGGTAGAATTCCTGCATTAAAACTAACAAACGCAAGCTTATAAGACTCTTGAACATGCTATAGTTCGTCCAAATGTCCTTTTGATAAGTTAATATAAATGAATCAGAAACATCTGCATCAGAAATCTCCCTGAACACACAAGGGCTTAACAATTAAATGGAAGAATGTTTGGCACAATGTGGTTCAGGTTTTGGCAGATCCAAACTGTTTTGCAAAATAGTTGTTCTTAAGACATTCTGAGAATTTAAAAGGCAGCTGGTTCTCCCCGCCTAAAAATGAGAGCAGTGATTTCTGTTCTTTGTGTCGACCCTGGTTGCTCTTACCGACTGTGGAGGGACTTCTCGCAGAGGCCCTGTCTCTGGTCTCTGCCAAGTGCTGTCCTCCCCTCTCATTCTCTCTTTTCTCTCTCTCTCAATCCTCCATTTGGTTCCTCGGCAGATACTGTGTTTCAGGCGCAGTTCTAACAGCGATGACGAGGCTGCATTTTGTCGAGTTGTGAGATCTGGTTCTAGGTTCAGGGCGAGCATTGTTGTCACCCTGGTTCACAGAATTTAATAATCCTTGTCCCTTTCACCCTTTCTGATGGTGCCCAATATGAGAGCTGGTCTCTGGGGAAGAGAGAAATAAATTATCAAACATTCAGAGGAGGAGCTGAAATCTGATGGATGGTCTAGAGGAAAGCAAAGCTCAAATTGTGTAAAAGGCTACAGCGAAAACGTCACTGTAAATAAAAGCCACGTTCAGTTCAGTTCCCTTGAGCTTTCCTCTTGTTCTGGAACACAGACTGAGTGATCCCAGCAAATGCCAACGAAGCAGATGAAAGTGATTAGCATGGCGTTCCCTTTCAAGCTCTTTTATTCGAAGAAGTTGTCCTTCCATTTTATTGACTTTCAGTCTCGCCATCGTGAAATATTAATCACCCGAGCACAAAGATGACATCTCAGATCACCCAACTCGTAATTCTATCTGAACTGCAAGATGAAAGAGGACACCCTCATGCATTCTTGTCCCTTCTGTTTTCCCCTTCAAGGGACACTGTCAATCTTCCTTAGGCTTCCTGAGTGATCATCATTTAATTTTCTTTTTAGGTTGCAAAGTCTTGATTTCCTAAACTGAAAAAAAAAAAAAAAGAGAGAGAGAGAGAGTAATTAAAAGTGATGGAAGCGTATTAGGAAAGAGATGGAAATTCAAGCAAATGAACATCTACCTCACTGGGCAAACAATGGGACTCTACCCCCAGAGGCTTTTAAGTTTAGCACTGCTAGTTAATATTTCTCCACTAAGTTTAAGAATTAAAAACAAAAGAATTAAAGCCTGGCTTTTTCCCTTGGCTTCAGAGCCAAAGCTTGTTTTAGTTTTGCCAGAGTTCAAATAATGAAATTCTTATTTGGAATCTTTCAGGGTCTTGCTGTTATTCTCAGCCGAGATGCCAAACCTTGGCTTGATCTAGCTTCTGCTCTTAATTTCATCTCCTCTCTCTCTTTTTTACCTGCCACACAGGCTTGGTTCCTCCTTTGGGGCCTTTTGCTAAGTGGTCTCTCTAACCCTGGACCCCAAAGGAACCAGCTCATCTCCTGATGCAGGGCTCAGCTCAAATGTCTCCTCCTCGGAGAGCATCCCCCAACACACACAAATCATTTGGTATCACCTGATCCTGCTTTCATTTCATCATAGTGCTCATTGCTAAATGAAATAATCCCGCTTGTTGTCAATCTTCCATCCCTAAAGTGTAAAATGGCTCAGCGGTAAAGAATCTGCCTGTAGTGCAAGAGATGCAGGAGGCGAAGGTTCAGTCCATGGGGTCGCAAAGAGTTGGACACGACTGAAGTGACCGAGGACAAAGTCTAAGCAGTGAATACATGATCTATGTAGATGTGGCCTCTCTCTACAAAAGATCTGCCACTTTCAATTAAAACAAAAAGAGGGGCATTGCTTGGTTTGTACTTGGCGTGTTAACATGCTAGTTGCTATTTTATAGTAACTTGGAGTGCTTATTTTACAAATGCTCCATCTCTGCAGTGTGTCCTGACATGTCCACTAAAACTAGTCTTTCAGAGAGAAGGAGCAGGACCCAAACCTGCAAAGTGTAGCTCTAATGAAGAGAAGTCAAGTTCCTTAAATTTGCCCTTCCTCATCTCTAGGCTCTGGATTAGAAATTCTTACCACGTGGCTCAGTAGTAAAGAATTCGCCTGCCAATGCTAGGAGCCACAGGAGATGAGGGTT
Organism: Aepyceros melampus; assembly: GCA_006408695.1. Lineage (NCBI taxonomy): Eukaryota > Metazoa > Chordata > Mammalia > Artiodactyla > Bovidae > Aepyceros > Aepyceros melampus. The sequence continues at coordinate 208,864 of SJXQ01008950.1, read as the reverse complement.
CAATTCCTGGGTTGGGAAGATCCCATGGAGAAGGAAATGGCAACCCACAAGAGTATTCTTGCCTGGAGAATCCCAGGGACAGAGGAGTCGGTGGGCTAGAGTCCATGGGGTCGCAGAGAATTGGGCATGACTGAGGACTCACGTGCAGAACGTGGGCAAGGCTAGAGTTTTAGTCCCAAATTGCCTACCTTTCAGGACACTACTCCCATCATGGAATGCTTTTCTCCGGAGGCCCCAGTCTCCATAAATGACTGTTAGATTGGAGACTAAGCTGATGTCCCTTTCCTCCCAAAACTGCAAGCACATAAAGTGGTTCCCACCTTGGAAAATGATACCAAGATGACAGCCCCCGGGAGTTGATGAGAAGAATCCATGTGTAGGGTGAATGTATAGCAGATGTAACTAGAAATGGCAAAGGCTTTCCCAAGTTGGGTTAAAAAAACAGTTTAGAATTCCAAAAAGCATTGATTTTAATGGAATACTCTCCTCTTAGTTTTTTTTAAAAATAACTTTTATTTATTTTTGGCTGTGCTGGTTCTTTGTTGCTGCGTGGGCTTTCCTCTAGTTGTGGGGGCCACTCTCTAGTTGCTGTGTGTGGCCTTCTCATCGCGGTGGCTTCTCTTGTTGTGGAGCATGGGCTGGAGGACACACAGGCTTCAGTTGTTGTGGCACATGGGCTTAGTTTCTCCGCACCATATGAGATCTTCCTGGATCAGGGATTGAACTGGTGTCCCCTGAATTGGCAGGCAGATTCTTTACCACTGAGCCACCAGGGAAGTCTTGTCTTTTTTTTTTTTTAAGATTTATTTATTTTTAATTGGAAGATAATTGACTTACAATATTGGTTTTTGCCATGTATCAACATGAATTAGCCATAGGTATAGGTATGTGCCTGTCCTCTTGAACCTCCCTCCCACCTCCCACCCCAACCTACCCCTCTAGGTGGTCACAGAGCACCAGTTTGAGCTCCCTGCATCATACAGCAAATTCCCACTATCTAATTTTACATATAGTATTGTATGTCCTTCCATGGTACTCTCTCATCTTATCCTCTCCTTCCCAACCCCTCTTCTTAGTTTTTATCTTTTCCTCAAAAAGTGAAAAATTGCTGCTCTATCTTAGCAGAGAACATAAAGACAGATAACTCCGGCCTGCAGAGCCAGAGAACCTTGTCTCCAAGCCAGGATTCGGACGGTGGTACAAGAGCCCTTTTTAGGGAAATGAGATTTCTTTTTCTGTGATGGTCTGAGAGGTTAGGAATGTTTTTCACGCTTCGTGGCTCTTTGACTAATTTTGGATTTGTCATCCAGGAATTTATGCAAACCCTTCTCAGATGAAGGCAGGGAGCCCAGGACGGCTTCTTTCTTTCTGCATCATCAGTGGGTCGGTTCATCCGCTGCTATTTTGGTGGGATGCCTCTTCCTCATGCCTTCCCGTCAGTGTCTCCTGTGGTTGAGGGGCACGCTGGGGCTCAGTTCCTGCACTCAGATTGATGTGGGATCCTCCATGGAGTTCACTAAATGCTCCCTCTGGTTTGTCACCAGCATTTTTACCTGTCACTTTGATCATGCTCTCTTACTCTCTTAAACTCCAGTTGAGGCTTCCTCTAACACTGAGAATTAAACCTAAGAGCCTTCCTTCTGGGTTTAAAAACCCTTCACTGGGAATGTCCTTGCTCCTTGCTGCTCAAAGTCTGGTCCATGGGTGGGCAACCTGGCAGTATCTGCATCACCTGAGAGCCCATTAGAACTCGCAACCCTGCCGCAGGTGAACTGCATGAAAGTCAGCATTTTTAACAAGATCCAGGTGAATCACATGAGTGTTAGAATGGAGAAATGCTTTCTGGGAGATCCTCCCTGCTACCATCATCATTCATGGCCATCAAGTGGGTCTTAGAGCAACATTTCTCCTCCTGGCTCTGACCTGACTGCTTGGCATACAGCAGAGCAGCACACTCCAATTTAATCTTCCCAATGTCTCCATGTGGTATGTACTGTTGTTATTCCCATTTGCAGAAGGGGAAACTGAGGCCTTTGGGAGATGCTCATTCAGGTAGTGAGTGTTGGAGCAGCCTGGATTTAATCCAAGACACTGCCTCCAGAGTTCATGTGCCTAACTATCGGCTCTGCACCCCCCCTTTTCTGGACTCTTCCCTCCAAGTCTGTGAGCTCTGGATTCTCTTGCCTCTTTCTCACTGGCCTGTAAAAATTCTCAAAAACAAAGCCACATTGAAGGAAATGCTGCTGTTTGGTGTCTTCTAGAAAAGCTTTGAGTCCTAAAGTTATTTTTAAGGAAGATTGTGCTGTACTTTCTAGAGATTTGATCTCTCAGCCAAGGAGAAGGAGCTCTTTCTACTGCTTCCAATTTAATACAGGCCACATGGAGCCTCAGATATTACCCTCCCCGGATGTGAACTTCTTCTGGCTGTGCTGAGATAGAGTAGTATCTCAAACTTGACCTTTGGAAGAATCCTTACATTTACAACTCTAATCAGAAAGAAAAAAAAAAATGGAGATAATTCATATGACCTTCAGTGACATTGGTGCAGAGTTTATCAAGTCCTTTGAAGACCTTAAGGTCAGAATGCTTATAGCCTGTATACTCAAGGCCAGAATTTCGTTACAGGAGGTTAGCTATATGAGGTCTGGCAGAGATTAAGGTCAGTGGTTTTCAAACTGATTATTGAACTGCTTTGAGGGAATATTCCAGAGAAAAACTTAGAGGCTGTGGTGTGAGGTAGTATCTGAGCTGAAACAGAGGTTCCCTGGGCCCCACCTCACTTTCAACCAATTAGTTTCAATTTTACATCATTTTGTATAATAGGTCCTGGGGTAACATTCTATTTAATGGGCCGTTCCCTACTTAGGGTTTTCCTGGAGGCTCACATGGTAAGATCCCTGAGTCAGGAAGATCCCCTGGAAAAGGGAATGGCTACCTATTCCAGTATTCTTGCCTGGAGAATTCCACAGACAGAATTTTCTTTTTGTATATTAAAAGCCAATTAAACTACTCCATCCTTTGCAGTTGAGGCTGTTGAGGTTCAAAAAGGCAAATTGACTTCCCCAAGGTCATGCATTGTTTTGGCCAAAAACATTTCTTATATTCCTCCTTTGAAAGCTCAGAAGCTGGGCCAGCTGCCAAGTCTGCTGGGCATTACTTCTTTGCTGTCTGGGTCAGCCCTTCTTACAGTCAGTGGTGCTGACCTGGCCATTTTTCCTTTGCATTTAGGACTCCTCTGTGTGTTTTTGGAAAACCAAACACCATTCAGGTGTTTTAGGGGCAAAGCTAAGTCAAGAAGTCGTATGTTGGCAGCATTCTTTGTCTTCATCTTGGGGTGAGGCTGTATGGCTGTCTCACTGTCCTGACTTAGTTATCCGTTGAAGGCACCCTTGCAGAGAACACAGGATATTCCAGTACCTGCAAAACAGAGCAGCTGTTCTCCCCTCCAAACATTAGTTTACCAAACCCCTCATTTTAGGAGAATGTGCATTTGAGGAATGTGTGACCAAATGGGAAAGATGGCATTGAAAGATGAGATCATGTACTTTTCCCTGCTCCTGCAAAAACATTTTTTTCTTTCATTTTCAGGAAAACAATAGGTGAAACAGACAAATGAGAATTTCAGTGGCAGTTTACAGTTAGTAATGATGGATATATGGGTAATTTCTACCATATCATCTGTTATTTACTAGAAACTTCTTTAAGGCAGATGATTGGCATACTAAGAGATGTTTTATTTCTAAAAAGAGCTCTCCACCCACCTGTATGTTCAGTGCTTGTCCTGATCTTTTGTTTAAAAAATTGGGTGCTAATCACTGCCTCCCTCCTGTGTCTGGGCTCCAGAATTCAGCCCCACTGCCTGGGATATAAGCCCTTTGTGTGTGGCCAGTTATATAGAATGTATATATTTCATTCTGGGACTGATTTTCCGTCTCTCAGTTCTTCTCTCTTCTCTCTGCCACTCACTTTACCTACTGTTTCTTATTCTAACCCCAGTTTCTGCTCCCTCAAACTGTTCCCAGTGGGACCAACACATACCCTGGAACTAAAATTCTTCTTTACAGAGATATATTAAAGTGAAACACACTGTGATCGCCTACAAGGGAAACTTAGATTCTTGTTCTGAAAAGACAAGTACTTAATTATTTATAGTATATATAATTCCTAAGAATATTGGTCTCAAGCTATTTAGTTACATATAGAGATGTTACCTAAAAACTCCTTTAGCTGCTCTATATACATGCTGGGGGCTTCCCTGATAGCTTAGTTGGTGAAGAATCCTGCAATGCAGGAGATCCTGGTTTGATTCCTGCATCAGGAAGATCTGCCAGAGAAGGGATAGGCTACCCGCTCCCGTATTCTGGCCTAGAGAATCCCACGGACTGTATAGTCCATGGGGTCACAAAGAGTCAGACACGACTGAGCGACTTTTACTTCATATATATGTTGATATTTTTCATTTCACTTTTGCTTTTTGTTCCTAAGATTTAGAGAGGATTCTGTTCTCCACCAAAAAAATAGTTCCTAAGAGATTGTAGAAAGCATGCCTAAAGATATTAATTAGTTACTTGTAGGGAGTTGGTGATGGACAGGGAGGCCTGGCGTGCTGCAATTCATGGGGTTGCAAAGAGTCGGATATGACTGAGCGACTGAACGGAACAGAACGGAACACTAAAGCAGTTTGCTGTCATCCTTGGCAAATTTTTCCATTATTTACTAAGATTAAGGTATTGAGCTTGGTCTCAGATAGGTCTCTAGGGTAGGGTATGGTTGTTGCTGATTGTTTATGATGTCATATAACACTTAAGTGTTGATTATTTAAGTGTTAGCCATTTCTGACTCTGTGACCCCGTGGACTGTAGCCCTCTAGTCTCTGTCTATGGAATTCTACAGGCAAGAATACTGGAGTGAATTGCCATGCCCATCTCCACGGGATCTTCTGACCCAGGGACTGAACCCAGGTCTCCGCATTACAGGTGAATTCTTTACTGTCTGAGCCACCAGGGAAGCCCTTGGGTACCGTGAAATGACAGGACAGAGGGGCTTGACCCTTGTCAAAGTTTGGCAAAAGTTTTTCCTCCTAAAGCTTCAAAGCAGGAGAGAGTCCCAAGTGTACCTGGCAGCTGGTGCGTTAAAATAACTAATCTTCACATACAAAGGATCTCTTCACAGGATTTGGCCAAAGGTCAAGCCTGTTGGTGGATGTTTACAAAACAGAGTCTGTAGAGATTAGTCCTCACTTTAGATAATGAGTGACAGAAGGAGGAGGGAGGAGTTTGTCACTTACGTATTCATCACGGTCCCTTGACCTCGTTCTGCATGTCTAGCCATAGTTACCTTGGCAGAGAGGTAGAACTATACACTTCCTTATTTAATTCATTTTGTGCTTTATTGTCTTTGCTCTTGAGGATGGATCCATTCTCTCTCTTTTGAATTCACTTAGAAGTAAAGTCCCCAGAGATGAACTTCAGGCTTACGTTGTATGCTCCTGACTATTAACTTTACTCCTGACCAATAACTTTCTCGCACATAGTGTCATGTACCGCTGGGCTTTGAGGCTGAAGACTTGAACTTAACCGTGACTGGTTTACATGAATCTAGATATACCTCTGGAGCCAAGGACAGTGTCAACTCCTGCCTGAGACACTGGGCTCTGTAGGGGAGGTAGACATGCTGGAATAAAATCAGGAACCTCAGAGAGGAGAAAGAAAGTGATGCATACTTGGTAGGTAGCCAGCAGTGTCTAGCACAGTTAATATTCTGGCAATTTCCAAGGTCATTTTTTTTTTAAGTATGAAAGCACTCTTGGCCTTTTTCAAGGCTTCAAATAAAATATTGGTCCTTTAAAAATTAATTTCCTCAAATTATAGATTTTGATGCCCACCCACCCCCACCAGATAAGAGCTCCTTGAAGCCAGGCTTCATGCCTGGCTCATCTGAATATTCTTGGCACCCAGCCCAAGTTCTGAGGCATCATAGACAATATTTGCAAAATAAATGCATATAACTTATTCTTTGAATTCCCCCAGTATTCAAGGACCTCAGACATTATGTAAAAGCAAGCCAAAAATCCAAACCTACAAGACCCTTGACAGAGTCAGTCCTGTGGTAGGGCTGCCTTTTTTCCTCCTCATTTTCAGTACTGGCTTTTTACTTTGATTTTATTTTTATGAAGTTCACAGCTACCTTTACTAACATAAAAATTCTATTTTTTAAGATTCTTTAGCGAGGTGACTTTGTTTCTTTAAGTTCATTACAATTATACCATAATTTGAGGACATATACCATATTTTAAAATAGATTGTTTACTCCTGTTTAATATCCTTAAATTTCCCCCCCCCCCCCTCTTCTCCCTGTCTACTACCAGGATGATAGAAAATGGGAGTGCAGTTTAGCAGGCCCAGGTGTATTTGCTGTTTCTTAGGTTGTCGCTGTAGTGGATTGAGTTTAACAAATCCCATTTAAAAGGTAAATTACAAACATTCATCAGCAAGTGATTTTTCTAAAGTCTTCATATTAGCTATCTCTTGTTGCCGCAATAAATTAGCACAAAAGTCATGGCTTAAAACAACACTTGTTTATTCTGTGGCTACAGAAGGTATAGAAGGCAGAAGTCCAAATGATTCTTATTTGGCTGAAATCAAGGCATCAGCAAAGGTGCCTTCCTTCAGGAGCCTCAAGCAGAGGGTTGGTCCTTTCCCTCACTTTTTCCAGCTTCTAGAGGCTGCCTGTATTCCTTGAATCATGGCTCCTTCCTCCATCTTCAAAGTCACCAATGTAGCATCTTCAGATTTTAACTGGGTTTCTGACTTGACTCTTCTGCCTTCTGGTTTTTTTTTTTTTTAAGATTTTGTGATTACCTTGAATCCATCCACACAATCCAGGGTGACCCCTAGACCTCGAGGTCGTTAATTACATCTGCAAACCTCTTTTTGTCACATGAGGTGACATATTTGTAGGTTCTAAGGATTAGGATCATCTTTGGGGCCATTCTCCTGTCTACCATAAGCATGCATGCATGCTAAGTCGCTTCAGCTGTGTCCCACTTTGGTGATCCTAAGGACTGCAGCCCGCCAGGCTCCTCTGTCCATGAGATTCTCCAAGCAAGAACACTGGAGTGGGTTGCTGTGCCCTCCTCCAGGGGATCTTCCTGACACAGGCATCAAACCCTGGTCTCTTATGTCTCCTGCATCGGCAGGCAGGTTCTTTACCACTAGCGCCACCTGGGAAGCCACCACAGTCAAGACCCTCACAGAGTTCTGCTGCCTCAAGTTTCTAGCTTTCTGTGTACTCAGGAGAAAGGCTTTGAGTTTTTTTGTGTGTCTTCCCCTGATATTTCTGTCTTGGATGTTACTACTTTAATTTTATGAAATGGTAAAGAATCCGCCTGCCAGTGTAGGAGACATGGGTTCAATCCCTGGGTCAGGAAGATGCCCTGGAGAAGGAAATGGCAACCCATTCCAGTATTCTTGCCTGGAAAATCCCATGGACAGAGGAGCCTGATGGGCTATATAGTTCATAAAGTCGCAAAAGAGTCAGATGTGACTTAGTGACTAAACAGCAATAATATCAACAAAACATTATCTGTGTGTGGACACATCAGGGTGGATAGATAGATGTTCAATAACACGGTATTTGGACAATAATGATAATGTATTGGGTCGATACAATGATAATGTAAAATTCGCTCAGTTTTTCCTATTACACCATATGGAAACCCGAACAAGCTTTTAGCCAACCAGTAATTAATAATGGAAAAGGAGGCAGCAACTTGGCAATTGAAACCCAGTGAATTGTAGATGGAGAAGGAAATGGCAGCCCACTCCAGTGTTCTTGCCTGGAGAATCTCAGGGACAGAGGAGCCTGGTGGGCTGCTATCTATGGGGTCGCACAGAGTCGGACACAACTGAAGCGACTTAGCAGCAACAGCAGCAGCAGCAGAGTTGTAGATAGAGGTGGTTTTTGTTGTTGTTCTCTTGTTTGTTTTTTGTTTTGGCTTCAGCTTGAAGCATGAGGGATCTTAGCTCCCTTATCAGGGATGGAACCTACAGCTTCTGTAGAGGAAGCCCAGACTCTTAACTACTAGATCACCAGAGAGGTCCCCAGGCGGAGGTTTTTAAAACTCGTCTTTATGGTGACCTGTTCAGTGAACTCACAGAGCCTTCGAACTTTTGTCTTTTAGGCTTATGTACAGAAGTATGTCGTGAAGAATTATTTCTACTATTACCTGTTCCGATTTTCAGCTGCTTTGGGACAAGAAGTGTTTACATCACATTCCTTCCATTCACTCACTGGAATATAGATCCTTATTTGACCAGAAGACTGACCATCATATGGGTTGTAAGTATTATTATTACTTATGGACCAGTATTGTTTCTGCAGCAGCCATCTGCTTTGGTACTCTGCATATTTGCTCTTTTTTAAAAAATCACTTAGAGCTGAATTTTTACCTGGTTTACCTTGGGAAAATGAAAGGGAAAAACATTGCTAAAGCTATGGGTGAGTAAGACTAGGAGAAGAGAGAGATAATGTTCGGAGAAATGACCTTTCTGAGAATCCTAGCAGTGGTGTTACATGTGTGCATGCCCGCTCATGACCAACACTTGGTGACCGCATGGACTGCAGCCCAGAACCCAAGATGGGGCATAAATGCCTCCTCTCAAGAAGCCCCTTTTAGTAAAATTTGATCAAAAACTGAAAATAGGAGCTGTCGACTAATACCACCTGGAATTCCTAGGAGAGGAGAGACATGATGTGGTATTAAGTGTGACTTAATTCCAAGTGGTTTTAAGTGTGACTACTCCATACCTATTAGATACAAAGACATATAAGGCAGGACAGCTTTAATTTGAGGGAGTTTCTAGTATTAGGGGGGCAGCTGGCCTATATACGGAAACCCATTGACAATTCCAGGGGGAGAGGTGGAGCCCCTTCTGATGTTTTGTTTCAGACTCTATCATTGAACTTTGTTCAGGACTAAATTCTGATTTTTTTTTTTTTTTTTAATTGAGGGAGATAGTAGCAAGGTGTGCTGTGAGCATGCAGGCCCTGGGATCAGATTGGCCTGGGTTCAAGTGAAGCTCAGCCAATGCACTTGTCTGTGTGCCCTTGTCCTGAGCCTGTAAAACAGTGTTAATAAACTGCATCTCCCAGAATAACCCTGAAGACATTCACAGCATGGCCTACCTAGCACGTGGGAGGGACTTACAGGTTGCTGTAAGTGTGTAAGGCATAGTGATGAGTCCATGAAGGCGAAAGTCTTAAAGATCACTTCTTAGGTCAGAGATGTGTAGCCAGGAGATGGTGGCTTCAGGGACAAGGCTGCCAGCACAGCTGTTTCCTTAACTCAAGATTCCACTCTGAAAACTGAGCTTCAGAAGCGCCTGGTCGTGTGTAAAGGCACTAGGGTTCTCAGGTGGCTCTGTTCTGAGAAGCTGTGGCTGCACGTCTGGGGCTTTATTTTTCTCATTTGTAGAAGTGAGAGAGAGGTCTTGTTTGGAGCCATAAATGCAAGTGTCACAATGGACAGGGGGTAGAAATAAAACAGTGAAGTGATGGCTGGAGAGCGCTGGTGGGTGAGAAGGCATCTTGGGGCACAGGGAGTGGCTGCCCCTCTCCACCACCTGTGCCCAGGAGAGGAAAAACAGGGTGGAATTGTCAGATTTCTTTTTTCTGTGAAGTCTTTAAATGAAGGCTTACAGTTTTTTTTAAATATGGTTTTTATTATTTCTTTTTGGCTGCACTAGGTCTTCGTTGCTTTGTGCGGACTTTCTCTAGCTGCGGCGAGTGGGAGCTACTCTTCACTTCGGTGCCTGGGCTTCTTGTTGCGGTGGCCTCTCTTGTTGCTGAGCGTGGGCCCTGGGGCGCTTGGGCTTCAGTGTCGCAGCTCGCAGGCTCAGTAGTTGTGGTACATGGGCTTATTAGTTACTCCATGGCATGTAGGATCTTCCCAGATCAGGGATCAAACCTGTGTTCCCTGCATTAACCCACAGATTCTTATCCACTGGGCCACCAGGAAAGTCCTAGGCTTGCATTTTAAAAGCTGTATATGCCAACTGAACAAAAGCGTCCTTGAAATGCAGAATTCCAAGGCCTGGTTTGAAGTCTTGGGCCTAAAGGACAACTAAGATCCCTCAGGCTTGTGGTCAGGATTATTTGGCCCCTAAGTCTTCCTGATTATTTGCTGCTTTTCTCTCTCATTCTACAAGTCACTGTTTCCTTCCTCCGTCTCTGTCTCCCAGCCGGCCCTCTTCTGAAATCTAGCTTATGTCTAAAAGTATGATCCAATGAGAATGTGCAAAAGCATAAGATCTTGGAAGAGATGAACGTTAGTATAGTTGTTCCTCTCCTTTCTGAAGTGCCTTCCGTTCCTGCAGAGCCGGTGATGTCCACTAGAGCGGCTGGGGGAGGAGAGGGAGCTGAGAACACTCCTGTTCTTAGGATGTGAATGTGCACCCAAGATCCAGGATACGTGCATTCCCTTTCTTGTTATTTATTTTCTGAGATTTAAGATGTGTCTGACTCTGCAACCCCATGGACTGTAGCCTGCCAGGCTGCTCTGTCCATGGGATTTCCCAGGCAAGAATACTAGAGTGGGTTGCCATTTCCTTTTCCAGGCGATCTTCCCGACCCATGTCTCTTGCATTGGCAGGCGGATTCTTTACCATTGAGCCACAACTTTTATGGTAGTTGAGTGTGGTAAATGGTGCAAAATATTTTTAATAACCCAGCAGTATCTTATACTGTGTACAGTCAGTGTGAGGTCAGTTATCTTGCTCACTGAAGGTAGAAAACTTTTCTTGAGGGATCAGGAACATCTTTAGACCCTGTAGGAGGCACTGGTTGTGGGACTCTGATTGTCATCGTGGGTGGTGGTTTTTCATTTTGGAATCCTGATTTCAGAGCACTCAAAGGATTTCCAACTTGAGGTAGAATTATGAGTCTTTTGTCAGAGAGTGGGCAAGTAAAGTCTTCACCTGAGAAAGGAAACAGCCGCCTTTGAATGTGCTATTTGTTGTGAGCTTTGGCAACCTGTTATTTGCTTTTAGAGATGAGTGAATGGTCAAATCCACAAGGCACCCATGTAGAGGGTTATGTAATTTGTATCAGTGAGGCATTCTTGGCAGTTAATGGTGGAGAGACAGTGGTGGATCCAAGGAGGGAAGGAAGGAAGGAAGGGCAAAGGGAGGTAGAAGTTTGGAGGGGACAGATGCTGAGAGGTGGGAAGGCAGTTGCTCTGTCCTCAGTTGTGGAAATAATAATGGGAGAGGCTTGGTTTGGCTCCACTGTTGTAACTGGGTAGAGGGAAGGAAAATTCTTGATGGTGTTACAGGAGCTAGGAGGGGAGGTGGGGTGGACATGCATGCCAAGTGCTTAGTCCCTTCAATCATGTCTGAGTCCATGTGACCCCATGGACGGTAGCCCACCAGGCTCCTCTGTCCATGGGATTCTCCAAGCAGGAATACTGGAGTGAGTTGCTATTCCCTTCTCCAGGGGACCTTCCCAACCCCGGGATCCAACCCACGTCTCTTACATCTCCTGCACTGGCAGGTGGATTCTTTACCACTAGGGCCACCTGGGATGGAGATGGGTGAGATTCTTCGGGGCAATCAGTTTCCTCCTGTGGCAGCCTGTCTCCTATAAGGGATATCACTAAATTAGTGGCTGCCTCTTTAAGGGGTGAGGATGAAGAAATGTTTATTATATAAGGGACAGAATTGTAAGTCCCCTAACTTTAAACATCTTATCTCACTCAAAATCCTTTCGAAGGTAATTATGTTCAAGAGTGCCAGATCTCTTGACGAATTACATATTAATTTGACAGTTGTCGTTGGATGAAGTCTCAGCAGGTTTTATCGCTTTTCAAAATAATTTGTTATATTAGGAGTGACTCATATTGTCTGAAGCAACTTAACAGAATTTATGGTTACATGAACAGCTTTCTTATCACAGTTGTAATTATTCCTCGTGTCTATTCCACCTCTGTTAATTGCATTTGTTGGCATCCCGATGTTCATTATCTTTTTTGATCTTCATAACAATGAGTTGGTATCAGTTTTATCATTTTATAGATTCGGATTGTAATACTTCAAATAATAAGCCATATTATATGTTGAGGACACTCAGTGTAATAGTGTTTTACATATACTACCTAATTTAATCCTGCCAGCACCTGAGACATGACTATTGGCAATCAGGAAACTGACATGTAGAAAGAATCACTTTGGATTAAGTGGATTTGATTCAGAGCCCTAATGCCTCTCGTGCAAGAGAGGGCCACCATTGTTTGTTTGAAAAACACTGCTGAACTACACTAAGAGACTTCACTGTTGGTTGTTTTTTTTTTTTTTTTTTAAGAGATGTTGAAGCTGAGGCTTTAAGCATTCAGACAACTTGCCTGTTCTATTGCATATTTGCTATGATTGCATTTCAGTTTTGCCCATATGGCATTTATTAACTTTATCTACTCCTTAAGTGTCTTTCATAGACCTTTCTTGACAAGTCAAAGGTATTTTATCCCAGGAACTTAGATAAGCTTTTTTTTTTTTTTTTAAGTTAACTGAGAAACATCAATGAGATATTTTCTTCCTCTGTCACTTATCAAGGCGTTTTAACCTGTCGTTTGATTCAATAGAATCTTTGACCTTGGGACAGAAAAGGCCATGGATGGGTTATTCATTAGATCCTCATAAGAGATGTTATCCATAGAACTTTAGGAGTCACTGCTCAACTGAGTGATTATCTGATCTCCTGTCTTCCATTTTGGCTTGGTGACAGCCCCACCAAAAAAGAAAATAGAATATTGCTTGTGTCTTAAAAAGGTTAGCTCCAATTTCATTGAAACTGCATGGTGTTCAGCTCTGTAACATGAGGTAGCATAATGGTACCTCCATTAATTTTCATATATTTTTAATATCACTAAAAACTTTTTTCAGATGCCACTTGTGTTAACTCTTGTGAATTTTCAGTCTGTCTTTTGAGTTTATTTTAAAGGGGCTTTTCTTATCTCTTATCAGTTAGCATGAAGTGAGATTGAACTATTGATTTTCCAAGTCTCAGAGGCCATGTATCTTTAAATAAGATTTTTAGAAATTCAAGATTTTGAGAAGTGGTATGTAAGTTGATGGTATCATCAGTAGAAGAAAATCCCTTAAAATTGAATTTCAATGCTTTTATGCAGGGTGTTCACATTAGTTTAGGTAGGGACCTCACCACTCTGTTGCCTTACCTTTTGTGACCTCCGTGGCCCGTATGTGTGTGCATGCACGCTAGGCAAGAACACTGGAGTGGGTTGCTATTTCCTTCTCCAGAGGATCTTCCTGACCCAGGGATCGAACCCGCATCTCTTGCATTGGCAGGTTCTTTACCGACTGAGCCACCAGGGAAGTCCTTGACCCCTATAAAACATTTGAATTTGGGACTCCCATCTTCAGGCACCAAATCTTTCTGACCTGGAGCTTCCCTGGCTGTGAAATAGTTACTCGGGGGCAACCAGCCTTTAGAAAACCTGATTCTCACTGCCCAAACTCCAGAAAGTATTAAATTTATCTTGGGAATTTTCTTTTCCCTTTGTTTTCCCATTTGTAAACACTTATTTTACATAATAACATCGAAGGATACAGTCCTCAGCATTCTGACCCATATGTGGTTATTTTTAAGTAATTATCACCCTGTCCAAACTGTTCTTAAGAGTTTTTCTGATTGTTGAAGGTCTAGTTGAAGGCCCTGGTTGCTTCTGAGTTTCCAGGCAGGGGTAATTCATGTTTTGCTTTTTTTTTCTTTTTTCTTTTTTTAATTCCTTCAATCCTTTTTTTTTTTTTTAATTTTTGGCCATACTACACTGCATGCAGTATCTTAGCTCCTGACCAGGCATCAAACCCACACCCCCTGCAGTGGAGGTGAGAAGTCTTAACTACTAGATGGCCAGGGAAGCCCCCCTCAATCCTTCTGAATTTATGGCTTTTGATGAACTCTTTGAATTAAATCAAGGAGCGTTGATGTTGGGGGAGGGGACTGCTTCCACCTCTATCAGCAGCTCTGAGGTACGATCAGGTTCCTGGCTTCCCAGGTGGCACTAGTGTTAAAGACTCCACCTGCCAGGGCAGGAGACAGGGTTTGATCTCAGTGTTGGGAAGATTCCTGGAGGAGGGCATGGCAACCCAGTCCAGTATTCTTACCTGGAGAATCCCATGGACAGAGGAGCCTGGTGGGCTACAGTCCATAGGATCACAAGGAGTTGGACGTGACTGAAGCAACCTAGTATACATGCACACTCAGAGCTTCCTGGGCTTCCCAGGTGGTGCAATGGTAAAGAATCCGCCTGCCAGTGTAGGAGATGCAAGAGTCACAGGTTCAGTTCCTGGGTCGAGAAAATCCCCTGGAGGAGGAAATGACCACCAGTATTCTTGCCTGGGAAATTCCACAGACAGAGGAGCCTGGCAGGCTACAGTTCATGAGGTTGCAAAGAGTCAGACACGACTGTGCACACACATACACACAGAGGAGAATTTATGGCTTTTGATGAACTCTTTGAATTAAATCAAGGAGTGTTGATGTTGGGGGAGGGGACTGCTTCCACCTCTATCAGCAGCTCTGAGGTACGGTCAGGTTCCTGGCTTCCCAGGTGGCACTAGTGTTAAAGACTCCACCTGCCAGGGCAGGAGACAGGGTTTGATCTCAGTGTTGGGAAGATTCCTGGAGGAGGGCATGGCAACCCAGTCCAGTATTCTTACCTGGAGAATCCCATGGACAGAGGAGCCTGGTGGGCTACAGTCCATAGGATCACAAGGAGTTGGACGTGACTGAAGCAACCTAGTATACATGCACACTCAGAGCTTCCTGGGCTTCCCAGGTGGCGCAATGGTAAAGAATCCGCCTGCCAGTGTAGGAGATACAAGAGTCACAGGTTCAATTCCTGGGTCGAGAAAATCCCCTGGAGGAGGAAATGACAACCAGTATTCTTGCCTGGGAAATTCCATGGACAGAGGAGCCTGGCAGGCTACAGTTCATGAGGTTGCAAAGAGTCAGACACGACTGTGCACACACATACACACAGAGGTTCCTGATCCTGAAATATCAATACCATGAAAGGAACACAAGGGTGGTGTTTCTAGGGTGTTGGTTTTGGTTTCCACTCAAAACTGGCTCAAAGGGGAGATAGACAGAGGAGCCTGGCAGGCTACAGTTCATGAGGTTGCAAAGAGTCAGACACGACTGTGCACACACATACACACAGAGGTTCCTGATCCTGAAATATCAATACCATGAAAGGAACACAAGGGTGGTGTTTCTAGGGTGTTGGTTTTGGTTTCCACTCAAAACTGGCTCAAAGGGGAGATGTTGTCAGGTTACAAGGAGTTCTGTAGGAGCCAGAACCACACAAGGGCTAATGTCAGTGAACAGCTTGGTTTCTGCTGCAATTAAGCAGTGACTCTGTGGATCTGCCTCTTTACCTCCTGATGCCAGCTGGTAACTTCCTGTCTTTTGGATCAGAGTTCCAAGACAATATAACCCAGCTCACTGTGTAGCACAACTGCACTCATCTCTGGCTAATGCATATATTGACTGTATTTGGTCCAAGCAGCTGTGTTTGGGGTGAGGATAGACAATTAATTGGGGCACAGAGCCATGGACCAGGTTAAAATATCGGGAGACTTGGACTATAATCCTAGCAGTGAGACTTTGCTCAGGGCACTCATTGCTTGATTCTGGCCTGCAGCATCCCTAGCTTCAAGATGAAAGGACTCAGTTAGAGGACCTTGGGAGGTACATAACATGGGCATGACTTCTTTATTTGTTCACTGTGTGACACTTAAGAGAGCCATCCATGGCATGGAGTAAGAAAGCAAAGACTAAATGCTGGACAGAATTACAAAAAAAAAAAACCTGTCATCTCTTTTGCAGACTGAATGCTGATATGGTTTTACATGCTTCATCTTCTGCTCAATGATGATACATTAGAAATGCATATCAAATCCACCTCTAAATATTTGTTAGATAGTTTGCTGTTTTGTGTTCAACACAAAGAAATGCTTTGAAAGGAAATGCTGAGTTACTCGGTAACTAGAGATTCCTTTTTTTTTTTTTTTTTTGGTACTCTCAAAATCATGTCAATAAGGAAGTCATAACAGCAGAAGGTTTCCTTCTGGCAGCTCCTTCCTTTCCTCCTCTTCCAAGTCAAGTTAACTTATGCTGAAGAGCTTGAGTTTAAAATGATGGGTTTCACATCTCACATTTTGATTATTGAAAGCTAAAGTGAAGTGAAAGGCACTCAATTGTGTCCATCTCTTTTGAGACTCCAGGGACTATACATTCCATGGAATTCTCCAGGCCAGAATACTGGAGTTGGTAGCCTTTCCCTTCTCCAGGGGATTTTCCCAACCCACGTCTCCCGCATTGCACAAGGATTCTTTACCAGCTGAGCCACAAGGGAAGCCCTTATTGAAAGCTAGCTGGCTGATATCTATATTACAAAGCAGATCTAACATTTTATGTTTAAACTGTGCCTGTAACCTAGTGTCTAACTGCAGTAGAGTCTTGGGTATTATTAAGGGTTCCATAAATTGGTTAAGAGGCAGTTGTGTGATAACATGTCAAAATGCAGTGGCGTCTCTTTGGATGTGGGCAGACTGCCATCTGGCTGTGTCACAGGGGAGTCCGAATCATGGTAAGAGAGGAGGCAAAACAGTCTCTCCCAGCCCTGATTCACAGCCCCCAGACTGGGGTCAATTTTACTGCCAAAAGATGACTTTTAATGTGATTATCTTCTAATCCTCTGTTTAAACCACTACCACCGTTCACTTCAAAAGGTTGTCCTGCCTGTTAAGTTGGTTCTTGCTTGAGATTAATGAGTCTTGAAAAGTATTCAACAAAGGCCAGATTGTAACTTGCAATGAATGAAATGGAATTAGGCGTCAGAGGTTCTGACCAGTCCCTCTGAAGTAGAATCTTGTAATTTAGCCTTGGTTAAATATTAAGTAAATGTCTCTAGAGGGTTTGTTATGCAAACTGTATTGGTTCAGTTTTCGCAATGAGGAAATGTTTTGGTTTTAGTGTAGGTTTAAAAAAAAAAAAAAAACTTGAAAACCCGGACTCAACAATTTGGATCTAATTATCACCGTCATTACCTGAAAAATGATCTGTCTCCCTCCCCTTTTGATGATGACTGGAGAATGTGACCACATTCTTCCAGAGCTCATCTGCCACCCCACCCCTGAAACAGGAGGGAAGGGGGCAGGGCACAACCTTTAAAAGAATGACATAGCCATTTTGTTGTGGATTTAGTAGCTTTTCATGACTCTCTTGCTTCTCTATGGAGTGTAGCCCTACAGGCTCCTCTGGCGATGAGATTTCCCAGGCAAGAATAGTGGTTGGTGGTGTTCACTTGCTAGGTTGTGTTTGACTCTTTGTGACCTCATGGACTGTAGCATGCCCGGCTTCCCTGTCCTTTACCATCTCCCGGAGTTTGCTCAAACTCACGCCCATTGTGTCAATGATGCCATCCAACCATCTCATCCTCTGTCATCCCCTTTTTCTCCTGCCTTCAATCTTTCCTAGCATCAGGGTCTTTTCCAATGAGTTGGCTCTTCGCGTCGGTGGCCAAAGTATTGGAGATTCAGCATCAGTCT
This sequence comes from Aepyceros melampus, assembly GCA_006408695.1. Lineage (NCBI taxonomy): Eukaryota > Metazoa > Chordata > Mammalia > Artiodactyla > Bovidae > Aepyceros > Aepyceros melampus. The sequence goes on along the minus strand of SJXQ01008950.1, from coordinate 191,237 downwards.
TTCCAATGAATATTCAGGGTTGATTTGCTTTAGGTTTGACTGGTTTGATCCCCTTGTAGTCCAAGGGACCCACAAAAGAGTCTTCTCCAACATTGCAGTTCAGAAGCATCAATTCTTCAGCAGGACACTGGAGTGGGCTGCCATTTCCTTCTGTAGCGGATCTTCCAACTTAGGGAAAGAATTTGTGTCTCCTGTGTGGCAGGCAGATTTTTTACCCCTGAGCCACCTGGGAAGCCCTGACATGGCCATAGGACATGACGAAAACTGGTTAGAGCCGACTAGGTACAAGATGGCAGGAACTTAGACCTCTAGTGGACCTTGAGCCTCATTATATTATCATTGTAATACATTAGTGTGGCATGCTGCTGCCCATGGGGTCACAAAGAGTCGGACATGACTAAGCAACTGAACAGTGAAATATATTAGCATCTAAACAACACATCCACCAATGCCAAGACATTTCTGAGGCTAACCATAGAAGACCAGAAAATGGCAATGGTCCAGTTTCTGGAAATCCCAGCTCCTTCCCTGAAATGGTTGAAATATTTCAACTATTAGCTCCCACTCATTATTCTATGAAATTACCCAGCCCATAAAAACTAACTGCCCCGTGTTTCAGGGCCTCTCTTCTTCTAAGTTGGCCCACACTCTGTTTGTGGAGTGTGCTCTTTCTAAATAAATCCACTTCTTTCCTATCACTTTCTCTCACTGATGCCTTTCTGTGACCAGACATGAAAAACCCGAGTGTCATTAAGTCCTGAGACCAGCTATATGATCTCAGTTAAAGGACTGGATTCAATTCCTATCTGAATTTCAGTCCACTGCTGTCTCTGTTTTCAACCTCCTAAGACTTGAAATGCTGGTTTTTGGATAGGGTTTGATTGAGCAGAATTGTAATCTTCCCACAAAGAGACCAGCACCTCCTACTCTTCACCCCTTAAAAGACACTTACTCCTTGGAAGAAAAGTTATGACCAACCTAGACAGCATATTCAACAGCAGAGACATTACTTTACCGACTAAGGTCTGTCTAGTCAAGGCTATGGTTTTTCCAGTAGTCATGTATGGATGTGAAAGTTGGACTGTGAAGACGGCTGAGCCCCAAAAAATTGATGCTTTTGAAATGTGGTGTTGAAGACTCTTGAGAGTCCCTTGGACTGCAAGGAGATCCAACCAGTCCATTCTGAAGGAGATCAACCCTGGGATTTCTTTGGAAGGAATATGCTAAAGCTGGAACTCCATTACTTTGGCCACCTCATGTGAAGAGTTGACTCATTGGAAAAGACTTTAATGCTGGGAGGGATTGGGGGCAGGAGGAGAAGGGGATGACAGAGGATGAGATGGCTGGAAGGCATCACTGACTCGATGGATGCAAGTCTGAGTGAACTCCGGGAGTTGGTGATGGACAGGGAGGCCTGGCATGCTGCGATTCATGGGGTCGCAAAGAGTTGGACACGACTGCGCGACTGAACTGAACTGAATGAAGCACCACTTCTAAACGCTTCACTTGATCTCCTGGATGTGTGATTACTTTCCAGCTTAGCTAGGTATGAAACTGTTTGAAACATCAGGAGCCTGGAGGGCAGGATATCTTTAAGGATGAACTTAGTTTAGATCTGCTAAGACAAGGCAGAAAAATTTGTTTCATTTCAGAGTTTGGATATGCAGTTAGTTCTTCTCCTGGATATGCAGTTAGTTCTTCTTCCCTCCTTTTGGTTTTATCATAGTTTTGTGTCTTATCAAGAAAAACAGCCTTTGCCATGTTATATCCAGACCTTGAACCATGGAGCCTCCAGTAGGACAGGGTCTCAGGAGGTCACCTCCTGAATTCAGCTGGCTTCTGGGACCTGGTCCAAAGCTGCCCTTCCCTATTTCTTGCAAGGGATCAGTCCCTAAGGGCCTTTACAAAGCACCCTTTCCGCTGGACCTGTCCCAGAGCCTCTCCCATTTTATTTGTAAAACAAAACGGAAGAAAAATGAGCTAATCAATAGGTCACAGGGGCCTTTCTTTCAGAGGAAATTTTCAAGTAAAATCTTAACAATGCTCTCTATTTTTTTTTTTTTTAACCAATCAATCCCATTTGCAAAGCTGCCTTCTTAAATGGATAGGATTCTCACAGCCACTGCTCAAGAGCCTCCTCTATTCATCAGTTACTTTACCCAGTTCACAGGTGAGAAAACTGAAACCCAAAGAGTAGTTAAGGGATTCACCCAAGGGAACACATCCAGTGAGTGGAATACGTATGTCTGTCTCCCGACCCCATCCCTTCCTTTCCCACTGCAGCATTTTGCCTCAAATGGCTAAATTCTACTTCCCCCTCCCAGCTCCATCCAATTACTCAGAAGGTGCTTGGCCTATTTGGTTGGAAGGCTCCATATATCTTCCTGTTAGCAAGTGCCTTCCACGTGCAGCAGACACATGTCCCAGGTTCCTCAGACATTGGCCTCCCAGTTCTCTGAGCAGTGATCCCTTGGGTGCCCTCCTTTCTTTTCAGACTGTGTCCCAGACTCTGTACTCTCCATAAGAGGCTGGGGCATTCCAGGGGCCTGGGAGGTGAGAAGGGCTTTGGGACCTTGGTTGGAGGCAGGGAATAGAGAAGGTCTGAGGAGGCAGCCTGCTGTCCCCTCAGGTTTGTGGTGCTGCAGCGAACACTCCACTTCCTGATTGTATTTGGCACTGCAGCCAAGTGGAAAAGGAGCATTGAGGCTAAGATTGGCCTTTGTCCCACAAGGAGGTGGGGATTTGACTCCTCTTTGCCTCAGGAGCCTCCGGTGGAAGAGGGAGGAGCCCTGTACCCCTCAGCAACTCTCCCACAGGATTAGAAGTGTCTTCTAGGCCGAGAAGGGGAAGAAAAGGTTTTTTTTAATTAGCAGAGTGTTCTTCCAGTTTACAGCTGGAGAGGCCACACTTTATTTTGGCCTCTGGAATGTTCTGGAAGCTTGGGGTACTAGACCAACCCAGTCTTGTTAAACATAATGGCAGTTGCCTCTCGTCTTCCCTCTCCTTTCTCCAGTGCAGCCCTGGGGCTTCCACGGATGTACCCTTCATAGCCACTTCTCCGTAGTGCAGCCAACAGCCTTGCCCTCTTCCTTTCCTCCCAGGCCCAGCTGCCACCAGGCGCCAGTCAGGCTCTGTTGTGCCAGTGGCCTCGGGGGGCTCTTTGGCCAGAAGGCATTGTGTCTGCTTGGGGGGGAGTTGGGCCTCAGCTAATTGAGGGTTAATCTGGGAAACTGAGGCTTCCTGGGAAGACTCTTACCCAGGGTGCCCTCTCTGGCCTCTTGCGTCCTGCAGTGGGTCCTGGCCATCACCCGAGGCCTAGCTCCAGTGCTCTCCCTGTTGGGTTGAGTCCAATTCCTGTGTCCTTATTGTGTCCTCTGTGAGGCAGAGTGAATGTGTCATTTTCAAACTGCTTATGAATAAATAGCAGTGTGGAATTCATGAACGTAAACTGCACATGGCTGTGCGCAGAGCCTCGGTGCCAGCCTTCGAGATGAAGACAGCTCCTGTGAGCTGAAGTCAGCTAACTGTGTCCTGTCTGGGTGCTGAACACAGGGCCGTGGACCCTATAAATGTTGGGGAGTGAGGTATCGTAGGTTGCTCAGTGCTAAAGAATCTGCTTGCCAATCTCACTGGAGATTCAGGTTAAATCCCTGGGTTGGGAAGATCTCCTGGACTAGGAGATGGCAGCCATGGACAGAGGAGCCTGGTGGGCTGCAGTGCATGGGGTCTCAAAGAGTTGGACACAACTGAGCGACTTCACCTTCACTTTTCACTTTCGTGCATTGGAGAAAGAAATGGCAACCCACTCCAGTGTTCTTGCCTGGAGAATCCCAGGGATGGAGCAGCCTGGTGGGCTGCCGTCTGTGGAGTCACACAGAGTCGAAGATGACTGACACGACTTAGCAGCAGCAGCAGCTCTTTGCATCAGGTAGCAAAGTATTGGAGCTTTAGCATCAGTCCTTGCAATGAATATTCAGGATTGATTTCTTCTAGGATTGACTGGTCTGATCTCCTTGTTATCCAAGGGACACTCAAGAGTCTTCTCCAGCCCCACAGTTGGAAAGCATCACTCCTTTGGTGCTCAGTCTCTTTTCTGGTCCAAAAGTGGGAGCACAACATGGAAGGCCTGACAAGCTGACATAGCCAGTAGGAAGCAGACTCAGGATCTGAACTCTTGAATCTCTTATTCCAGAATCCTGGCTATAAACCACTGCTCTCACTAACCTTTTCCCTTAATTGTGTTAAATGCAGTCACGCTTTTCTGTTTATTAATGTGCACAATTAATTTGATTTTTTTCATTTTACAAGTATGAACCACACTAATAAAAAATTGAGCAAAGAAGAAAAAGTTTCCTAGATCTGCATTTATTGATTTAAGGGTGAGTCGCCCTTTCCTCACCCTTACATCAATAAATGCGAATCTAGGAAACTTTCTTCTTTGCTCAATTTTTTATTAGTGTGGTTCATACTTGTAAAATTCTCCAGTACTCCTGCCTGGAAAATTCCATGGATGGAGGAGCCTGGTGGCTGCAGTCCATGGGGTGGCTAAGAGTTGGACACAACTGAGCGACTTCACTTTTACTTTTCACTTTCATGTATTGGAGAAGGAAATGGCAACCCAGTCCAGTGTTCTTGCCTGGAGAATCTCAGGGATGGGGGAGCCTGATGGGCTGCCGTCTCTGGGGTAGCACAGAGTCAGACTCGACTGAAACAACTTAGCAGTAGCAGCAGCCCCCTTTCCTTCTATTTTGTCTGCCTGCTTGTCTGTCTTTATACACTGTTTGATCACAGGATACAGTTAATCTGCTATTTTGTGGTAAATGGTTTGACTTTACACTAACCATGTCTTGGGGTTCATGGTGCATACCTAAAAAAAAAAAAAAAGAATGAGATGGGATGACTCACGAAGCTTTTAACCTAGAAGAAATCATTCGATCTTAATTCCTTTAAGAATTAGAAAACTTGGATTCTAATCCAAGTGAGAATTGCTCCACCTCTATTTTACTTAGCAAACATTTTAGTAAAATAGAGGGAGGTATTTTGGTTGGAGTCAAGGCCAAGCTAGAATGGGCTCATAACTACTGACTGTTCCAGATGGGCATGTAATTAGTCCTTGAGTTTGTTAATAATTAGCCTGCTGCTGCGGCTGCTAAGTCGCTTCAGTCATGTCTGACTCTGTGCGACCCCATAGATGGCAGCCCATCAGGCTCCCCCGTCCCTGGGAATCTCCAGGCAAGAACACTGGAGTGGGTTGCCATTTCCTTCTCCAATGCAGGAAAGTGAAAAAGGAAAGTGAAGTCGCTCAGTCGTATCCGACTCTTAGCGACCCCATGGACCGCAGCCTACCAGGCTCCTCCATCCATGGGATTTTCCAGGCAAGAGTCCTAGAGTGGGGTGCCATTGCCTTCTCCAAATAATTAGCCTAGTGATGTTTATTTCTGGGTTCAGTTTGACCACCTCTGAAATGTGGAGTTAAGCAAAATGATCACAGGGTCCTTCTCATTTTGAAAGTGTCACAGTTATAAAAATAATAATGGTGATGTGTGTTTAGTTACGATATTCTGTTTTTTTAAATCATATGTTCTGGCTTCAACAATGTATCTGGCCCAATACAGCTTCCCCCAGGTGACTGCCACACGTGCCTTGACTGGGTTTGCTCCTAGGGTCCCTCTAAGGAACAATAGTTAGCGATTCTCTGAAAAAAGTTGGACCCACTGGATCTGAGTCACCAGGAATCACTTGGGCCTGGAAGTGCAAACCAAGTGATAGTCGGGTTTGCTGAAGGTTTAGTGATCTTAGTCCAGGCACAAACAATGGCCAACATCAAGCACACGGTCTTGCTCTGAGCTTGTGTCTGTAGTGTGCGAGAACACACAACAATCCATTGTTTGCATTGCATATGCTCTGATTTAACTAGAAAAAGATGTTATGTTTTTGTTCCTCTGAAAATTAAATTTCTTCTGGCATTCACGGGCACTGAAATCAGAAGGGAAAAAAGGTTTTGTTCAATTTAAAAGTGTTTTTGAAATATGTAAGCATTTCGACTCTAGGGAATGGGAAATGACATTCTGAAGGTTTTTCCAAAAACATGAACTTGGAAATTAGCAACTGAGAAGCAGTAAGCTGACTTCCTTTTAACCTAACACTGATTAACAAAGGCCAAATGAGCAAAATAAAATAACTGATTTCTTTATTAGGCCATAACAGAAGGTTCAGTCAAAGGAGAAAATGAAACTCTGGATTGAATATTAAGGCTAGGATGCATGGCACACCTGTGTGCAGGCTGCCCTGCCCCCATGGGAGGCCCTCCAGCCCAGCCACACCCCCAACCAGGACTTCTTAAACCCGGGCTATTTGAGATAAAGGTTGAGCAATTTTCTGCATTTGTCTACATAATTGGGGGAAATATTTAGAAAGAATGGATACAGGGGATGGATTGAACGGCTCCACTTTTCTTTAGCCAACGAAGACCACAACAGGGTTGTTTCTTGAAAATTCATTAAAAAAAAAAAAAGGAATGGGGCTCATTCACTGGGGTAAGCATTCCACACAAGCTGAAAGTTCTTTGAGCTTTTGCCCTTTGGGGACCGGATTCAGAAATTTAAACCTGAATTTGTACTGTAGGAAAGCTTTTCAAGTGTATAAGTCTGGGTTTTATGCTTTAAAAAAAAGTCTGCTAATCTACAAAGAATGCTAGACTTTTTTCCCCTACAGGGCAATCAAAAGGGTGTGTCTTTAACACAAAAAGGATTAAACTCACTATTACTCTGTCAAGAGCCTGAGTTTCAGAAAACCAGGTGCCTGTCTTTATTTAAAACATCTCAGCTGCCTAAACTGATGTTTTGAGCTGTGTTCAGCTGTTATGTAGCTCTCTTATGGATGCTAATTTTGTGTAACTTTATACGTATTCATGAGATATATGTTTTAAGGAAAATTTATAAAAGAGGCATAAAACCACCTAGAGCCTTTTTGGTGTGTTACCGTTAAGATAAAGATATAAAAAGCTATGTATAGGATCAGCCCTGGTTTAGAAATTATGGTTGGTAAGTAGAACAGTTTTTCTGAAGGAAATTCTCCTAGAAAACCCAAGGTGAAGGGACACCCAAATCAAACCTGCACATGCGTGCTTAGTCACTTCAGTTGTGTCCGACTCTTTGCAACCCCATGGACTGCAGGTCAACAGGCTGCTCTGTCCATGGGATTCTCCAGGCAAGAATACTGGAGTGGGGTGCCATTTCTTTCTCCAGGGGTTCTTCCCAAACCAGGGATCAAACCCATGTCTCTTTACATCTCCTGCATTAGCAGGCCGGAGAAGGCAATGGCACCCCACTCCAGTACTCTTGCCTGGAGAATCCCATGGATGGAGGAGCCTGGTAGGCTGTGGTCCATGGGGTGGCTAAGAGTCGGACACGACTGAGCGACTTCACTTTCACTTCTCACTTTCATGCATTGGAGAAGGAAATGGCAACCCATTCCAGTTTTCTTGCCTGGAGAATCCCAGGGACAAGGGAGCCTGGTGTGCTGCCATCTATGGGGTCGCACAGAGTCGGACACGACTGAAGTGACTTAGCAGCAGCAGCAGCATTAACAGCAGATTCTTTAGCACCACCTGGAAACCCCAAAATCCAAACCCAGACAAGGTTGAATACTCTTATGTGGTCACCTGGACAACTTTCATCCTTTGCAGGCTGGAATTCTGATACCTGTATTTAAACACTGAACGCTGATCCAAGCAAGAAGACAAGCATAGTAATCTCTTGAAGGTGTCTCTTATATCATCTTATGAATCCTGTATTTTTACAGATTTAAACTCAAATTTTGTAGTTTTCTCTTTGATGGTCTTGTAACCATGAGCCTACTTCATTAATTCCCACCAGTAATGTAGTATCTCATCCCTGAACTGTGTAGGTGATGCTGAAAGCTCTGACTCTGCAGTGGTGCTGAATGGACTCTTGGGGACAGCATTTTGGGTGAAGTAGGAAAAAACTGTCTTGCCAGGCAGAGCTCCTGCCCCGCAAAACTGTCCTAACCCTGGGAGGATTTGGTGAGGCATCTTATACCAGTGGTTTGAGGGTGGGATTGCTGATAAGAATTAGAGTATGTACAGGGTCTTTAATCTGGTTTTAGGTAGTCTAATGAGTTTCTGAGGTTGCTTTAATCTGGCCTCAGGTGGTCTCTTGAAGAGCTTTTCTGGTTTCCTTAACATAGAATGAAGAATGCTAATATCTTCATTTGTTGGCATTTTTAGTTTTGTAGGCTCAAATACATTGTTACGTGTATCCCTTTAGGCGGAACCAGGACCCTGCCCCTGGTTTCACTGTATGATTATACAGAAGAAGTGAGAAATAGATTTAAGGGACAAGATCTGACAGACAGAGTGCCTGATAAACTATGGACAGAGATTCATGACGTTGTACAGGAGACGGAACAAGACCATCCCCAAGAAAAAGAAATGCAAAAATGCAAAATGGCTGTCTGAGGAGGTGTTACAAATAGCTGTGAAAAGAAGAAAAGTGAAAAGCAAAGGAGGAAAGGAAAGATATACCCATTTGAATGCAGAGTTCCAAAGAAAAGCAAGGAGAGATAAGAAAGCCTTCCTCAGTGATCATTGCAAGAAATAGAGGAAAATAATAGAATAAGAAAGACTAGAGATCTCTTCAAGAAAATTAGAGATACCAAGGGAACATTTCATGCAAAGATGGGCTCGATAAAGGACAGAAATGGTATGGACCTAACAGAAGCAGAAGATATTAAGAAGAGGTGACAAGAATACACAGAGGAACTGTACGAAAAAGAGCTTCATGACCCAGATAATCACGATGGTGTGATCACTCATCTAGAGCCAGACAGCCTGGAATGTGAAGTCAAGTGGGCCTTAGGAAGCATCACTATGAACAAAGCTAGTGGACGTGATGGAATTCCAGTTGAGCTATTTCAAATCCTAAAAGATGATGCTATGAAAGTGCTGCACTCAAAATGTCAGCAAATTTGGAAAACTCAGCAGTGGCCATGGACTGGAAATGTCAGTTTTCACTCCAGTCTCAAAGAAAGGCAATGCCAAAGAATGCTCAAACTACTGCACAATTGCACTCATCTCACATGGTAGCAAAGTAATGTTCAAAATTCTCCAAGCCAGGCTTCAGCAATACATGAACCATGAACTTCCAGATGTTCAAGCTGGTTTTAGAAAAGGCAGAGGACCCAGAGATCAAATTGCCAACATTCACGGGATCATCGAAAAAGCAAGGGAATTTCAGAAAAACATCTATTTCTGCTTTATTGACTATGCCAAAGCCTTTGACTGTGTAGATCACAATAAACTATGGAAAATTCTGAGAGAGATGGGAATACCAGACCACCTGACCTGCCTCTTAAGGAACCTGTATGCAGGTCAGGAAGTGACAGTTATAACTGGACGTGGAACAACAGATTGGTTCCAAATAGGAAAAGGAGTACGTCAAGGCTGTATATTGTCACCCTGCTTATTTAACTTCTATGCAGAGTACATCATGAGAAACGCTGGGCTAGAGGAAGTGCAAGCTGGAATCAAGATTGCCGGGAGAAATATCAATCACCTCAGATATGCAGATGACATCACCCTTATGAGAGAGATGGGAATACCAGACCACCTGACCTGCCTCTTAAGGAACCTGTATGCAGGTCAGGAAGTGACAGTTATAACTGGACGTGGAACAACAGATTGGTTCCAAATAGGAAAAGGAGTACGTCAAGGCTGTATATTGTCACCCTGCTTATTTAACTTCTATGCAGAGTACATCATGAGAAACGCTGGGCTAGAGGAAGTGCAAGCTGGAATCAAGATTGCCGGGAGAAATATCAATCACCTCAGATATGCAGATGACATCACCCTTATGACAGAAAGTGAAGAAGAACTAGAGAGCCTCTTGATGAAAGAGGAGAGTGAAAAAGTTGCCTTAAAGCTCAACATTCAGAAAACTAAGATCATGGCATCTGGCCCCATCACTTCATGGCAAATAGATGGGGAAACAGTGGCTCATTTTATTTTTGGAGGGTCCAAAGTCACTGCAGATGGTGATTGCAGCCATGAAATTAAAAGACGCTTACTCCTTGGAAGGAAAGTTATGACCAATCTAGACAGCATATTCAAAAGCAGAGACATTACTTTGTCAGCAAAGGTCTGTCTAGTCAAAGCTGTGATTTTTCCAGTGATCATGAATGGATGTGAGAGTTGGACTGTGAAGAAAACTGAGTGCTGAAGAATTGATGCTATTGAACTGTGGTGTTGGAGAAGACTCTTGAGAGTCCCTTGGACTGCAAGGAGATCAGTCCTGGGTGTTCATTGGAAGGACTGATGCTGAAGCTGAAACTCCAATACTTTGGCCACTTGATGTGAAGAGCTGACTCATTAGCAAAAACTGTGATGCTGGGAAAGATTGAGGACAGGAGGAGAAGGGGGCAACAGAGGATGAGATGGTTGGATGGCATCACCAACTCAGTGGACATGAGTTTGGGTGAACTCTGGGAATTGGTTATGGACAGTGAGGCCTGGCGTGCTGCAGTCCATGGAGTCGCAGAGAGTCGAACATGACTGAGCAACTGTACTGAAGGACTGTGCCCCAAGACTGCACTATTGTTCCTTGACTGCTCCTCTCTCATCTCTGTATCCCCTCCCTTCCCTGATTAGCAATGGTCTGAACCTGCCTTTGGAACTCAAGGAAGGTCTTAGAGGGTAAACAGAAAGGTTCCTGCACCCCGAAGCCCCACAGGGTCCTGCCTGTTTTCATAAGTGCACCACAGCCCAAGAGTGAAAAAAGTTAAATGATGTGAACATGTTCTTGCCTCTTAAAATGACGAAGTGCTATGAAAGTATATGTGGTCTCCTGCCAGCTCTCCTTTCCACTCTAAGAATAGCTGGACATAAACTCTATAGAAGTAAGTTCTGTAGCATATCTGTACCTAAAATGTGATGTCAGGAGTGTGTTAAAAAGAAGTTCCAGAGTCAGTCATTGTTTCTAAAAATAATGTTTTAAAAAAGCATACAACTCCACAGATGGCTGAGCCTTTCCAAGCATATTCTTATCTCAATCCAACAGCATTTTTGTGATATTAATGCCTACATTTACATAAGATGAAACTGAGGATGAGATATTAATATCACCCAGATCTCATTTTCACTCCAGCCCTCTTACTTCGTGGTACTGTGTCAAGCTTAATATAAAGGTTCTTTAAGAATCAAATGAATCTTTGAAAAGAGCATAACAGGCTAGAAATTAAAGGATTTAAAGACATTTAAACGTTCAGTAAAGACTGGACAACTTGTGTATGTGTAGGGGGGATGTTCTTTTAATTTTAAAGGAAAGTTTGCTCCTTTCCATTCAGGGCTAGCAGTCTTGGCTTCAGTTACTGTCAGCTTCTCAGAAAGCTCCTGAATCCCCTACTCAGTTGGCCCTTGTTGACTGGGAAAAAAAAGCAAAACAAAACCTACAATGTGAGAGTTGTGAATTAAGTTATATTTGGGGCAGAATAGACTGTAGTCCCAGAGAAGGCAATGGCACCCCACTCCAGTACTCTTGCCTGAAAAATCCCATGAATGGAGGAGCCTGGTGGGCTGCAGTCCATGGGGTCGCTGAGAGCGACTCAGTGACTTCACTTTCCACTTTTCACTTTCATGCATTGGAGAAGGAAATGGCAGCCCATTCCAGTGTTCTCGCCTGGAGAATCCCAGGACGGCGGAGCCTGGTGAGCTGCCTTCTATGGGCTCGCACAGAGTCGGACACGACCGAAGTGACTTAGCAGCAAGGACTGTAGTCCAGGAGATGGCATTTCAGATAGCTCTGAGAAATTGTTCCAAAAAGCATGGGGAGAGTCAGTCTATATGTGATTTTGGTAAAGAGGGAATACATGGAATCAAACTCATAGTTTTTGCAAGTTTTTGCTAATCTCTAGGCACGAGGAGTAGATATCACTATGAACGATTTTAGTCCTTTCTAGATACAAGGAGATGCAAGAATTGGGCTCATAAAATCTTCTCCTAAAAATATCTGTCTGAAGACCTGTCAGTTTTCCCAGAGCTCAGAGTGCCTCCTTCCTGATCTCCACTCTGGACTCCTTTCAGGGATGCTGAAGGTCAGCAGCTGCAGTGAAGAAGTGGATGGCAAGTGCCAATTTGCAGGTGACACCTTCAACCTAAGAGATGTGAATGGTCTGAGAGCATAAAGGGGTTTGCCAGAGTTTATCTTAAAATACTAATCTATATTTTCTTCTGCAAATAAAAACCTGATTAGATAAATCCCTAAATACACTGCTGGCTGAAAAATGAAAGAAGGTGATCCTATTGAATTCTACCCGAGCCCTATGCTCCTGGAAAACAGAAACCACGAAGATAATCCACTCACCGTTTTGTGTTCTAGGAATGATTTACTACAAGGAACCATCCTTCTCCAGATGACTAAGACAAGGCTCACAGCCTCACCCCCACCTTGTTTACCTGTGACAAGGCCGGTCATGACCCCTCCAGTTCCCATTCTTTGATTTATAAATGGTTTTAACTCCATCCCCACTGGCCCATCTGGTCAAAATACCTGCTACCTTGACTTGATCAAACTTGAGTTTTGTCCATGGCTGAACCCTGAATTTTGACTCATCTCATACCAGCCAGCACACAGCCCCTCTTGAGGATAAGCTGACCACGGGATAAACAAGGCTCTGATCTACTGCCCTGTCCACCTCCCCACACCCAGAGAACCCTTTCCAGTACTGATCATCCCTCTGGATGAAAGAAAAGCCCTTTTCTGCCTGGTCTTTGAACACTCACAGATCTTACAGAGAGATCTTCCAGTCCTTTCAAATAAAAGCTGTCCTTCCCTAAATCCAGATTTGTTTTTCATTTGATAAAGACAATAGAAAGAGAATTCAACCCTGAAGTCCCTCTATGTGCTGTCCTATAGTTCTCACTTTCCGAGATCATTCTGGCAAAATCTACTTAGTGTCTACTCCCTCTTATGCAACATACAATCTTTTGTATTGCTGAATAGCTTTCAGGAAAGCATTTGAATTCTTCCTCTAACCAAAGCAGCATATAAACATTAAAGAAAATGAGAAGAAGCAGTTATTTTGCTTAGGCTAGTATTTCACATACACTTGAGACTAGATTGCTGTTCAAACACAAAGTGATTTCCTAACTTTATTATTATAGCTCCAATTCACAAACGCTAGAGATAACTACATTCAAATGTAACTACAAAAACATCTTCCACTCCTCGGTATTAAATTATTTCTATTGTCTCTTGCTTTATATGGGGACTTATTTGGTGACTCAAATGGTAGAGAATCTGCCTACAATTTGGGAGACCCAGGTTTGATCCTTGGGCCAGGAAGATCCCCTGGAGAAGGGCATGGCTACCAACTCCAGTATTCTTGCCTGGAGAATCCCATGGATAGAGGATATGCTTTATGTAAACTTCAGGATTGGCTCTCCCAGCATTAACTAGAGACACTGAGAATTTGCTGTATGGTATCTCCTTCTCTTGCCTGGAAAATCCCATGGACGGAGGAGCCTGGTAGGCTGCAGTCCATGGGGTCGCGAAGAGTCAGACACGACTGAGTGACTTCACTTTCACTTTTCACTTTCATGCATTGGAGAAGGAAATGGCAACCACTCCAGTGTTCTTGCCTGGAGAATCCCAGGGATGGGGGAGCCTGGTGGGCTGCCGTCTATGGGGTTGCACAGAGTCGGACACAACCGAAGCAACTTAGCAGCAGCAGCAGAGCAGCATCTTCTCAGCTGTGTCCAGCTAGTCAATCACCTTGCTTTGTTATTATTTCAAAAGAATAAATACTCCACAAAAAATATAGGTTTTAAGGAATGGTATATCATTTTAAAGTAATGTGTGGAAAGTCGGTTTTAATTCTATCAGGACATCTAAGCTATTGATTAACTCTATCAAATATGTGTTCTACTTTATGTACCAGTTAATTCAAGGGCCTTAATTTAGCCAGTTGTATGATGAGGTCTGTAGTAAGGAGTCATATAATAATTTTTTAGCCCTAGATGTTCTAGTATATAACTTAGAAATTGTATATTGGATTTACATAGTATTAAAGACGTTATCACATAATTTTTTGCTTGTTTGTTTTTTGGCTACACCACATGACATACAGGATCTTAGTTCCCTAACTGAGAATTAAACTCTAGCTCCCTGCAGTGGAAACCTGGAGGTTTCCACTAGATTGCTGTTCAAACACAAAGTGATTGAACACAAAGTGATTGAACACAAAGTGATCCACCCCACAGCATGTTGTTGTTCAGTCACTCAGCTGTGTCTGACTGTTTGTGATCCCATGGACTGCAGCTTGCCAGGCGTCCCTGTCCTTCGCCACCTCCCAGAGCTTGCTGAAACTCATGTCCATCGAGTTGGTGATGCCATCTAATCATCTTATCCTCTGTTGTCCCCTTCTCCTCTTGCCTTCAATCTTTCCCAGCATCAAGGTCTTTTTCAATGAGTCAGTTCTTCACCTCAGGTGGCCAAAGTATTGGAGTTTTAGCATCAGTCCTTGCAATGAATATTCAGGATTGGTTTCCTTTAGGATTGACTGGTTTGATGTCCAAGGGACTCTCAAGAGCCTTCTCCAACACCACAGTTCAAAAGCATCTATTCTTTGGCACTCAGCCTTTTTTAGGGTCCAACTCTCACATCCATACATGACTACTGGAAAAACCATAGCTTTGACTCTACAGACCTTTGTCGGAAAAGTAACATCTGCTTTTAACACAGGGTCTAGGTTTGTCATGCTTCTCTTCCAAAGAGCAAGCGTCTTTTAATTTCATGGCTGCAGTCACCATCTGCAGTGAAGTCTGTTACTGTTTCCCTTGTTTCCCCATCTAATTTGCATGAAGTGATGGGGCCAGATGCTAGCATGTGGAATGACCTATCTCAGGAGCCCGGTGGTGCATCATTTAGCTCTCTGGTCTTATATACAGTGATCTATCTCAGGTGCAAGTATGACGATGGTCCACTGTTTAGAACATATTAATGTCCAAGCACCTTAAAATAATTGGACTTCTGCCTAAATCTCTACCTTTTAACTCTCCCCCGATCTGTTCTCTTCTCTGGAATCACAGAACTATCTGCTGATGACCCCCACGTCCACGCCAGGTTCTGCCCTGCAGACACACTCACACTTGACTTCATCCCTCCTTCTACTGTTGCCCCTGCCACCAAGTCTCACCACACACATTGTCTCTAGAAAACCTTGACCCTGTATTGTCCACTTGCGTGCTCAGTTGTGTCTGATCCTACGACCCCATGGACTGTAGCGTGCCAGACTCCTCTGTCCTTGGGATTCTCCAGGCAAGGATACTGGAGTGGGTTGCCATTTCCTCTTCCAGGGAATCTTCCCTACTGAGGGATCAAACCTGTGTCTCCTGCATTAGCAGGCGGATTCATTACCACTGTGTCATTCTCCGCTAGATGGTTCTTTATTATTCCTTGAACTTGGCATGTAGTAGCAGCTCAATCCATAATTTTTGAATAAAATAAGTAAAGATTCATAATTCTATGAAGAGGATTTCAGAGCTGTCTCCCTTGAGGGGACAGATGTGAAGAAGTAATTACAGTTCAGGGTACTAAAGATACATTAGAAAAATCTATAGAGTGCTAAGGAGCAGCATCCTAGAGATGTTTTTGAAATGAAATTGTTGGACTTCCCTGGTGGTAATCCACCTGCCAATGCAGAGGACATGGGTTCGATCCCTGGTCTGGGAAGATCCCATATGTTTCAGAGCAACATCACTTCATGGGAAATAGATGGGAAACAGTAGAAACAGTGTCAGACTTTATTTTTCTGGGCTCCAAAATCACTGCAGATGGTGATTGCAGCCATGAAATTAAAAGACGCTTACTCCTTGGAAGAAAAGTTATGATAGTATATTCAACCTAGATAGTATATTCAAAAGCAGAGACATTACTTTGCCGGCTAAGTCCGTCTGGTCAAGGCTGTGGTTTTTCCTGTGGTTACGTATGGATGTGAGAGTTGGACTGTGAAGAAGGCTGAGTGCTGAAGAATTGATGCTTTTGAACTGTGGTGTTGGAGAAGACTCTTGAGAGTCCCTTGGACTGCAAGGAGATCCAACCAATCCATTCTGAAGGAGATCAGCCCTGGGATTTCTTTGGAAGGAATGATGCTAAAGCTGAAGCTCCAGTACTTTGGCCACCTCATGCGAAGAGTTGACTCATTGGAAAAGACTCTGATGCTGGGAGGGATTTGGGGCAGGAGGAGAAGGGGACGACAGAGGATGAGATGGCTGGATGGCATCACGGACTCAATGGATGTGAGTCTGCGTCAACTCTGGGAGTTGGTGATGGACAGGGAGGCCTGGCGTGCTACGGTTCATGGAGTCGCAAAGAGTCAGACACGACTGAGAGACTGAACTGAACTGAACTGAACTGAAAGTTGTATGCCACAACTACAACTAGTAAACCCTTGCTTTAGAGCTTGTGCTCTGCAACAAGCAAAGCTACAACAATGGGTGATGCATGATCACTGCAACTAGAGGAAACCTGTACACAGCAATGAAGAACCAGCACAGCCAAAAATAAAATTAATTTTAAAAAAGCAGTTGTTTCCCATCCTGAGTCATTCTGCAGGGCCCTGATGGACAATCAGAACCCAAATTTGGTCAAGATATCAAGGCCTTTTCTTGTAAGCAAGTAGTAATTCTATGTTTTATGTTTTTCAAATGCGAAGGGGTCTTTGAACCAGAAGCCAGATTTTATTTGCCTTTTTAAAAGAGCTTCAGATTTCTTTCTCACCTTGTGATTAGTGAGCAACAAGTATTTAGTCATTCATCCATTCACTTGAAAAACATCCAGCAAGATCGATTATGAAATACAATGCTAAGTCCTAAGGATTAAGCAGTGAACAAGACAAACTCCATCCTACTCTCCTGGAGTTTACTTGTAGGCAAAAGAGAGTAATAAGTCAAAATAGAAATTAAAGATTGTACAATTATTGTTTACAGCATGATCAGGGTGAGAACAGAGACCTACTTTAGAAATGCTGTTCAAGAAGCATTTGGTGCTTAAAGTATGAGAAAGAGCCAGCCAGGTGAAGGCCCGGGGCAGAGAGCTCCAGGCTGAGATAGGTGGAGAGGGCAAAGGTCCAAAACAGAGTCAGAACCAGGCACTGTCCCAGACTCTGGGCCAAGGTGGGGATGGAGCTGATAAATCAAAAGGTATAGTCTAAGTGCAGGCAGAGTAGAGTTCTGCGAAGAAAAATAAAAGCAGGATATGCAGACTGGTGCCAGGCGGCTGTCTTAGGTCAGGTGGTCAGGAAAAACCTTCCCATGGAGGTGGCTTTTGGACACAGGGCTGATTTTACTTACAATTGACTTACATTGAAATTGTTTATGGCAAATCTAGAATGTTCAAAATATATCAATAGTCTTTGTAACTAATTTCTGTATTCATTTGGAAACCAATATTCCCAACAAGTCTAAATGGTTAAACAGGCCTTCTAAAAAGACAGCTGGATTTTAAGTGAAAAGACACCTTTGAGGTGGTCTTTTCTAACTTTAAAACCAAACTTTTCCTGTGATTCAAATCTGGTTATTGTTTTTCAGTCACTAGTTGCTTCCTACTCTTTGTGACCTCATGAACTGCAGCACGCCACGCTTCCCTGTCTTTCAGTATCTCCCAGAGTTTGCTCACACTCATAGCCATTGAGTCAATGATGATATCTAACCATCTCATCCTCTGCTGCCCTCTTCTCTTGCCCTCAATCTTTCCCAGCATCAGAGTCTTTTCCAGTGAGTCAACTCTTTGCATCAGGTGGCCAAAGTATTAGAACTTCAGCTTACATCAGTCTTTCCAATGAATATTCAGAGTTGATTTCCTTTAGGATTGACTAATTTGATCTCCTTGCTGTCCAAGGGACTCTCAAGAGTCTTCTCCAGCACCACAGTCTGAAAGCATCAATTCTTCCGTGCTCAGCCTTCTTTATGGTCTAACTGTCACACCCATACATGACTACTGGAAAAACCATAGCTTTGACTATATGGATCTTTGTCAGCAAAGTGATATGTCTACTTTTTAATACTCTTATCTAGGTGTGTTATAGCTTTTCTTCCAAGGCACAAGTGCCTTTAAATGTCATGGCTGCAGTCACTGTCTGCAGTGATTTTGGAGCTCAAGAAAATAAACTCTGTCACTGTTTCCACTTTCTCCCCATCTGTTTGCCATGAAGTGATGCCATGATCTCTGTTTTTTGAATGTTGAGTTTTAAGCTTGCTTTTCACTTTCTTCTTTCACTCTCATTAAGAGGCTGTTTAGATTCTCTTCACTCTCTACCATTAGAGTGGTATCATCTGAATATCTGAGGTTGTTTATTTCTCCCATCAGTTTTGATTCCAGCTTGAGCTTCATCCAGCCCAGCATTTCACATGATATACTCTGCCTGTAATTTGAAAAAGCAGGGTGACAATGTATAGCCTTGACATACTCCTTTCCCAATTTTGAACTAGTCTATTGTTCCATGTTCAGTTCTGTTCCTTCTTGACCTGCATACAGGTTTCTCAGGAGACAGGTAAAGTGGTCTGGTATTCTCATTTCTTTAAGAATTTCCACACAGTCAAAGGCTTTGGTATAGTCAGTGAAGCAGAAGTAGAAATTTTTTTCTTTTGGAATTCCCTTGCTTTCTCTATGATCCCACAAATTTTGGCAATTTGATCTCTGGTTCTTCTGCCTTTTTAAAATTCAGCATGTATAACTGGAAATTCTTTGTTCATGTACTATTGAACTATCCTAGCTTGAAGGATTTTTGAGTATTACCTTACTAACATGTGAAATGAGCGCAATTGTACAGTAGTTTGAACATTCTTGGCATTGTCTTTCTTTGGGATCGGAATGAAAACTGACCATTGGCACCTCATCAAAGAGTTCTGTAAAAATTCTGGCATTGCTCATTATCCTAAGGACCCCAGCCTGATGATGGAATGTAGAAATTGCAGAGGGAAGGACTCCGAGGGGAAAGCGTAGATGTGCCTGTCAGCCTGGAAGGCTGAGGCTGGCCTTTTCAAGTCAAGCTTCTCTCATTACAAAGGGTCACAGGGAGGTTATAGCCCCAGTTACAGTCCTGTTGGGGAGGTACTGACTGTGTGATCAACAGCCCCTTTTACTAGCTAGAGTTAATCACTCACTGACTGGCTGGTAAATCAATGGTGCCCTGCTCTCTCCCCCTCCGCCTTTCCTATGTCCATCCAGCCTCCTTCCTTCGCTCCCTGCAGTGAACAGGCGTCAGGAAGGGAGTTCGCTGGGATGCTTGTCTAGTCCTGCTCAAAGACTGGCTCTACAGGAGGACAGTCATCTAACTCCAGGGGAGGAGAACCCATTCTTCTCTGCCTGGGAGAAACCTTGTAATGAAGGCATCCTGCCAAGGATGAAGGGGAAGCAGCAAAAGGAGGAGGAGTGGGGGCGGGGATGGGAGAATGGAGGATGGATGAGGTGTGTTTAAAGGGACAGAGGAGGGAAGACAGTCTTTTGGAGGAAAGACATCATTGCAGCCAAATGAAAAACTTAATTTTTGCAGATGATGGGCTAGAAAATGTCTACATGTCAAAGGCACTGTAATCTTAGTTCTTAGACTATTTTCATTTCAGGAGGTGGTGAGTTACATCTTTTAGCTCTACAAGTTAATGTCAGTAAGTTTATTCCAAGCAGGCCCTGTCGTAGGACTTACTAGACCAGCGGCCTCTTGGCAGAGAGGCCGAGGAACCAGGCTGCTAGTGACCTGGACCAGAGCTGAGCATGGTAAGCTCTTACCTTGGGCCTGACTAGGTGTACGTCCGAACCTTGCTTGTCGGAAAGGTGTGACCAGCTAGTGGAATTAAATCTCAAGGTCAAGGAACTGTTCGTTCAGGCACTCTGACTGAGCGGTTTCAGTTGTGAAATGTGAGAGCCTTCACCTGAACTTTAGGGCCATAAAGAGAGACTATTCACAGGGTTTGTACATTTCCCAGGAGGAAGGTTAACTCTCAGACCAGGGCCTGTTACTTTCCCAAGTGAGACATGAAGCTGGGGCTTCCGATGGCAGTGATGAGTGTGGAGGGGACCAGTGCTGCCATCACAGCGTGGATCCTTACTTTTACCAGAATGTCCCTGATTTCCATTTGGACGGAAGAGAGGTGATAACCAGGAGAAGCTGGGGGTGGAACAGTGAGGAATGTCAGGGACACTGATGGACATCTAGTGGATTGAGGGTGTTGTAGAGATAGTATATTTAGGTCTCTTGAATTATTTTTACTTACTTTATGATTACTATTTTTTTGACTGCGCTGGGTCTTCGTCGCTACGCTCGGGTTTTCTCTAGTTTCGGCAAGGAGGGGCTCCTCTCTACTTGCGGTGCGTGGGCCTCTCACTGCGGTGGCTTCTCTCGTGGTGCACAGGCCCTGGGGCACACCAGCCTCAGTAGCTGTGGCACACAGGCTCAGTTGCTTTGTGGCATGTGGGATCTTCCCAGACCAGGGACTGAACCTTTGTCCCCTGCACTGCAAGGCAGATTCTTAACCACTGGACCACCAGGGAAGCCCAAGACTTCTTTTATTTTTTAATAAATTCTGTTTAAAAATATTTATTTAGATGCACCTAGGTCTTCTAGCTGCGCGATGCAAACTCTTAGTTGCGGCTTATGGGGTGTAGTCCTTTGACCAGGGATCGAACCCAGGACCTCTGCGTTGGGTAGTCACTGGACCACCAGGGTAGTCCCAGGTCTCCTGACTTTGGCTCAACCAACTTTGGCACACAGAGTTGATAGCCACTTCCTCTGCACAGTCATCATGTTGACAGTCATTCAGAATGAGTAGGAAATTGGCTTTGCCCAGTGTTGATAGCCCAGCTCGTGATGTCAACCTGAGAATGGAAATAGGTTTGTGTAAAGAAATATGAGAGTCTGCTTGGCTGTTCCCCTGGTGAGTTGAGTAGATGCATATCCAGGGCGCCTTCACCGAAAGTGGACATCATCTGCGCGGTCATAAGTGAATTTTCTTTCCTACATCCTGTGATTATGGTTCCCGTAATTTTGTTAGCCTGCATATTGAGTTTTTATTCTTATGCATTTCCTTAGCTCTCCATTTCCTCCCCACCCTCTTAACTGGTAATTTCGTTTGCTCATGGACTGCTGTATGACAGAGCATCTCATCATGAAATGCTGCTTCTCCTCCCCCCAACATGTGTGCAGATGTTTCTAGCACAAGGAAATGCAGCCAGCAATACCAGCCTTTAGAGACAAAGAACAGCTAGACTGGAGCATTTGGGATGTGAAGGGGGCCAAATCCAGGCAAACAGTAGGTCTGACATTGCTTTCACAACGAAAAACAGTTTTACTTCCTTAGGGCTATAGCAAGCGTTGTGTATAAGCACCATAAATTCAGATTCCTTTCTGTACAGTACAGCTGACTGGTCACAAAGAAGGCAGGCCACAGAGATGTGGTTGATGGTCATTCAGAACTTGGGTGGATACAGTGGTGTGACTTGACTCTGTGGAGT
The DNA here is from genome assembly GCA_006408695.1 of Aepyceros melampus. Classification (NCBI taxonomy): domain Eukaryota; kingdom Metazoa; phylum Chordata; class Mammalia; order Artiodactyla; family Bovidae; genus Aepyceros; species Aepyceros melampus. The sequence goes on along the minus strand of SJXQ01008950.1, from coordinate 169,716 downwards.
CTTTAAATCCCTTTAGATATAAATTTTTTAAATTTCTTCTGAGTGACCACCCCCCCACACACACACACCCAATCTTTCTTAGATTCTACAAGATTGTAAACTGGAGACAAAGGTGAAATGAACTCTGACAGAACATGTAAGGAAAGCCTGTGATAGCCTGAAAAACTAGGTGTGGAATGTCAATGTTGTTGTTTAGTTGCTAAGTTGTGTCTGACTCTTTTGAGATACCATGGACTGTAACCAGCCAGGCTTCTCTGTCCATGGGATTTCCCAGGCAGGAATATTGGAGTGGGTTTTCATTTCCTTTTCCTGGGGATCTTCCCAACCCAGGAATCGAACCCATGTCTCCTACATTGGCAAGCAAGTTCTTTATTGCTGAACCACCAGGGAAACCCAGAATGTCATGACCATTAGCCTAATGTTAGGTTCATGGTTCATCAGGTCCTCATGATAGGTGCTCCAACCTCACACCACGTCCAGAGACTCTTATACACAAATGCTTCCATAGAAAGACAAGTGAGTGCAGCGCGGTTACATTTTCTGTTGTCTCAGGGTAATTCAAGCCTAGACATTCTCTAGGGCAAGATGTGTTTCAGGGTATAATAAGCTAGAATCTCATTTTAATGTTGTCTATGCTGGGCAAGATTGAAGGCAAAAGGAGAAGGGGGCAGCAGAGGATGAGATGGTTAGATAGCATCACCAACTCAATGGAGATGAATCTGAGTAAAGTCCCAGAGATAGTAAAGGGCAGGCGAGCCTGGCATACTGCAGTCCATCGGATTGTAAAGAGTTGGACACAACTTCGTGACTGAACAACATTTTTTTCCAACAGAATATTTTTTTTCCAGAAAATTATGAGACACATTACAAAAACCTAGATAGTATAGTCTATAGAGCTGTTTTTATTTTGTCATGGTTTTTAATGATGGTCGAGGTGGGAAGGACAGGTTTAAAAAAAATGTTTTGTTTTTATGACCAGGATTTTTAAGACAAATGCTGTCTCAGTCTTTATGGGGAAACACAAGTTTACTTGGGTAACATTAGAATGACCCAAGCTTTAGAAAACGTCTGGGCAGCTGTTCTTTATGCCACACTCATAATTTCCCTTTGGTGAGGCACAAATAGGTTCATTCATAGAACATGGGTGATAAAATGGGGGCACATTTGTAAAATATGGATGAAATAGGGTTATTGGTCTAGAATTGCTCGATTAGGTTTTTTTTGTTGTTGTTTTTTTAATCACCAGGAATCAGGATATGCACATAAAAATGTCTTGGGAAATTTTCCAGGTTATAAATTTATTATTTAAATTTCACCTACCAGGATCATCATCTTATTACATCTATGCAGAAAAATAAGAGAGCGACTTCCCAGGAAGGGTCCTTTGAAGGTGGAGAATAGTACTTTTCTGAATTACTGCCAAAGCTAGCTCATATTTGCTTTATAACATGCATCATACCTAGGCTGCTGTTAGCAATGTTGGTTTTTAACATCTAAATGGGTCCCAAGCTGATGTATATATAAGCAAATGAAGATTTAGATAAAGGGAGCAGCAGCTCATTATTAATGCATGTGTGGAAAAGCTCTAGCTTGCTGTTGCTAAAGATGGGAGTTCTGGGGAGAATGATAGCTCATTGTGGAGGCTAATATTAGAAATGATTGTATTAAAAATGGTACCACTACTGACAAAGGATTTACTCTGTTTAAGTTCTGTCTTTTGAGACGTCTTTGATTACAGAGTTGAATTGCCTTTTACAAACATGGATAGAAGGGAGTAAAGAGTTGAAGTGCCCTGTCTTATTTTGAAGCTTGATATGAAATGATATATAACTGACTTATTTCTAGTGGAAGAAAATATGCCCATTCAAGGGATAGCACTCAAAGCATCCTTTTGCCCTAATCACCTGCTCTGGAACATTGTGCTTTGAAGAGACCTATGGAAATTTTGAAATTTTACAACTCTGATAAAAAGATATCTGTTCAGACTACATATCCCATTAAAAAAAAAAAGAGAGAAAAAAAATAGACAAGAGAAAAATGAGAATCAAGAGAATGGTTGATTCATAAGGGACAGTCAGGAGTTCCTTCTATTATAGCAAAAAACTATGTAATCATACATTTTATTAAATATATATGAAATATTTCAAATGTACTATAAGCATACTGAAATAATATAAATAATAGGACTGAAATGATATAAACGGGAGAAGGCTGGTTGTGAATTGTTGTTTCATTGTAAGTGTTAGGAGCGCAGATCTATATTGGTTCAGTTGCCTTCAACACTCAAGTCTGTCCACCTTCAAGAGAGATGTGAGGCCAACTTTTGAGGAGCTTTTCCTCTGGAGGGTAGCGGAGGGCTCACTCCCTAGCTGTTTCAAATCAGTGTGTAAATTGCAGACCACCAGTGTTTTTTCTTGTTTAATTTTGGAGGGATTTTGGTGACTAGGAGTATTATAATACCAGTGATTATGATGTCCATTTTATGTCCCCATGGGCTTTATGTCCTCATCTGTGCCCCAAGTGTACACAGTGTAGATTTTATTGTTGGTACCCATGATGTACAACAAAGGAAGACTCTTAAGTCCCCTACTTTTCACCAGTCCTGGAAATTGACTTCCTTTCTTTGTTGTATAGAAAGGATGGAAGAGTCTCAGGATATTGGGGGTAGAATTGGGGCAAGGATTCTGCAGTAGCTGAGGGGCTCTCTCTGTCTCATGCCTTTGCCAGGGAGGATAGACCTGAATTCAGATTCCTTTGAATCCACATGAACCATAAAACCCCACACACATTTGCTCTGGTCCGATTCACAGTCATAACAAAAAATGCTTGATGGTGTGGCTGTTGAGGACGATACCCACCCCAGCAGCCAAAGTGCGATAGTGGCTGTCATGGAGGCAACCAGCTGGCTCTGCATGTGGCCCAAGATGCTTTTCTGGGGCCCTGGGCTCTTGCTTCACTGACTGCTTTCCTCAGTTGGTCTTTTCATTCATTCTTTCTTTCTTTGGGTGTATTGGGTCTTTGTTGCTGTGAGTGGGTCTTCTCTAGCTTCAGCACATGGGCTTCTCACTGCGCTGGCTTCTCTCGTTGGGGACCATAGGCTCTAGGGTGCTCGGACTGCAGTAGCTGCAGCATGCAGGCCCAGTAGTGGCGCATGGGCTGAGTTGCATGTGGGATCTTCTTGGACCAGGGAAGGAACCTATGTCTCCTACATGGGCAGAAGAATTCTTAGCCACTGGACCGCAAGGAAGTCCTTCATTGACTTCTTGATGTTATTGTACTTGGCAATACATCTCCAGTGAAAAAGTGAAAGTGTTAGTCACTTGTGTCTGACTCTGTGACTCCATGGGTTGTAGCCAACCAGGCTCCTCTGTCCGTGGTATTCTCCAGGCAAGAATATTGGAGTGGGTTGCCATTTCCTACTCCAGAGGATCTTCCCAACCCAGGGATCGAACCCAGGTCTTCCGCATTGCGGCAGATTCTTTACCTACTGAGCCACCAGGGAAGCTCACACATCTCCAGATAGGAAGTCAAATTCAGAACAAATCAAATATTCCAGCAGCCTGTCACCCCAAGAGCCTAGTTCATGAAGTGAGTTTTTTCATTTTTCCTTTAAATATATGCATCTTGGATTTAGTGTGTGTCTGTAAAATATAACAATCAGATCACGTTTTCTTGAGTGTTTCACTGAAAAGGAGTGAGCCAGTTTGAAGACCAACATTAAAGTGATAATAAAATGAGTGGTTCATGGATATAACAGAATCTAGAAAACAGTTTATGAGTGACTATCACTTAAAAAACCCTCATAGAGCCAGGCAGAGTGAATGAGAGCATGGAGGAGACCTCCAAACCCGGCTTGATAGGAGGGACAGAAAAAGTGTTCCATTGGTGGTCTAGCTATCTATGTTCCAATTAATACCGTGCTGACTTGGGGACTTCCCTGGCAGTCCAGTGGATAAGACTCTGCACTTCTGTGCAGCAGCCTCAGTTACATACTTGGCTGGGCAACTAAGAGCCCACATGCCTGGTGCAGCATAGGCCCCGCCACCCAAAAAAACAACCCCCAAAAACTATGTTGACTTGATCTTGAAAGTATTACAAAGCTGGTATTTTAGGCTGTTCTTACCTCATAAAGACCAAGGATGATGCTAGTTGGTAGAGTAGATTGGCAGAGGGTTTAGATGTAGGGAATTTCTTTGGGGCGATTTTCCTGAACTGGGGGGAGGGGTTCTAATTTGTGAAGAAATCCTGTTAGCAGGTTTTACTGTTTTTGATGCAGGTAAGAATAGTATTCTTGGGCTTCCCTTGTGGCTTAGCTGGTAAAGAACCTGCCTGCAATGCGGGAGACTTGGGTTCGATCCCTGGGTTGGGAAGATCCCATGAAGAAGGAAAAGTCTACCCACTCCAGTTTTCTGGCCGGAGAATTCTATGGACTTCATAGTCCATAGGGTCGCAGAGTCGGACATGATTGAGTGACTTTGACTCACTCATTCAAAGCAGAAAGAGTCTCAGATGAATGGTCCATCAGTCAAGGCTGAAGATGGACTTCTCTTCAGCTTGAAAAATCTGAGACTATATTTAATTGAAATTTGTATTTAAATGCCTTTTTGTGTATGTATATGGCTGTTGCCTAGACTGGTTGTCTGGGTTACCCACAGAGATCTGTGGCAGCGTGCTTGGAGATGAGAATAGTTTGTGGGTTGTTTTTTTTCTTTTTTTTTTTTTTTTCAGTTTGTGGTTTTAATCATATGAGAAAGTTGAGCATGGTATGCGGCTAATGTCTGTTGCATTTTTGCTTTCAGTGATCTATAAAGTAAAAGTTTTGATCTTTTTGTATTATTTTGCAGTTTTTTATTTCCCCCTATGGTCAGCAGGACTGACAATTGATATACTTAGAAATGTGAAGGAAGAGTCTAATAATGAGAAGTTTTCTTTGCAGCACTTACATTTTTATTGGAAGCAAGCCTTATTGGTTTTTGCATGAAAACTCAAATGACACACCAGGCACCAACTGCAGTTCTGACCCCCAGTGGATCCACCATCTACAGTTTGCCCTGTAAGCTACACGAATTTGCTTATAAATACATTTTTTAATTACAAATAGGATCAAAATATACTCTTGGTGCCTTTCACTGTTTTCATTTAACAGTATATCTCACAATGTTTTTTTAATATTTACATAATTTAACCAGTGTCCTGTCGTGAACATTGAATTGTTTCCAGGTTTTGTGGTTAGTTGGCTCTCTGAAGGAAGATGGGCTTATGCATGTTTTAGCTTTTACGCACTCCACATTTCCTAAGACTGAAGACACCCATTCCCTCCATGGGTGCCATTTGGGATGTGACATCTGTCCAGTGGTGAGTAAAGGACACTGGTCCCAGACTTCTGCTGGACTGGTCCTTGTTGGAGTGGTGTGGATAAGTATTGGCAGCTGTCTCATCAGATGTGATATCTCAGACTCTTAGCCCCCAGGGCAGTCAGGCAGCCTCTAGTGAGTGTTCCATGGATCAAATGGGTAGGATCATAGAATTTGGGTTCTTTAAAAATTAGTATCTGGTTTCAGTAATAACTGTCATGCCAGATTTGAGAGGGTGGGGTAAAAAGACCTTAGGATTTTGAATCAGCAAAATTCAAACTCAGTTTCTCTACTCATTGTATTATCTTTAGGGAGTCAGTCACCTTCTTTTAAGCATTTTCTGTTTTACATTTTCCTCATCTGTAAAATAGGAATGATATGAATATTAAAACAAATTACGTCAGTGAAAATACACTTCCAAATCACTGTACTAATACTAGTTATTATTTAACCCAAGTCATTCTAAATAACAAAAAGAAGCCTCAATTGTTTTAAAGTAACTTTAAAACGCATGCATACATATATGACTTAATTACTTATCTTTGTACCTTTAGTGTTTGTCTTCAAAAATTTCAGAAGCAGATCTGAGCTTGAAAAATTGGAGTGTTAGAAGAAACACGAAAGTGTTGTCACTTAATTGTTTTATTTTTCTTACCTGCCATTTGTGCTTTCTTTATTATATTTTAATTTTTATAGGACGTGGACTATGTCAAGACCGGTTTGCTGATAACCTGTGGTTTATGGTGTTTGCTCTGTAATTTTTGTTTCGGTGCTTCAGGCACTGAAATTTTATTAGTTTGAAGTTCGAATTGCGTGTCCCAGTGATTCACCATCACCCCATCCACCCCACCCCACCCAGTCCCCCCCAGACACACAGAAACCCACAAGACACACACTATAGAAGGGCTTTGAATTTTAAAAAGTAAATAAAAATAATGCCGCAAACTTAAGAGGACATTCACCAGACGAAAACAACCTTTTACCCTGAATGGTAAGCAGTAGTCTCTCGAATGTTCCCCCCTGACCAGAACAAAGAACTGCTTTTAATCCACTCCCTGAAGCCAAATAGAAGACCACAGAGCAGTGTGTATTCCTGGGAGAAAAAAAGAACACTGAGTAAACAGAAGCTGCACAGGCTGATGCAGTCACTCTCTCTCTCTCTCTTTTTTTGGTAAAACTATTGATCTAAAAAGCCTCCAGAGCTTAAAATTGCTCTTAAAATGAATCCCATCCTCATGGGTTTGAGTCGGTAGGACTTTCAGCTTTCTGTGTCATGGGCGGTCACCACGTCAGTGCCCTGTAGAACTGGGGTTTAGGGGCAAAGTTGGGCAGGAGTTTTGAAGAAAGTATCAGTAGCAGCCATAGCTGCTTCTATTGAATCACTATTTGAAGGCATTGTCAATAACATTTTGAAATGAAAGACTTCAGGGACACATAGAAGAGGCATTTCAGAATCCATCTCGATATCTAGTTTCTCTTTTTTTTCATTGTGATACAGTCCACATACCATAATATTAACCTTGCTAAAGAAAATCATTCAATGGCTTTATTATATTCACAGAGTTGTGCAACCATAACCACCGTCAACATCCACAATATTTTGATCTCCCTAAAAACAAGCTCCATATTCAAATCTTTGTACCTTTAGTGTTTGTCTTCAAAAATTTCAGAAGCAGATCTGAGCTTGAAAAATTGGAGTGTTAGAAGAAACACGAAAGTGTTGTCACTTAATTGTTTTATTTTTCTTACCTGCCATTTGTGCTTTCTTTATTATATTTTAATTTTTATAGGACGTGGACTATGTCAAGACCGGTTTGCTGATAACCTGTGGTTTATGGTGTTTGCTCTGTAATTTTTGTTTCGGTGCTTCAGGCACTGAAATTTTATTAGTTTGAAGTTCGAATTGCGTGTCCCAGTGATTCACCATCACCCCATCCACCCCACCCCACCCAGTCCCCCCCAGACACACAGAAACCCACAAGACACACACTATAGAAGGGCTTTGAATTTTAAAAAGTAAATAAAAATAATGCCGCAAACTTAAGAGGACATTCACCAGACGAAAACAACCTTTTACCCTGAATGGTAAGCAGTAGTCTCTCGAATGTTCCCCCCTGACCAGAACAAAGAACTGCTTTTAATCCACTCCCTGAAGCCAAATAGAAGACCACAGAGCAGTGTGTATTCCTGGGAGAAAAAAAGAACACTGAGTAAACAGAAGCTGCACAGGCTGATGCAGTCACTCTCTCTCTCTCTCTTTTTTTGGTAAAACTATTGATCTAAAAAGCCTCCAGAGCTTAAAATTGCTCTTAAAATGAATCCCATCCTCATGGGTTTGAGTCGGTAGGACTTTCAGCTTTCTGTGTCATGGGCGGTCACCACGTCAGTGCCCTGTAGAACTGGGGTTTAGGGGCAAAGTTGGGCAGGAGTTTTGAAGAAAGTATCAGTAGCAGCCATAGCTGCTTCTATTGAATCACTATTTGAAGGCATTGTCAATAACATTTTGAAATGAAAGACTTCAGGGACACATAGAAGAGGCATTTCAGAATCCATCTCGATATCTAGTTTCTCTTTTTTTCATTGTGATACAGTCCACATACCATAATATTAACCTTGCTAAAGAAAATCATTCAATGGCTTTATTATATTCACAGAGTTGTGCAACCATAACCACCGTCAACATCCACAATATTTTGATCTCCCTAAAAACAAGCTCCATATTCACTAGCACTCACTCCGCATTCCACCCACCAAACAGCCCCTATCCCCTAGATACCCACTAACCTCTATGGAGTTGCCTATTCTGAACATTTCATGTAAATGGAATCATACCGTATTTGTCATTTTCGTCTGACTTCTTTCATTTAGCACATGGTTTTTAAAGGTCATCCTTGCTGTAGCATGTATCAGTACCTCATTGTTTTTCAAGGTCAAATAATACTTCATTGTATGGATGTACCCTGTTTTTTTAATCCATTCACAAGTTGATGGACATTCGGTTTAAACTTTTAACTTTGGGGCTATTGTGAAGGATAATGCTAAGAATATTCGTGTACAAATTTCAGTGAGGACATGCATTTTCAGGGTTCTAGAATATGAGCCTGTTGCAGAAACCAGTACTCAAGCAGCACACTCGGAGAGCTGGAGTACTCAGGTTTATTACGCCGGCAGGCCCAGAGGAGTTAACGCTCCAAGCACTGAGCCCCAAACAAAGGAATTACAGAGTTTTTATAGACAGATTGTAGTGGGCAACACTAGCTGTTAATAGTCTTTTTTAAACTGAGGAGTTTCACATGCTCGGGAACAGCAGTCAAGATGGGGAAGGGATGCCTGACCTGGACCCGCATGATTAAGCAGGTTTGCAGGGGCTGGGCAATTGCAAAGAGTAGGACAAGGGTGAGTGAGATAAACTCCAGCTCCTAGTATTGCAGGTCCCCACTTTCTAAGACTACATGACCTGCATGATCTAGACTTTGCAAGGGGCAGGCTGAGTTACAGAGGCAGAATGAGAAGGAGGTCATGTAAAATTTTAACTTTTCCTCTTCATACCTAAGAGTTGGGTGTCTGGTCTTTCTTTATCCAAATTATCGTGTTAGTACCTGAGGAGAAGAGGACTGAGCTTAATTTGGACAGATTAAGAAATGGGATGAATAGAGAAGCTGTGGTCTTTGGGCTACATCTCATTGTTTTCTAGAATGAGGAAATGAATACCTGACTTTTTAAAAATAAATCTATCAGTTCAGTTCATTTGCTCAGTCGTGTCCGACTCTTTGTGACCCCATGGATCGCAGCACACCAGGCCTCCCTGTCCATCACCAACTCCCGGAGTTCACTCAGACTCACGTCCATCGAGTCAGTGATGCCATCCAGCCATCTCAATCCTCTTCTCCTCCTGCCTCCAATCCCTCCCAGCATCACAGTTTTTTCCAATGAGTCAACTCTTTGCATGAGGTGGCCAAAGTACTGGAGTTTCAGCTTTAGCATCATTCCTTCCAAAGAAATCTCAGGGTTGATCTCCTTCAGAATGGACTGGTTGGATCTCCTTGCAGTCCAAGGGACTCTCAAGAGTCTTCTCCAACACCACAGTTCAAAAGCATCAATTCTTCGGCGCTCAGCCTTCTTCACAGTCCAACTCTCACATCCATACATGACCGCAGGAAAAACCAAATGGATGGACCATAAACCCTAGTGACTCACAATGTTTTTGCTCCATGAGACCTGAGTAACATCTTGCCTGTGTGTGTGTGTGTATGCGTGTGCTCAGTGATGTCCAACTCTTTCAGACCCTATGAACTGTAGCCTGCCAGGCTCCTCTATCCATGGTATTCTCCAGGCAAGAATACTGGAGTGGGTTGCCATGCCCTCCTCCAGGGGATCTTCCCAACCCAGAGATCAAAAACCTGTGTCTCTTGCATCTCTGCATTAGTAGGTGAATTTTTTTTTTTCCCCACTGCACCACCTGGAACAGCTTACATACCTCTTAGTTAATTGCTTGCACTATGATTCCCCCATGGTGGACTATGGGTGAAGCGAGAGGGAAGAAAGATGTTAGAGTTTAAAAATGTGTGGTTTTGAGGGGCGTTGGAGGTGTAATTTGAAAAGAGCTTCTCCCTGTTCCTCCACCCTGCAGAGGAATCAGCTTTATTATAACAGTAAAACCCTCACACCATGGGGAGGGGAAGATGGATGCTTGGGGAGGGGGATTCTTTGGGAGGAGGAAGACAGAGAGGGGTGGGCAGCGAGCAATCTCAGAGCATAAAAAAAATCACTGTGTGACTGTTGTTTAAAATCCTGTGGGGCTTTACTGGTCTTGTTATTTTAAGATTCTTCTGTTTCCTAAACTATCGAGGTTTTTATTTATCCTGGCTTGAAGTCCAAAGTTCTGTTCATCAGAGCTGTGTTAGACACAGAAATATTGTCATTTTGGATTGTATTGGCTTGGCCAAAAATTTGTTTGGGTTTTCTGTTATATCTTGCGAAAAAACTCAAACTTACTGGCCAACCCAGTAATAAGCAGGAAGGGCCACCACACTAAGAGAAAAAGCACTGTTTTTTTCTGCTTGCCTCAAAGAGCCCCAGACATCAGTGATGATCCTAGGTTGGATGTTCTGAAGATACACTGCATTTGGGCAGAATTCGTGCCTTCTGTTTGGTTGGAGACAGCAGTAGGTGATCAAGAGAAATGGATTTCCTTTCCATGGGCTACAGTAATTAGGAGAGACATAAGCAAGTAGGCTAATTTCTCATCGTGAAACACCACGGGGCCCTAGACCCGTCAGCACCAGGCAGGGGACCAGACAGGTGGCAGAGGCTAATGAGCTGTAATTGCTTCCTGTCTCGCCTCCCCATGGATTTTTGCTTTTACACTTAGGCCTTGGAGGCCTCAGCCCAAAGGAGCGTGATGGATGACGGAACTTAATTTAGTTCCTTTAGGTAGAAGGGCCTTTCAACAATGCAGAGCAAAGTCCTTCACGGAAGGCACGCCATAATGAGTTAATCATTGTACTCCTTCCCTGAGAACTAAACGGAGAAACAGCTCTCTTCTGCCACAGTATTCTTTTTAGTAGACTTTACTTTTAGAGTGGTTTTTAGATTCACAGCAAAATTGAGCAGGAAGTATGGAGTATTCGTAAATAGCCCCTTACCCACACATGCATATTTTCCGCCAGAATGGGACATTTGTTACAACGGGGGATCCCACACTGGTATCCCAATCCTTACTTTACATTAGGGTTCACTCTTGGTGTCGTGCATTTTATGGGTTTGGACGAATGTATAATGATGTGTATTCACCCTTAGAGTATCATACAGAATAGTTTCAATGCCCTAAAAATTCCCTGTGCTCCACTTACCCACGTCCCCAGCTCTCAGCAGTCACTGGTCTTTTTACTGTCTCCGTAGTTTGCTTTTATCAAAACGTCACATAGATGAAATCATACAGTATGGAGCCTTTTCACACTGGCTTCCTTTCACTTGGTAATGTGTTTAAGAGCCTTCCGTGTCTTTTCATGGCTTGAAAGCTACTTCTTTCAAGGGCTGTAAAGATACTGTCTGTGACCCAGGAAGCAGGTCCTTACCAGTTACTACTTCTGCCAGTGCCTTGATCATGGACTTCACCCTCCAGAACCGAGAGAAATGAATTCATGTTTGAAAGCCACCCCATCTGTGGTTGGTTGTTGCAGCAGCCCATGGTGGCTAAGACAACAACAATTTGTTATGAAGTGATTGACACGCAATAAATTGTACATACTTAGTTTTATTGGGTGTAATTCACATACTATTCATTTTTTAAAAGTGTATGATTCAGTAATTTTTAGTGTATTCAGGAAGTATGTCTGTGTGTGTATTAGTCTCTCAGTCATGTCTCTGCGATCCCATGGACTGTAGCTCGAAGGCTCCTCTGTCAATAGGATTCTCGAGGCAAGAATACTGGAGTGGGCTGCCATTTCCTTTTCCAGAGGATTTTCCCATCCCAGGGATTGAATATGGGTCTTTTGCATTGCAGGTAGATTCCTTACTGTCTGAGCCACCAAAGTGAAAGAAAGTGAAAGTGAAGTTGCTCAGTCATGTCTGACTCTTTGCGACCCCATGGACTATAGCCTACCAGCCTTCTCAGTCCATGGGATTTTCCAAGCAAGAGTACTGGAGTGGGTTGCCATTCCCTCTCCAGGGAATCTTCTTGACCCAGGGATTAAACCCAGGTCTCCTGCATCGTAGGCAGAACCTTTACCCTCTGAGCCATGAGGGAAGCCCCCTATTCATGAAGTTTGCACATATTTAAAAGGTACCATGTGGTGCCTTTTGATATGTGTACATACCGCTAAAATCATCATAATTTAGATACTTGTCACTGAGAAATTTCAAGCCCATTTGTTATTTATTTCCCTCCTGACAACTGTTAATCTCCTTTCTATCTTGTAAAGTCATTTCCATTTTTAAGAATTATATATATAGGGACTTCCCTGGAGGTCCAGTGGTTAAGATGCTGCGCTTCCACTGCAGAGGTCATGGGTTCAATTCCCTGGTCTGGAAACTGAGAATCGCCCATGCTAAAAAATAAAAGGGGAGGCGGAAAGAATTTTATATGAACAAAATCATATAGTGTGTACTGTTGTTTTGCTTTTGATCTGACTTCTTTATTCAGAATTACTTTAAGATCTAGTACAGTAACGCTCAAAATTCTCCAAGCCAGGCTTCAGCAATACGTGAACTTCCAGATGTTCAAGCTGGTTTAGAAAAGGCAGAGGAACCAGAGGTCAAATTGCCAACATCTGCTGGAGCATCGAAAAAGCAAGAGAGTTCCAGAAAAACATCTATTTCTGCTTTATTGACTATGCCAAAGCCTTTGACTGTGTGGATCACAATAAACTGTGGACAATTCTGAAAGAGATGGGAATACCACACCACCTGACCTGCCTTTTGAGAAATCTGTATGCAGGTCAGGAAGCAACAGTTCGAACTGGACACGGAACAACAGACTGGTTCCAAATAGGAAAAGGTGTACGTCAAGGCTGTATATTGTCACCCTGCTTATTTAACTTCTATGCAGAGTACATCATGAGAAATGCTGGACTGGAAGAAACAGAAGCTGGTATCAAGATTCCTGGGAGAAATATCAATCACCTCAGATATGCAGATGACACCACCCTTATGGCAGAAAGTGAAGAGGAACTAAAGAGCCTCTTATGAAAGTGAAAGAGGAGAGTGAAAAAGTTGCCTTAAAGCTCAACATTCAGAAAACTAAGATCATGGCATCTGGTCCCATCACTTCATGGGAAATAGATGGGGAAACAGTGGAAACAGTGTCAGACTTTATTTTTTGGGGCTCCAAAATCACTGCAGATGGTGACTGCAGCCATGAAATTAAAAGGCGCTTACTCCTTGGAAGAAAAGTTATGACCAACCTAGATAGTATATTCAAAAGCAGAGACATTACTTTGCCAACAAAAGTCCATCTAGTCAATGCTATGGTTTTTCCTGTGGTCATGTATGGACGTGAGAGTTGGACTGTGAAGAAAGCTGAGTGCCAAAGGATTGATACTTTTGAACTGTGGTGTTGGAGAAGACTCCTGAGAGTCCCTTGGACTGCAAGGAGATCCAACCACTCCATTCTGAAGGAGATTAGCCCTGAGATTTCTTTGGAAGGAATGATGCTAAAGCTGAAACTCCAGTACTTTGGCCACCTCATGCGAAGAGTTGACTCATTGGGAAAGACTCTGATGCTGGGAGGGATTGGGGGCAGGAGGAGAAGGGGACAACAGGGGATGAGATGGTTGGATGGCATCAGTGACTCGATGAATGGGAGTCTGAGTGAACTCCAGGAGTTGGTGATGAACAGGGAGGCCTGGCATGCTGCAGTTCATGGGGTCACAAAGAGTCAGACCCAAGCGACTGAACTGAACTAAACTCATCTGTGCTGTAGCTTGACTTCTATAGTTCATTTTGTTGTTGCTGAGAAGTATTCAGTTATATGGGCTTCTATGATGGCTCAGTGGTAAAGAATCCAATGCAGATGTGGGTTTGATCCCTGGGTTGGGAAGATCCCCTGGAGAAAGAAATGGCGACACACTCCAATATTCTTGCTTGGAGAATCCTATGGACAGAGGAGCCTGGTGGGCTACAGTCCATGGGAATCTCAAAAGAGTCAGACACAACTTAGTGACTAAATAACAATTCAGTTGCATGATTATTCCACAATGGAAATTGGTTGTTTGCAGTTTAGAGCTGTTAAAGAAGCTGCCATCAACATTCATGGACAAATCTTTGTATGACTTGTGCTTTCACTCCTTGTGGGTGAATACCTAGGATTGGCATGGCTGGGTCCTATGGCAATCATTTGTTTTAGCTTTTTAAAAAGCTGCCAAACTGTTTTTCCACAGTGGTTGTATGATTTTGCACCTTCTTCAGTGCTGTATTAAAGTTGCAGGCTCCCCCTCCTGCCCAACACCTTGTATGGTCAGTTCCTTTAGTCTCAGCCCTTGTAATACATGGTGTGTCTCACAGTTTAAACTCCATTGGGAACTTCCCTGATGCTCCAGTGGCTAAGACTTCATGCTCCCAACGCAGGGTGCCTGGGTTCAGTCTCGGTCAGGGAACTGGATCCTGCAGGCTGCAACTAAGGACCCTGGTGCAGCCAAATAAATAAAAATAAATATTACAAAAAATGCCACTGGTCCTAACCACTTAGCAGCTCCACCCAACATCACTTCTTTAAGTCTTTGCTCATGCTATTCTTGTAACCTGGATGCTTCTCTGTCCATCCCTCACCTTAGTTAAACAGTCTTCCTTTTAACATTCGGCCCCAGGCCTCCCAGTTCCCCCTGGTTGCACATAAGTCTATTTCTACATATATATACTGTGGATGATTTTTTTTTCAAAGCATATTTGCATTATGGTGAGATCCTCTGTGTGATGGTTTTCCCCCCTCAAGGATGGGCCCCCAATACAGGCCTGGGCACCTCGCTGATTTGCTGTAATGAATGCAACGGCAGAGACAGGATTGGTCATCCTGAGAGTGGTGCTGTTTCCCTACAACTTGAAAAACATCACCTCACTTGCTCTTATTCAAAGAACGCTGCCATTATAGTAACTGCTATTTGTAATTTATTGATCATAAACAATTGTTTTGCTATGAGAATACTTTTAAATAAAACCAACAATTGCCCGCGTTCTTAAAAACAACCTTCAGACAGAGAAGGCAAAAGATAAATGAAATCAAAGAAGCTCATGACTTCAAGGAAATTAAATTTTGTCTGAATGAGGGTCATCTAGTCTGTCTTCACTCTTAGAAGTTTAATGTTTCCTCTCTGAAGATTTTAAGAATTTTTGAGTGAACTAGAGTTAGTCATTATGCCTGTAATATTTTATTGATATTGGTAAGCGACGAAGGAACAGGATTGAGAAATATATCCAAGCATCTTTGGAGAAATTCTTAGTAGTCAATAGTATCTGCAAGTTTTTCAATTCCCCAGAAAATAGTCTAATGCAGGTGTCATGGGCTCACAGGAGGAAGGCAGAAACATAGAAGAGTAAGCTGGTTTCCAAGACAGTAGTTTCTGGTAAGAAGGGGATGGTAAAAGGGTTAAGTTTCAAAGTCTGATTAGAAATCACAGCTACGAAATTTGGAGTGATTGTCACTGAGGCTTTAAAGCCTGTGGATTTGGCCTGCTGTGCACAGGCAGTGGTTCTTGATTTTTAACTCAGAGCAAAGTGGCAGCCAAACCAAAAAAAAAAACATATGGAGCGCTTTCTGGAGGATATTGAGTTCACTGGGGCAATGTTCAGAATTCCATAGCAAGATGAATGAAAAGAAAGCACAAGAATATGGGAAACTCTAAAGCAATCTGGCTGACTAACCCAAAGTATTTTGAAATACTCTTTCATGGGTTTTGTTCAAAAACAGAGTAACTCCAGCCATCGCGAGCTAAATAAAGCTCTTCAGTTCAGTTCAGTTCAGTTGCTTAGTCGTGTCCGACTCGTTGTGACCCCATGAACTGCAGCACGCCAGGCCTCCCTGTCCATCACCAACTCCCGGAGGTCACTCAGACTCATGTCCATCGAGTCGGTGATGCCATCCAGCCATCTCATCCTCTGTCATCCCCTTTTCCCTGACCCCAATCCCTCCCAGCATCAGAGTCTTTTCCAATGAGTCAACTCTATGCACGAGGTGGCCAAAGTACTGGAGTTTCAGCTTTAGCATCATTCCTTCAAAGAACACCCAGGACTGATCTCCTTTAGGATGGACTGGTTGGTCTCCTTGCAGTCCAGGGGACTCTCAAGAATCTTCTCCAACACCATAGTTCAAAAGCATCAAATCTTTGGTGCTCAGCTTTCTCCTCAGTCCAACTCTCACATCCATACATGACCACAGGAAAAACCATAGCCTTGACTAGACGGACTTTTGTTGGCAAAATAATGTCTCTGCTTTGCTGTATGCTATCTAGTAAGACCAACACAGTCATGGTAAGATGAGGAGGTTTATAATTAAAGCCCATGACAAAGTGCAAGACTACAGTGAAAAGGCGTGCTCAAATTCTCCTGTGCACAGCAACCACCCAGGAGCCTTGTGAAAATGAGGGTTCTAATCCTGCAGGTATAGGCAAGATCCTATACAACAGCCCTCAGGGAGTGTGGATGCTGTCAGTCCTCAGGCTGCACTTGGAGTTGCATATGCAGAGACTTAAGTAAGAAGGTTGCTCTTCCCTCTTTTGTAAAAGATCTTGAAACTTGTGATGTGAAGCTCTCTGGCATAGTAACTGAGTCTGTTCTTAACAGTCCTATGCGTCTTGGGAGGGTATGGAAATCGATTCTGATTTCTACGTTGTGCTTTAAGGGAGAAAGAGAAATGGATTTTCTACATTAAGGGCATTGTGGAAAAAACAAAAAATCAATTGAAAAAAATTCCAGACTGAATTGTGTTTGTTTTAGGGTTGAAAATAGTCCCACCATTTATTGTATGATGCTGTCGATTAATGGATGACATTAAGTTGTATCCAGTATCTTGCCTACATATATCAGAAATAAAAGTGGCACTCAAAAAATGTTAAGCCAAAAGTTCCATAAGAACAGTCACTTTTCTGGTTAAAACTTGAAAATAAAGACTGTCTGCTTTGAATGTTAGGTTATCTTAGTCCAGGACCATCCCTGAAGTATTACGGTGGTAGTTTAAGGCACATATTTTGAGGCCAAACTCCCTGGATTTCAATCCAATAAGTCTTTACCACTTACTAGCTATATGCGATGATTTGTACCTTACCCTCTGCAAAATGGGTCTCATTCTACAGATGTTTTTGGATTGAGCTAATATTTGTAAGGCTCTTAGGCCAGTGCTTGGCTATCTAAATGTTTGTTAATGCTATGACTAAAGTAAGATGTGTAAGTGTCTTGGTTGCCCAGTGACCCTCTGGAATCCAGAAGGCCTGTTTCTCTGTTCGAACAATGAAAACATCATCCTACAAGACTTCCCCAATGAGCAGCTGGGTCAGAGAGAAAGGTGATTTCAGCCAAACAACAGGAAACCTTGAAATAAATTCACAGCATCCAGGAGTTTATTGTTTTGCTTGTCTGGTTAGCCTTACTTTCATCCTTTGGTTTTGCAGCTGGTGATGTATATTGGCCAGGTAACCAAAGAGATCTTGAAGTGGCCCCGCCCCTTCTCCCCTCCTGTCGTGAAACTCGAGAAGAGAGTGATCGCTGAATACGGGATGCCGTCCACCCATGCCATGGCAGCCACGGCCATCTCCTTCACCCTCCTTATCTCTACCATGGACAGGTACCAGGTGAGACAGTGACTCCTCTTCTTCACCGTTTAATACCATCCACACAGTGAGGGAATAAGGAGGGGTTTTGCTTCAGGACTTCAGGGCAAAGAGGGGTTTTTCTTCAGGGGTTTTGCTTTTTTTTTTTTTGAAGGACAATGAAACTTATGAAGTAAAGATGGAGGAACACTTACTGAACAGTGATGATTTCTTTATAAATGAATTGACCATATGATTTAGTGTCCAAAGCAGGTTATGCCCAAGAGTGAAAGTGGACACCATTGATAATAAGAGTAAAACAAGTATCACTGGGCTGTGTGGTCTCCCCCTTCTGGAAGCATTTTCACCCTGAGCAACTTGACCAGATGGCTCTTAAGTCGCTGCCTGCATCCTCTGTTTGCAAGAGATGTGAGGGGCTGATGATCCTGGTAAATGCCTCTCCAGGGTGGAGATGATTTCACCAAATCCTCAAGCTCGATATCCCAGGGCCCAGGGTGAAATAGAATCTGGGCTCAAATTAGCTCCCAAAGATGCATCTCCCTTTCTCGGGACTCAACCATTAGAAGTAATCAATCCACATTTTCTAGAAAGCTTGTCTAAATGACAGGAGATTAATAAGTGTTGAAAATAGAATTTCACTTATTATCTGCTTAAATGCCAATTGTAGCAAGACCTTTTCAGAGTTATATATTATTGGGAATTTCATGGTAGTCCAGTGGTTAAGAACTTGGTGCCTGCGTGCAATCCCTGATTGGGGAACTAAGATCCCAGAAGCCACGCAGCATGGCTGAAAATAAATAAAAGTTATATTATTACTTTAATGAAGATTTATTTTTCCTATCTGAGAACTTTTGCCCTATTTTGGTGCTTAATTTCAGAAATTGTATCTTTTACCTGTTGGAAAATTTTGTGTAAATGGAAGCATTGCTTCTCCTGCCCTCTTTACACCAAAAACCCAGAGGCATTCCATGTTTCAGGTTGTAGATAAAACGAGAGGCTTGTTTTGGGTTTGGGAGAGAACAAGATTAGTGTCAGGTCCTCACCCCATCTGGTTTTCTATTTGGTCACCTAGGATTTGACCTCAGTCTCCTAAATGGGAAAGGGACAAGTATAGGATTATATCTGACTGTGTGCTCAGTCATGTCTGACTGTTGTGACCCCATAGACTGCAGCCCACCAGGTTTCTCTGTCCATGGGATTCTGCAGGCAAGAATACGGTAGTGGGTTGCCATTTCCTACTCCAGGGGATCTTCCTGACCCAGGGATTGAAGGGGCATCTCTTGCATCTCTTACATTGGCAGACAAATTCTTTACTACTGTTCCACCTGGGAAGCCCCCATACCACTCTTGATCTTAACCAACTTAAACGTCATGCCAGGATTAAAAAAAAAAGTCTTAGCTCCCCAATACTGTTGGAGTTTATTGGATGCAGACTTCTGAGCTATGTTGTACTGCCCCCATGCCATCTGTCCCAGAAGGACATAGTGCTCCCATCACTGGCCCCATCACTGGAAGCTGTCAGCTTCCAGAGAAGCCTGTGAACTTGCTTCTCTTAGGGAAAAGCAACAAGTGGAGGGCTGACTGCAGGAAACCAACAACAGTCATTTATATGCTTATTTTAAGGCCCCCTGGATCTTCTTAAAAACTTCTTTATAGCTCATACGATGAAACACTTTTCTTAAGGCCTGAGTTGTTATGGACTTCTTTTTCTATTTGATTTTTAATGATAAATATATTTAGCTAGTTTGGTTGTTTACTCGTGAACAGCCCTAAAAATGGGTTTATTTATTTAAAATGTGTTTAGGCTAATACCCAACCTCTAAATTGTGACTGTATTAGCTCATTCCGTTTTTAACACTTTTTCAATTAAAATCAGAGGCCCAGTCAATGATAAATCTTCAGAAAAGAGGTACAACCCTATATCATTGTACTCAGATGTTACATTGGAAAGCACATGTTGGCTTGGACTCAGAAGATGTGGCTTCTCGTTCAGACTGTGTCACTGCTGACTGTGTTACTGAGGTCAAGTCACTACACCTCTCTGAGCCCTGGCTTCTGTTGGGAGGATCAAATGGGATGATTGATGGGCAACCATCTTTGTGCAAAAGTTCAGGATTAATGCAGCTTATTATCAAGGTTAAGGGTTTCCTCATTTGTAGACTAGAGCTAACAATAGACTGTACTTCATAGGGTTGTGTGAAGAGTGACTGTAAAGAACTTCACATAATATAGACAGTTCTATATCATCTTTATTCTTAGCACCATGGAAGACCATAGATTTTAGTACTTGAAGCAACTGAATTATATCTCTATATCTAGTTCATAAGCATATCTGTGTATTCCTTGTATGACTTATCATTAGCCAGATTCCTGCAACTGTTTTCATTATTCATCCTCAAATGTGAAGATATCCCAGTCTTAGCTTGGCATTGTTGTTCCCGGATTTCCCTGTGAAGCCAGTTGTTGCCAAGCTTTATCTTCACAGCACATCTTGGGAAGGTACCTGGTTGGACTTTGTAAAATTATAGTACCATCCATATACCTTGCCTCTTGGAAATACTGTATATTCACAAGTTTTAAGTTAGGTAGAAATAAAAAATTATTTACTCCACTAAAACTTTCAGCACAATAGCTATGGACAAGTTCCAGTGTGTCTTATTCGCAGGTCAGTATGTTGTGAAACTTCCTTCCAGAATTACATTCCTAGGCATTTTCTCCTTCTCTTTCCTTAGTTTCCCCATTTTTTTTTTTTGAATGATTTTATATCATCAAACTGCTGGCCTAAGGAATATGAGATTGAGACTAGGAGTTAATGGATCAGAAACCCCTTCCCTTCTACAACATCAAACCGTGTGTGTCTGAGCCTGAACTAATGCCCTGTTTTCTCTTCTTCCCCTCCAGTATCCCTTTGTTTTGGGACTGATGATGGCTGTGGTGTTTTCCACGTTGGTGGGTCTCAGCCGGCTTTACACTGGGATGCATACGGTCCTGGTAAGGCTTTGTGGGCGAGTCTTGGGGTGATATCTGAATAGGAGTATAGCCAGTGTGTTCTTCACACTATACGTTTATAAAGCTATTTGCATTTCATAAGAAGGCCAGTGAAGGTTATAATTTTATTTCCCATCAAGCCAATGAATTAGGAAATGATTATCTTAAGGCACATGTATAATAATGGTAATGAATCATTAAGATACTGTCAAGCAGGCTGGTCTGGGCTAGACTGGCTAGAACAGCAATGAAGATTCAGGTAATTTGTTTACATGCTGCTTTACTGATGATGAAGCAGGCAGTGCAGAAACACACAAAGGCTCAGGAATGTTGAATGATGGATGAAGTTCTTCACTTAGGTCCTCACAGAAATGGTTCTGAAATTCAGGGGTCTTAGCTGCCCTTGCAGGGTAGGAGTCCCACCAGGTCAAAAGAGCCTACTATCATTGTGGGCCTGCTTCCTTCTATAGTGGATTTGCTTTTAAAGAGTTATCTACCTTTTTTTTTTTTTTTAACCATATTAGGAATATTTTTTTAGCTGCCATAGTTAGCACAGTTGAAATGACTCAATTCTATTTCCTAGTGTGCCAGCCATCTGCCTAGGAGTTCCAGAGCAAACGCTGGCCATGGCTTACCATGGGCACTATTTATCACAGTAATTGGTGATAGATTTCTTTAAAAGGACTAGGCTCTTGCTAATTGTGTTACTCTCTATATGAAGCTCAACAACTGGATTAGCATAAGGCCTCAGAGGGAAAGGCCAGCCTTCACTGGCCTTCTTGTTTTTCCTCTTTATGCCTGACCTTGGTCATCCAGGGGTGGGGGGTGCAAGGACAGAAGCCACAGAGGGGAACAGATTTAGGGAGAGGGTTTGTCAAAATGGGCAGAAGCAGAGAATGGGAAGGAAAATAAACCCAGAGTCCAAGAGTTTATGGCTGCATGGGATTCAGAGGGCGGTACCATCATGCTTTCTTCTTTAAAAAAAAAAAAAGATTAATTTTTGACTGTGCTGTCTTTGTTGCTGCACATGGGATATCTCTAGTGGCAATGAGCAGGCAGGGGGCTACTCTCTTGTTGCGGAGCACAGGCTCTAGGGCACGTGGGCTCAGTAGTTGTGGCACACAAGCTTAGCTGCTCCGCAGCAGGTGGGATCTTCCTGGACCAGGAATCGAACCCGTGTCGCCTGCATTGGCAGGTAGATTCACAACCACTGGACTACCAGGGAAGCCCCATGCTTTCCTCTCAAAACAAAACAAAAACAAATTCTAACTCCAAGAAAAGTGGGAACCTGAGTGGAATCAGGGCTGAACCCAGGGTGAGGCCAGGAAGGCAGGAAATCGAAGAGGTGCCAAACAACTCTGGAATCAAGAGAAATGATTTTCAGGCAATACATTAAAAAAAAAAATCAAAATCAGTGCTGAAATTATCCATGATGAACAAAAACATCCCAATTTGAGATAAACTCCTGCCTGTGTGTGACCTTGCTGACTTTGCACCATGCTGGTCCTGGCGTGCAGCCTAGGATGCAAGGAGTGTGAAAATATGACACAACAGTTAGGGGTCAGGCTTATTATCTACCCACCAAGACAGGTCCCTGCTGTTCCCGTCCCTCCGCACAGTGTGGCGCGTGGCTTCTAAACTTCAGAGGAAAAGGGGAGGAGTGCATTCTCAATTTGCTACACCACTGCACCTCATCATAAAGAGGTTCTCTCCAAATGCGTCCACAGGCTTGAATATGGAACAAAGCAGAACTCTCTTGGGTGTCTGAGTATTTCTTTTATCCGGGGCAACTTTTTAATTTCTATAGGTTTTATTAAACAGCGATCATAGGAACTCAGGTTAAAATTAAAACCAAAGTAAACATGAGACTGTGGGGCTGCAGACATGAATAGAGGGTGCAGAAAACCCTGGATTCAATAAGAATCCAGCTCCATGTCTATCTTTAGGTCTGAAAGTAGGTTAGGGGATGGAGAAGCACAAATCTACGGGAAAGATCATTAAGGCCTCTCTTTGAGATGCAAGGAATGAGTCCCCCCACCCATTTCAGAAAATCTGTCCCAGGAGAAACTAGAACAAGGGGTAAAGTGTGTGTGTGTGCTCAGTTGCTCAGTCATGTCTAACACTTTGTGTAGTCACAACTATTCCTCCTAGCCCCATCCTGCACCACCATTGGCGTCCAGGGACATCCTTCACTTGCATAGTTTTGTCTCCTGAGGTTCAGAGACCCTGGGCTTCTCTGGCAGTCCAGTGGTTAAGACTCTATGCTGCTAATGCAGGGGACGTGGGATCCATCTCTGTCTGGAAAACTAAGATCCCATGTGCTATACAATGGGCCAGAAAATAAGAGATTTGAGACCCTGACTCAGGCCCAGATCCAAGTCAGGCTCCACGGCTAGAGGCATGATCCAGGGTGGTGGTGCTGGTTTAGTCACTCAGTTGTGTCCAGCTCTTAGCCCACCAGGCTCCTCTGTCCATGAGATTCTCCAGGCAAGAATACTAGAGTGGGTTGCCATTCCCTTCTCCAGGGGATCCTCCCGGCCCAGGTATGGAACCCAAGTCTACTGCCTTGCATGTGGATTCTTTATCACTGAGCCACCTGGGCAGCCCATGGCCCAGGGTAGAATGATACATAATTTCTCGTAGCAAAAGCAAATGTTTTATAGAAAGGTGGAGTTGAATTATGGATTTGCTGTCTTCTCTATTTAGCAGCAACTTAGTAAGCTTCTTGGCTCTGATGGTAAAGAGTCTGCCTGCAATGCAGAAGACCCGGGTTCAATCCCTGGATTGAGAAGATCCCCTGGAGAAGGAAATGGCAACCCACTCTAGTCTTCTTGCCTGGAAAATCCCATGGACAGAGGAGCCTGGCAGACAATAGTCCACAGGGTTGCGAAGAGTCCAACATGACTTAGTGACTAACCCAGTAAGCTTCTGCAGGCTACAGGCTTGGAGCTAGATCTGGAAAATAGAGGGGTAAATAAAACCCACGCCACCCTCCGGGTGTCCAAGTCTGTTGATGGAGTCAGACATGTGAGCTTCTGGCTCTAATGAGTATTATAATTAGCTTGGAACAGCTAAATCGGCCAGGCCAACTAGGTGGCATGCCTCCCACCTGGACCCCTAATGTTCTCCAGGAATAGCCACAAACTAGTGCTTCTCAACCTTGGCTACATATTCAAATCCCATGGAAAACTTTTCAAAAATTTTTGGACACCCAGATTTACAGCAGCAGCATTATTTACAATAGCCAAAAGGTAAAAGCCACCCACGTGTCCACTGATGGATGAATGAATAATCTGTGGTTCATACGTACAATGGAATATTATTCAGCCTTGAAAAGGAAGGGAATTCTGACACATGCTACAGCATGGAAGAAACTTGAAGACATCATGCTAAGTGAAACAAACCAGTCACCAAAGAGAAATGCAATATGATTGTGCATATATGATGTCCTTAGAGTGTCGAATTCACAAAGTCAGAAAGTAAGGTCATGTCCATGGTGCTTTCCAGGCAAGAATGCTGAAGTGGGTTGCCAGACCTCCTGCACGGGACCTTCCTGACCCAGGGATCAAACCTGGCTGTCTTATGTCTCCTGCATTGGCAGGCAGGTTCTTTATCACTGGTGCCACCTGGGATTCCCACAGAACATAAAAGTAGAAGGTGGTCTCCAGAGCATGAGGGATGAAGGAAGAACAGGGAGTTATTGTTAATGGGGTACAGAGTTTTAGTTTAGGGTGATGAAAAAGTTCTGCAGGTGGATAGCAGTGATGGTAGGGTGACAATGTAAATGTTCTTAATAACATTGAACTGTATGCTTTGAACAGAGAAGGCAATGGCACCCCACTCCAGTACTCTTGCCTGGAAAATCGCATGGACGTAGGGGCCTGGTAGGCTACAGTCCATGGGGTCGCTAAGAGTCAGACAAGACTGAGTGACTTCACTTTCACTTTTCACTTTCATGCATTGGAGAAGGAAATGGCAACCCACTCCAGTGTTCTTGCCTGGAGAATCCCAGGGACGGGGGAGCCTGGTGGGCTGCCGTCTATGGGGTCACACAGAGTCAGACACGACTGAAGTGACTTAGCAGCAGCAGCAGTATGCTTTGAAATGGTTAAGATGACAAATTTTATGTTGTGTGTGTGTGTGTGTGTGTGTTAAACCACAGTAAAAGATACGGTCCTATGCATTGGTGTTTTTTCAAAGCCCCTTGGTTGATCTTAATGTGCAGCCAGGGTTGAGAGCCATTGACGAGACTGTCCTTTAGAACTGGGCACCGGCAGAAGCCTGAACAAAAGAGGAAGGTGGGGACGGTGCTGCACAGGCACCGACTGTGTCCACAGCCTGAATGGCTCCAGTCACACCCAGCTTGGAGGTTCACCGCACACAGGTCATCCAGGAGGCTGCCAGCCTCCTATAAGTGGCTCTCCTCTGTGCTCTGTAGCGACCTAAGTGGGCAGGAAGTCCAAAAACAAGGTGATAATATGTATTCATACAGCTGAATCACTTTGCTGTACAGCAGAAACTAACAGCATTGTAAAGCAACTGTACTCCAATAAGAACTAATTTCAGAAAATTTGGAGACGTTACATGGGAAACTTTCTGTCCTTCCCCTTGTAATAGTGTTTTATAGATAGTAGCTTCTGAGTAGACTGGGAACAGTGTATTTTGAGCGATGGCAAGGAATCCATAAAACTATTTTTTGGTGACAAAGACTGATTTTTTCCTACTAAAACTACTATTTAAGCTTTGTTTCTTGATGCTTTGTCAAATGTCCATATGTCATCTTTTGGTGTCATATCTTTTTGCCTTTTCATACTGTTCATGGGATTCTCAAGGTAAGACTACTGAAGTGGTTTGCCATTCCCTTCTCCAGTAGACCACATTTCATCAGAACCCTCCACCATGACCCATCCATCTTGGGTGGCCCTACATGGCATGGCTCATAGTTTCATTGAGTTAGACGCATTGGAAAAGACCCTGATGCTGGGAATGATTGAAGCAGGAGGAGAAGGGGATGACAGAGGATGAGATGGTTGGGTATCATCACTGACTCGATGGACATGAGTTTGAGCAAGCTCTAGAAGTTGGTGATGGACAGGGAAGCCTGGCGTGCTGCAGTCTCTGGGATCATAAAGAGTCGGACACGACTGAGCAACCAAATTGAACTACATGTCAAGTGCAGTAATTGAAACTGTTGATGATAAAAATAATTTAATATACCTAAAAAGGTTCTCCATGCATCAAGAGGAGGAATAGTTCATGGAGCACAGTCACTTGCTTCTCTTGCCCATTAAGACATCCTTCCCATCAGAGATGAGTGGTCTGCTGTTACGTCAAGGCTTCTGGATGGGCTCAGCTGACTCCTGGGCAAGCCCAAGTGAAGCGTGGGGAGGCACTGAACCCACGCGTGTTGCCATCTGGCCAGACCAGCTGTGGCATCACTTCCTTCTGCCAGGACACCTGAGTAAGAAACTAGAGCACCACCCTCACTCCTCACACTCATCAGTCAGGTAGTCACCAAATCAAATTAGTTCTGACTCTTAAAGATGTCATAGAGCTGTCCTTACACCACTGCCTGGATACTATTTCCAAATCTCATGATGTCCTTCCATGCACGGAGACATTTCTAAAGCTCCTACTGAATGTGAAGAATGACACCGGTAGTCCCCACAGGGGACTCTGAGCAACCAGCCTTTGAGAGAAGTCAGCTCTCTGTGGGCTTCTCTCATGCTAAGATGGTAGAGAATCCCTCTGCAATGCAGGAGACCCAGATTCAGTCCTTGGATTGGAAAGGTCCCCGGAGAAGGGAATGGCAACCCACTCCAGCATTCTTGTCTGGAGAATCCCCTCGACAGAGGATATGTACAAAGAGTCGGACACAACTAAGCAACTAACACTTACTTACTTACTAGAACTATTTATGGCAAAAGATGGAAATAAAACACAGGGACCCTGGTGACATTCTTGTCCCACACCTGGGGACCTCTAAGCTGGCTGTTCTTTTTTGCCCAAGCTGATTTTTATTAAAATCTTACATTTCCCATAGTAAGAAGCATCCTCAGCAATGGTTTACAGAAATAATTTTTTAGTGTATAATTTCATGTTCTCTTGGTTTAGAAAGTAAATCAGTTACAGCCAGCTGAAGGGGCAGGGGAGAGGGTAGAATATTTTGGAAAGATGGGGTAGCCCGTGGAATCCAACACAGATGGGACTGAACAGCCAAGGCTCACCTGTGTCTTCCTCTCCCTGTAGAGTGCCTCTCTGCACAGAACCCAGCTCCCGACAGCTGCTCTGTCAGATCCAGGCCTTCATTTGAAGAGATAAAGCTGATTGAATTGAGCATTACCCTGGGACATGGGAACCTGGCCAGGGGGACAGGGTCACAGAGCAGAAAGAGGGCCCCACAAGCCACCCCTGTGGGCTTCAAAGACAGTGTCCAAAGAGCAAGAACTGGAAAAACAACCAGTAAGTTGACCATAATTGAGAATGCCCAAACTCAAGTGTTCACCATGTGCATGAGGCAGGATGCCTTGAATACAAATAGAAACCAACTCAAACTTGTATAAGCTTCAGAGGAAATGGTTTTTATAAGCACAGCATGTAACAGGAAGGGCAGAGGTGCAGGTGGCCACTGGGAGAGTGGGGCGCAGGGTCTAGATCTTTACTGGATCTTTACTTTACCTCCCTTTTTCCCAAAGTCATCTCTGCATCTTTCCACATGGCAGATCCTTCCTTTTGGGTTGCCTTCCCTTACGTCTAGACTCAGGGCTTAAACTCTTTCTGTTTTACTCCTGAAAGGATTGCAGTGGAAAGACTTTAAGAAAAAGTATCTAATTGGCCTCGCCTGGATTATTAGCCTCTTTGCTGCACCAAACACTGTCCAAGGGGATGCATGGGGGTGTGATTGGACGAGTGGGTCAGGAGTCAGCCTGTGTGAGCAAGGACTGTGACTGGTAGGGACGGGTAGAGTTAGCATGTCAGAGGAACCTTTCTCTAGAGTCTGTTGCCAGAAGATGAAAACAGGCAAAGCACCAGTGGTGTACTTTGTACATCGACATCATTGCATTTTCCTATTGTTTCAAAAACTGGGATGTTGTATGTGTGGGGAAAGGATGAGAGAAATTCAGGAAGGCTGATTGTACTGTTTCTAATGCCTGAAATTAATCAACTTA
Source organism: Aepyceros melampus (assembly GCA_006408695.1). Classification (NCBI taxonomy): domain Eukaryota; kingdom Metazoa; phylum Chordata; class Mammalia; order Artiodactyla; family Bovidae; genus Aepyceros; species Aepyceros melampus. The sequence goes on along the minus strand of SJXQ01008950.1, from coordinate 141,948 downwards.
CACAGAATGGATTTTAGGTCTTTTAACTGATAACACAATCACCCCCCAATACATTAACAGTAAAATTAGAGTTTTGTTGTTGTTAGGTTAGTGAATAATTGTTCCATTATTTTGGACTTGGATTAGCTGAAAGTCTGCTCTATTTTATTGTCTCTAGACTGCTTGATCTGTGAATAATTATATAGATATTAGGCTTTGTTTGCTTACTCGTTTATTTTTCCCCTAAATATTACTTTAGTTTTGGTTGGAGTTGGAGGATGTTGAAACAGTTTCTCAAATATTAAATTATCTGCAGACCATACAAAACTATGTTCTGGCTTTGGACTAGAGCATTTGGGGTGTGTTTTTTTCAAGGTCTTTGAAATTAAAAAAAAAAAAAAAAGACTTCAAACTGCCTTACTTAATATAGAGAAAAAAGCTAATTGTAATATAAATTATACCCTACAAAGCTCTATTTTGTTGGATGAGTTAGTTACTGAGATAAAAAGGGAGTTTGGTTACATTTCTATGCATCAGTTACTGCGTTATTATGTGCATGGTTTTCTCTTTACCTTGGAGAGAAATATTCGTATGCTTTCATTAAAATAGAGGATTATTTCTGTTTCAGAAGTAATAAGTACGGTAAAACTCTCATCTCCTGATTTTAAAGTTGTTGTATATATGTGGATGTTTAAGACAAAATAGTTATTATTCAATCCACCGCAGGAAGAGTTTAGATAGCTATTGTTAGGATAATGCGAAAGGAAATGAAAGTATTTTATGTTTCTGTATTAAATGAACCAAAATTAGGACTTTGCACAATTTCCAGCAAGAACTGCTCTTGATACGCATTCCTAACAAGAAACATAGGGAAATTAGTTTTTTTTATAAGTGTGAGGTTCGTAGATGACTGAAGAGGCCCTAAATCTAGGAGAAAGAACTGGACTGAGCCTTGAGTGAAGCTCACAGCAGATATACAGAGACAGAAGCTGGTCCAAGCACCAGAATCACATGGAGTTCAGAGGTTCCTCCGGAAAGTGAGCCAGACCCTGAAGGTCAGGTGCAGGCGCAGACTGGTCCTAGGCCAGTTTGCCTCAGACTGGAAGCCACCCTATTCTTCCTGCTGCAATGAAAGCTGGTTGACCTCTGCATTCTGTGGGCTGGAGCCTCAGAAGCTGCTTCAATAGATTGTGTCAGACGTGCTGAAGAGAAAGTGAAAGTCACTCAGTCCGACTCTGCGACCCCATGGCCTATACAGTCCGTGGAATTCTCCAGGCTGGAACACTGGAGTGGGAAACCTTTCTCTCCTCCAGGGGATCTTCCCAACACAGGGATCGAACCCAGGTCTCCTGTATTGCAGGCGGATTCTTTACCAGCTGAGCCACAAAGGAAGCCCAGACGTGCTGGAGTATGACAATTGCCCATTAGCCTGACAAGGGGTAGGAGGTAAGGGAACTCTCTGGGGCTAATGACGGGGCAGCCAAGCCAAACAGACTAGGCCTGCAGCTACAGAGGTGTGGTCCCTTGAGGCTAGGTGGACAGGAGAGGTGGTGATGAGGAAGCTAGTAGTTTATCTCAGTAAGAAAGACACCAGAGAGTCTATATATCCCAGACTGCTGAAGAGGGAGCTCGGGTCCGGTGCTTAGGTTGCTATTGTATTGAGAATGCATTCATTTTTCTCCAACACAAGAAAACAAGCACATTCAGAGACAGAGCATGGATTCCAGACATGGCACTATTGTGGCTTGTGTTTATGATCCACCCGTACCAGTAAAATAAGAGTAAGGGGTTGGATTAAAATGCAATCCTTTTCATAGAAGCCAGTCTCCATATTTCTTTCTTTTTGAATCTGTGTGTTTCAGTCTCCTTGAAAGTGAAGGTTTTCTGTAAGCTTCTAATTATATGCCCCCCCCAACTTTTTTTTTGTTTGTTTTTTTTAAGAAAATTAAATTTATTTCTCACACCAGAAACCAGAGTGGTCCAGACTGGTGGGTCACCTGAGGATCTGGCTTTTTCCCATCTTGTAATCAGATGCCTCTCTTAATGGAAAAAGCACTGTTTTCAATATTTGTTGGAGAAGGAAATGGCAATCCACTCCAGTATTCTTGCCTGGAGAATCCCATGGACTGAGAAGCCTAGTAGGTTACAGTCCACGGGGTCGCAAAGAGTCGGACACGACTGAGCGACTTCACCTCACCTCAATATTTGTTTGTGAAGTCAACTTTTGTAAAATGTGTCAGACCTTCCCATTTTTTTACATGATTTTTAAAAAAGATTCTTTGACCCCCCTGGGGAAATATATACACAAATGTCTGCCATTATGTTCACTATTGCTATGACATTCCTGGAACTATCGGTATGCACTGGCACTTTATTTTCATTGTATCTTTCTAAGTTATTACTATTTTGTCCTGCAACAAAAGAAAAGGGAGATGAAATAGTTTCCTATGGTTCCTTAACTACCCATCGAAGCCAGAGAACAAAGCTTTATTTATGAACCAAATCCAATCATAGGGGGGAAAAATCAGTCTAGTTTCCTAAACTGTTCAACTCCTTCAGAAAGCAGATGCACCCCTTGGAAAAGAAGAATCTGGGACTTTCATGACAGTCTAGCAGTTAAGATTCCATGCTTCCAATGCATGGGGCACAGGTTCAATCCCTGGTTAGGAACTAAGATCCTACATGCTGCCTGCTGCAGCCAAAAAACAATGAATTTGAAAAAGAAAAGAAGAATCCTGTATATTTAATATCAGTAGTTAAAATCCATGAAGGCAGAAGCAAATCCAATATGCTAGGGGCAAGGTAACTTTGTCTGCCTCACCTCAGAAGGCTCCTATAGTCTTCATGTTGTCTCAAAAAGCATTTGGAAAAATTAGAAAATATAAATGGATATTTATATAAACATAAAATAGAAAAAGACCTTTCTTGTCATATATTAAATGGAATAATTCATGGAAGATTAGACAAACTGATTAAATACATTTTTAGAAGCTTCTATATGTAAAAAAATGAGTCATTGGTAAAAACATAAATATATTAAGTGATAGAAAAAGAATTAATATAAGGAATCAGTGAGTAAAAGCCCAACATAAAAACAGGCAATTTCCAAAAGAAAAATGTCCCAAAAATAGAACAAATTCCACCTGTTTTTATAGAGATATTTTAAAAAGTCATAAAAGAAGCACAAGTATTAATAAAAGTGAGATGTCAGTTAAAATTTTTTGCCTGTGAGATTGGTAAAAAAATTAAAAGATGGCAATTCATGTTGACAAGGGGTTGAGTAATGAGATGTTCTCATGAGGGACCATTCCATGCGAATAGGTATCAAAAGCAGTAAAATATATGATGCATACCTTTTGACTTAGGAATTCTTTGGGAATTTTTTTTCTATTATTTATTGCCATATAGTTGCTTCACAATGTTCTGTTAGCTTCTGCTGCTTAAAAAAAATTGAGAATTTACCCTAAAGGACAATTGAACAAATATATACATTTCAATAAGGTTCGGTTCAGTTCAGTTGCTCAGTCGTGTCCGACTCTTTGCGAACCCATGAATTGCAGCATGCCAGGCCTCCCTGTCCATCACCAACTCCCAGAGTTCACTCAGACTCATGTCCATTGAGTCAGTGATGCCATCCAGCCATCTCATCCTCTTCTCCTCCTGCCTCCAATCACTCCCAGTATCAGAGCTTTTCCAATGAGTCAACTCTTCACATGAGGTGACCAAAGTACTGGAGTTTCAGCTTTAGCATCATTCCTCCCAAAGAAATCCCAGGGCTGATCTCCTTTAAAATGGACTGGTTTGATCTCCTTGCAGTCCAAGGGACTCTCAAGAGTCTTCTCCAACACCACAGTTCAAAAGCATCAATTCTTCAGTGCTCAGCTTTCTTCACAGTCCAACTGTCACATCCATACATGACTACTGGAAAAATCATAGCCTTGACTAGACAGACCTTTGTTGACAAAGTAATGTCTCTGCATTTTAATATGCTATCTAGGTTAGAATAAAGTTAAAATAGGGAAACAGGGAAAACAATTCAATGTGTAACAATAAGGAACTGCCAGGTTAAATTAACTATATATCAAGATATGGAACAATATTCAGCTATTTAACACTATGTAATTAAATATTTATTGATATATAGCAATTTTATTCATAAACTCTGAAAACTAGAAACAGTGCAAATGCTCTTCAACTAGTATATTGATCAACAGACCTTGGTACATCCATACAATGTATTGTACTCCATAATAGTGATAGTGAAAGTCACTCAGTCGTGTCCGACTCTTTGCAACCGCATGGACTAAACAGTCCATGGAATTCTCCAGGCTAGACTACTGGAGTGGGTAGCCTTTCCTTTCTCTAGGGGATCTTACAAACTCAGGTCTCCCACATTGCAGGTAGATTCTTTATCAGCTGAGCCACAAGGGAAGCCCAAGAATGCTGGAGTGGGTAGCCTATCCCTTCTCCAGCAGATCTTCCCAACTCAGAGATTGAACTGGGGTCTCCTGCATTGCAGGCAGATTCTTTACCAACTGAGCTATCGGGGAAAGCCCATACTCCACAATAATGAGGAGCTAACTGCTGTTTCATGGAATATGTTGGATGGTCCTCTTTTTTTTTTCTTATAGGTTTATTGAGATATTATTGATCATATTGAACATATGTAAATTTAAGGTGTGTAATGTAATTAGATATATATTGCAAAATGAAATTCCATGGACAGAGGAGCATGGCAGGCTACAGTCCATGGGGTTGCAAGAGTTGGACACAACTTAGCAACTAAACCACCAACCACAAAGGAAGTTAGTTAACACCCCTGTCCCCTCACATAATTACCTGTTTTTGTTTTTTTGGTAGTGATAAGATTTACCATCTACTCGTATACAACTTCCAAGCATATAGTACAGTATAATACCATTTGTTAATTATAAACACCAGGCTTTTCATTAGATCCCCAGACCTTGTTCATCTTATAGTTGGAAGTTTGTACCCTTTGACTAACATCTCCGCATTTCTTCACCATCCAGTTTTAGGCAACCATGATTCTACTGTTTCTATGATTTCAGTTTTTTTAGATTTCATGTATAAGTGAGATATCATATACTATTTGTCTGATGTATTTTACTTAGCATAAATGCCTGTAAAGTTTATCCAATCTGTTGCAAAAGGCAGGATTTCCTTCTTTTTTAATGGCAATAGAGATACAGATAAAGATGGGCTTCCCTCGTTGCTCAGATGGTAAAGAATCTGCCTGCAGTGCAGGAAAGCCAGGTTGAATCCCTGGTTTGGGAAGATCCCCTGAAGAAGGAAATGGCAACCCACTCCAGTATTCTAGCCTGGAGAATCTCATGGACAGAGGAGCCTGGCAGACTATAGTCCATGGGGTCACAAAGAGTTAGACACACTGAGTGACAGTCAGTTTCACTTTCAAGCAGTTTGTGACAAATACACAGTAGTATATAAGGATTCTTAAACATTTGAAATCAAAGAAACTAGTGTAACGTTACTTACCCAAGGCTGTATCTCATTCAATCCAGTCAAAGAAATTCTAAATTCTTACTTTAAAATGCATTGTAGGCCTCTGGCCAACTCTCTATAATTCCCTTGAAGATTTCTGAATCTCAAATTGGTTTCTTTTTCCTGCTTTGCTTGTTTCTGGACTCCTCCCTAACAACTATCGACGCATGCTTAATAAATGCTAACTAAACAATAGAATTTTATTTAGCAATACAAAAGCCCAAGATGCTATATTAGGGCACAAAATAGAAGCAACTCTAGGTGTTTTTAATAAAGGGAAATTTGTTCTGGCTGCGCTGTGTGGCATGCAGAACTTCTCTGACTAGGGATGGAACCCACACACCCTGCCATGGAAGCAGAATTCTTAACCACTGGGCCACCAGGGAAGTCCTAGAAAAGTGGAATTCAATACAGGGAATGGAGTGCTTACAAAATGTCAGAAGGGCTTGATGAGCAGGGAGAACCCATTGTTCTCTCTGTCACCCAGAAGTCAAAGTGCTGCTGACGACTTGTCAACACCAGCCCCGCCCACAATCTTTATTTCCGGGCACTCACCAACCAAATGAGCTGATGCTAGGCTAGAGCCTTGGTGATGGCTTTCGTTGCCTCTGAGAAGCCAGGAGCTGGAGTCCTCAGATCTGTTGCTGCAACTCACCTTCCTGTGATGTTCCATCTCTTTTCCACTTTCTGTCCTGAGATGCTCCATCTCTTTGCCACTTTCCAGATTCCATAAGAGTGCATTTAAACGGTGGAACCTGATTTCCAAAGGAGCCAAAGAAATGTCATTTTGATCTTTCCCACAGCCCAAGTTCAAGGGGAGGCGGGAATGGATGGGGGTGCTAGTTGACAATTTCCATTGTGCTTTGGTCGACTGGTGCATTCCTGAGAATCCCTGTGGGAAATTCTACTTAGGATCATTTCCTAGGAGCAGGCGTCCTAGGGAAAACTGTGACATTTTACCAAAGGAAAAGGCAAGAATGTGAATATTCTGACATTTGTCTCTTTTAACGTTATATACAAACATTTCTATTCCAGTAGATAAAAGCCCACGTGAAAGATTTTCACTTAAAGTCCCTTAAGGTTGTCTAGTGTTTTAATGCATAAATATCACTTTCATAGCAGTAACAGGAAGCTATAATATAAGCATATGATTGGTTATATTTATGTCTGTCTGTCCCAGTAGATTTTGAGTCCCTTGAAGCTAATAATCTTATTTTCCTCCCTTTGGTATGCCCACAATTCCCAACAGAGTGCCTGACCATAAGTGCACAGTAAATGTTGAGTGAATTGTAAAAGATATCAACTGAGATCTGTTCATAAATCAGTCTCTCTTATTTCTTTGTACTTTACTGACTCAGATTTGACAAGATTCAGCCATTAGTCTGAATATTGCATTCACTATAGAAGACCAGATGAGATCACATCTAATATTCCTTTTTAAAAATTTACTTTTGGCTGCATTGGGTGTTCATTGCTGTGCACAGGCTTTCTCTAGTGGCAAACAAGGGCTACTCTTCATTGCGTTGCCCAGGTTTCACAGTGCAGGGGTGTCTCTCATTGCAGAGCACAGGCTCTAGGGCACATGGGCCTCAGTAGTTGTGACTCGAAGGCTCTAGAGCTCAGGCCCAGTGGTTGTGGCCGATGGGCTTAGGTGCTCTGCAACCTGTGAGATCTTCTCGGACCAAGGATCAAATCCGTGTACCCTTCATTGACAGGTGGATTCTTAACCCCTGAACCACCAGGGAAGTCTCCCATATTTAATATTCTTTTTCAACATCATTTTGTTTTGCCTGTAAGCATAAACTTGTGAAAAGTTCTATAGTTAGTGGCACGCAATAGTAAATACTGTGCAGGCATGGACGCTCCATTTCAAAGATTCTAGAACTCCCAGAGTTGAATGTGTCAGGAGTCTTGACATGTAAAAAGGGAACCCCAGAACAGTGGTCAACAGCATGAAGCTTTAACACTCTTTGAGAGATCAGTTCTCAGGAGAAGAGTATCTGAAGAATGGTCCTTCAGTGCTTCACTCCTTTCATCTAGTAAATGCGATGATGATGTAGCCAGAGGTGGAGAGGAAATTCTGCGATTCTTAGTGGACCAGAGAATTTTATAAAGAGAAAACCTGCTACCTTGTGTATAAGTGTGTAAGTAGTACATAGAGGATAAGGAAAGATAAGTAAGCACACGTGAGGAATCACCACCCAGGCTACTGTAGATATAGCATGAGCAGCATCTCAGAAGTCCATGTGTCCTTTACCTGCATCTCCTCCAAGGTACCCACTCCTCATGAACCTATGAACTTCATGTAAATGGAATTGTACAGTATGCTTTCCTCAGCATTGAGCTGCTTTTTCTGTTTGGTTTGTGATCCCTGATGACTCGGTCAGTAAAGAATCTGCCTGCAATGTGAGACACCTGCTTTCTATGCCTGGGTTGGGAAGATCCCCTGAGAAGGGAATGGCTGCCCACTCCAGTATTCCTGCCTGGGAAATCCCAAAAGAGAAGCCTGGAGGGCTACAATCCATAGAATCCCAAGAGTTGAACACAACTTAACAACTAAACCATCACCACCACCTATATTGTAGGTCACGTTAGTTCACTGATTTTTATTCTTATACTGTATTAAATCACAGAACTGTATCACAGTTTGCTTATCTCTTTTATTACTGATGGATGTTTGGGTTGCTTCCAGCTTGACAGTATGATGCAAAGCTTTCTTTGATGTGCCTTTTAGAGCATAGATGTATGTTTTAGTGTTGAATATGAAAATAGAAGTGGATCATTAAGGTAAGTTTAGCTTCCAGATGTCCAGTTGTGTTTTCTGAAGAATTGTACCAGTTTATGCCCTTGTGGCTCAGCTGGTAAAGAATCTGCCTGCAAGGCAGGAGACCTGGGTTCGATCCCTGAGTTGGGAAGATCCCCTGGAGAAGGGAAAGGCTACCCACTCCAGTATTCTGGCCTGGAGAATTCCATGGACTGACTGTACATGGGATCGCAAAGAGTTGAACCTGACTGAGCGACTTTCACGCCCCTGCCAGTTAGTGTATAAGGTTTCCAGTTCTCCACATTCTTGCCAGTCCTCGCTAATGTCAGTCGTTTTCTGCCCCCCACCCCCCCCGCAAACTTTAAACTTTTATTTTGTATTGGAGTATCACCAATGTGATAGTTTCAGGTGAACAGCGAAGGGACTCTGCCATACACATACATGTATCCATTCTCCCACCCAAGCTGGCACATAACATTGAGCAGAGTTCCATGTGCTATACAATACGTCCTTGTGGTTATCCGTTTTAAATGTAGCAGTGTGTACATGACCTTCCCAAACTCCATTACTATCCCTTCCCCTGGCAACCGTAAGTTCATTTTCTAAGTCTGAGTCTCTTTCTGTTTTGCAAGTAAGTTCTTTTGTATCACTGCTTTTTAGATTCCACATGTAAGGAATGTCATATGATATTTCTCCTTCTCTGGCTGACTTACTTCGCTCAGTGTAACACTCTCTAGGTCCATCCATGTTGCTGCAAATGGCATTATTTTATTCTTTACAATGACTGGGTGGTATTCCATTGTATATATGTACCATATACTCTTATCCATTCTTTATCCATGGATGTTCAGGTTGCATGACCACTGGAGTGCGTGTATCCTTTGGGATCATGTTTTTCTCCAAATATGCCCGGGAGTGGAACTGCAGGGTCATATGGTAGCTCTATTTTTGTTTTTTTAAGGAACCTCCATACTGTTCTCCATTGTGGCTGTACCAATTTACATTCCCACCAACAGTGTAGGAGGGTTCTGTTTTTTCCACACCCTCTTCAGCATTTGTGGATTTTTTGATGATAGTCATTCTGACCGGTGTGAGATGATAACCTCATTGTAGTTTTGAGCTGCATTTCTCTAATAACTATGTTGAATATCTTTTCATGTGCCTATTGGCCATCTGTATGTCCTTCTTGGAGAAATATCTGTTCAGGGCTTCTGCCTATTGTTTGAGTGAATTATTTTGATGGTGTTAAGTGTCATAAGCTGTTTGTAAATTTTGCAGAAAAATTCCTTATTGCTCATTTTCATTTTTGCCATTCTAACGGGTGTGTTAACAGTATTGCTGTGTGCTTTTATTTTGTTGTGTTTTTGTTCATTTTTTTCTGATGAATTCAACCCCTTTTGATGTTTTATCGGTCATTTATATGTCCTCTTTGGTGGGATGCCTATTTATCTTTGACCATTTTTAAATTGGATTGTTTGTCTTCTCTTTACTGATTTATTGGTAAGTCACTGGTCAGATAAATGTACTGCGGGTTTCTTTCCCATTCTCTGGCTTGCCTTTTTACTCTTGGTGTTTTGTTGGTTTTTTTTTTTTTTTTTTTTTTGGGGGCTGTGCTGGGTCTTAGATGCAGCATGCAGGATCTAGTTCCCTGACCAGGAATCAAACCCAGGTCCCCTGCATTGGGAGCGTGGAATCTTAACCACTGAGCCCCCAGGGAAGTCCCTTGGTGGTATCTTTAAATGAACAGAAGTTATTAATTTTAACCTACTCCAGTTATCAATCTTTACCTGTGTTTACAACTTTTTGTGTCCTGTTTTAAAATATTTTTGCCTGCCACTAGGTCATGAAAATATTCTCTTAGTTTAAAAAGTTTTATTAGTTTGCTTTTCTTACTTAGATCTACAATCTTCTTAGAATTAATTTTGCAATCCATTTTTATTCTGTAGATTTACCATATTTACCATACTCAGCATTATTTTTGAAAATTCAGATTCTCTTTTTTCCACTAACTGAAGTAAGTGAAGAGGAACTAAAAAGCCTCTTGATGAAAGTGAAAGAGGAGAGTGAAAAGGTTGGCTTAAACCTCAACATTCAGAAAACGAAGATCATGGCATCTGGTCCCATCACTTTATGGGAAATCGATGGGGAAACAGTGGAAACAGTGTCAGACTTTATTTTTTGGGGCTCCAAAATCACTGCAGATGGTGATTGCAGCCATGAAATTAAAAGACACTCCTTGGAAGAAAAGTCATGACCAACCTAGATAGTATATTCAAAAGCAGAGACATTACTTTGCCAACTAAGGTCCGTCTAGTCAAGGCTATGATTTTTCCTGTGGTCATGTATGGATGTGAGAGTTGGACTGTGAAGAAGGCTGAGCGCCAAAGAACTGATGCTTTTGAACTGTGGTGTTGGAGAAGACTCTTGAGAGTCCCTTGGACTGCAAGGAGATCCAACCAGTCCATTCTGAAGGAGATCAGCCGTGGGTGTTCTTTGGAAGGAATGATGCTAAAGCTGAAACTCCAGTACTTTGGCCACCTCATGTGAAGAGTTGACTCTTGGAAAAGACTCTGATGCTGGGAGGGATTGGAGGCAGGAGGAGAAGAGGATTGAGATGGCTGGATGGCATCACTGACTCAATGGACATGAGTCTGAGTGAACTCTGGGAGTTGGTGATGGACAGAGAGGCCTGGTGTGTTGCGATTCATGGGTTCGCAAAGAGTCGGACACGACTGAGTGACTGAACTGAAGTATCAACTTTGTCATAAATCAAATGACTTTATACACTCTCTGTATACCTATATATACTCACTACTCTTTTCCATTAGTTTAGTGGTCTATCTTCATGCCAATACCACTCTCTTATTTTTTCTTTTTACATTTTATTTATTTATTCATCTGTGGCTGCGGTGGGTCTTCATTGCTGCACACAGGCTTTGTTTGTTTGCGGTGAGTGAGGCCGCTCTCCAGTTGTGGTGTGTGGGCTTCTCACTGCAGTGGCTTCTCTTGTTTCTGAGTGTGGGATCTGGTCCTGAGGGCTTCAGTAGCTGCAGCTCCCAGGCGCTAAAGCACAGGGTCAGTGGATGTGGAGCACAGGCCTTCTTGCCCCTTGGCACGTGGCATTTCCCTGGACCAGGGATCAAACGCCTGTCCCCTGCATTGGCAGGCAGATTCTTAACCACTGGACTACCAGGGAAGTCCCCTACTCTCTTATTTATTGTAGCTTTGTAATAAGTCTTGATGTCAGCTAGTAAAAGTCCTCAACTTTGTTCTTTTTGAAAACTATTTATTTTTTATTATTCTTGGCCTTTTGGATTTCCATGTGGCTTTTGGAATCAGTTTGTCATTTTCTCCCTTTGGATTTCCATGTGGCTTTTAGAATCAGTTTGTCATTTTCTCTAATGCTAAACTTTTAATTGAGATTATATTAACTCTAATAAATCATCTTGGGAGAACTGACTTCTTTTGTAGTAGTGAGTTTTTAAATTCCTGGGCCTTGTAGTGGTGGTGGTGATTTAGTCGCTAAGTCATGTCTGTCTCTTGTGACCCCATGGACTGAAGCCTGCCAGGCTCCTCTAGCATGGAATTCTCTAGGCAAGAATACTGGAGTGGGTTGCCATTTCCTCCTTTGGGGGATATTCCTGACCCAAAGATGATCATAAGCTCAATAATGTGCTTGTTTATTCTGTAGCAGTCTTGCATATTATATATTAGATTTATTATTATGTATTAATATGTTTGTTGATGAAAATTGTATTTGTTTCATTTTCTTGTTATTTATAGCCCTTTTGTATAAATACAGTTGATCTTTGTACACTGACATACCTAGTGATGTTGGTAAATTCAATTAATTCCATTAATTGCTTGAATGTTCTTTTAGATTTTCTGCTTAACACAATTATGTAATTGGTGAACAATACCAAATTTATTTTTTCTTTAATATTTAATTCTTTTGTTTGCCTTATCATGTGGGCTTAGATTTCCAGTATGATGCTGAATAGAAATGATGATGTGGTTATTCTTGTTTCTAAACTCAGGGAGAAACTGTTTTATATTTTGTCTTTAAGGATGATGTTAGCTATAGATTTTTTTGTTGGTACCACTTATCAGCACTAGAAAGTATTCTTCTATTCCTGATTTGCTATGAGTTTGAGTTTGTTTTTTTTTTTTTAAATCCTAAATAGTATTGGATTTCCTTAAGTGATTTTTTGCATCTCTTAACATGATCATCGGAGAAGGCAATGGCACCCCACTCCAGTACTCTTGCCGGGAAAATCCCATGGACGGAGGAGCCTGGTGGGCTGCAGTCCATGGGGTCGCTAGGAGTCAGACACGACTGAGCGACTTCACTTTTATTTTCACTTTCATGCATTGGAGAAGGAAATGGCAACCCACTCCAGTGTTCTTGCCTGGAGAATCCCAGAGATGGGGGAGCCTGGTGGGCTGCCATCTATGGGGTCACACAGAGTCGGACCCAACTGAAGCGACTTAGCTGCAGCAGCAACATGATCATATTCCAAGATGATTCTCTCTTTTCATTTCTGAATCTATATTCTCTTTTGATCAATTTTTGTTAGGGACCTATCAATTTTAGTAGTCTTTTAAAGACCAACTTTTTGTTTTTTCAATCTTCTCCATTGTATATGTATTAATTTTTGTTGTTTATTATTTTCATACTTCTTTCAGCATTACTTTGCTGTTATTTCTAGAATATTCAAAGTTGACTTTTAGTCCTCCTTTTGCAGTGTATCATTTAAGGCTCTACATTTGCCTCTAAAAATATGGTTGGTTGCAGCCTATAAATATGAATTATTTTTTTCATTGTCATTTATTTGGAAATATTTTCTAATTTCCCCTATTGGCTACTTAGAAGTATATTACTTAAATTTCCAAGTATTGGGGAATTTTCTAATTATTGTTTAAATTTTATTCCTAACCTGATTTCCCTTTAGTCAGAGAAGGCACTCTATATATAGATTTCCATTTCTTAAAATTTGTTGAGATTGATATCCCCCAAATTTGTTGTGTTTTGTGTAGTTGCTGCATTGGGTGTTTTGTATATTAGGTCATGTTTAAAATTATTTTCAAAGTCCTGTATCCTCACTGATTATTTTTTCCTGCTTGTTCTCTGAATTGCTGACAGAGGTGTATAACTCACTGTATACTACTCACTATGTTGATTACATAGATGTATTACTCACTATGGTTGTGAATTTGTCTCTTTCTCCTTTCAGTCTGTCCTTCTTCACATATTTTGAAATATTGTGAAGCTATATTATTTGGTTCATACAGTTTTTAAACTGTTGTCTCTCTGATAGTTGGCTCTTTCACCATTACGAAAAGTCCTTTTTGTCTCTAGGAATGTTTCCTGTCCCAAAACTTACTTTGTCTAATATTAATATAGCAACACTAGCTTTGTTTTCATGAGCATTTGCAAAGCACTTTTCATCCTTTCATTTTTTGCCTTTTCTGTATCCTAATATTTGCATTGTGATTCTTATGAGCAGTATGTAGTTGGATTTTATATTTTAATTTAGCTTGACAACTTCCTTTTTAATTGGTATATTTAGTCTATTGTCACTTAATGTTATCTGATATATTTTGATTTAAATCTACCACATTGTTTGTTAACTTTCTCTCCCTGTTCTTCTTCATCTCTTCTTTTGCTTTCATGTGTATTAATCAAGTATTTTAATTCTCCTTTTACCCTTCCTCTATTAGCTTTTTATGAAGTCTGCATAATTCTTTTAGAGGTTCCCCAAGAGATTATAATATATATCCTTGATTTATAAGCATCAAATGCAATTAGAACCTTTACTACTTCCTGAGAAGAATGAGTTATTAAATGACATTTAGTTCTACAAATATTTGCCCTCAAGGATTTATTTTTTATTGTTGTATATTTAATATAATTTTAAGTTTATCCACATATTTATCCTTTCTGTTGTTCCTCATTCCTTCCTACAGTTTTATTCTTCCATCTGGCATCTCATTCCTTCTGCCTAAAATAACTCTATTTAGCATATATCTTTTAGCATAGTTCTGCTGGTAGTGAGTTCTCTCAGTTTTTGTTTATTCTGGAAATGTCTTCATTTCATTTCCATTTTGCTAGGTTTAGAGTTATCTGACTCATTTCCTCTAGTGTCCCTAAACTGGAATCTTACCATTTCCACTTGCTTACAGTGTACACTTAAATCAGTGTAGCCATCTTGGTCATATGGCAATGAGTTTCCAGGTCTCATACCTGCCAAGCAAGAATGATTATTTTCAAAAGTATGGATAATCCATTAGTATAAGCTTTCGGGAGGGCACTTTGTAGACTGTATAAAGATCTAAATGTACATACATAGCCTTCTAAACTACTTAGCCCATTTCCTAATGCATATATTACGCAGGTGTAAAAGTAAAAATGATAGCAACCATTTATAAAGTACTTATCTGCTAGGCACCATTCTAAGTGCTTTACTTGTATTAGCAACCTCATCAGGGTAATTAACAGTGACCCTATGAGGGTACTGTTATTATTCCAGACTCACAGATGAGGTTAAGAAACCTGGCCAAGATTATACAGTTGGTAAGAGATGAACTGAGCCTTCAGACTAAGCAATCTGAGTTGAGAATCTGTGCTTTTAATTACCACTCTATATGCCCCTCCAGGGTGCTCATTAATGCATTCAGTAGCAAACATGAGAACAGTAAATGTCCATCAGTCAGAGGTAGTTAAGGTGTTTCCATAGAGTAGAATGTGATATAGCCATTATAATGTAGTTCTATACTAATGAAATAATGTGTATGACATCCAGTCAATGAAAAACAGGTTACAGAACAGCTTGTACAGTATGGGTCCATTAGTTGTAAAATTATGTGTGTGGGAAGGGAAGCTGGTTATGGACAGAAGGCTCAGAAGTGTGTCTTTAATAGTAAACCTGAATAGTTTTTGACAAAACAATAAAGCTATTTTTATTTAAGGGACAGAGGTTATATCTTCTTCTTCTATCTGAATATATTTCTTGAGGCATAATAACCAATTGGAAATAAAACCATGTGATAACTATTGAAAGAATTAATAAAGAAATATTTGAGCTCCATTATTATTTACATAAGAATTTGCTATAAGAGAAGGAAGAGTCTAGACTTTGCTGTGATGAATAATAACTCTTCATTGCCTGTATATTTGTATTTCTTATATCTTCCCTGGTACTGTCTTTTTTTCCTTTTTTTAAACAGAACACTTAATGTGGATTTTGGCAATAAAACAAATACATGGATTTCAAAGTGCTTTTTGTCTGTGGTCCTTTTATTGTTTGGGAATCAGTTCACAAACCATTGACTTTCAAAATTCCTCTTTGTTGCTATAACCCTGCATCCCAGATCTGATTGAGAAAGGGAACCAAGTTCTCCACAGAATTAATATACACCCATCTTCTCTGTGATGCTGTTTTAAAATAAGAAATTCACTTTGAAGGGTTTAGAGAGATAAGGTGGGCCAAGTTACCTGTGGAGAGAAATAGTAATATCCAACTTGTCATAAAGGGCAGATGGATGGTTCATCTATCACAACCATGAAACTGTCTTAAGAATTCATCTCATTAGCAAAGTATGCCTGGTTGGTGATCAAATGAACACTAATTGGGACACAGCAGACAGATATAGAGGAGTGAATTAGCTCCTTGCATCCTATACTCTGAAAATCAGCTAAAATTCGAGTACTTAATTTTAATTGCAAAACACAACCGAGGACCATGTTTGTGTGTGTATCTGTAGGAATGTTCCTTAAAACATATTCACTGGGGAAAGGAAATAAACATTTCATGTCTCATATTTTTAAATGCACACAGGGCTTCTTGTAAGTGCTGTAGTTTATTTGATTTTTTTCTGACCCTGAAACCTCCATAAAATTATTTCATGTATACAGGTTTATGGCACAGTTTGGACTCCACACCACATCCCTGAGCTCTCACCACATGTGAAAACAAAGGGCCATGCATGTACCGCAATCCTGTTCCTCACTGTGTCTCGGATCTCATTTCTCCACTTTAATAATTACATGGTGTTACCATCTTCACTTCACTCACAATGACTTGGAATTGACTATCCCTGTAATTGAGATTGTCCAGCTTCCTCATAAGAGCTTCCCAGGTGATGCTAGTGGTAAAAACCCACCTGCCAGTGCAGAAGACATAGATGTGGGTTCGATCCCTGGGTCAGGAAGATCCCCTGGAGGAGGGCATGGCAACCCACTCCAGTATTCTTGCCTGGAGAATCCCCACGGACAGAGGAGACTGGCAGGCTGCAGTCCGGAGGGCCACAAAGAGTTGGACACGACGAAAATGACTTAGCACGCACATCCTCGGCCTCATCATAAACACTGGGTGGCCACATCAGGCACACCTAGAACAGCCTGCAGAGCAGGACTGCCATGTTAAAATTCTCCAGGAATCTCCAGTTCCTCTTGTGATACACAAGCTGCAAAGGATTCCCCCCAGGAAGTTCTGTGTCTACACAAGGAGCCAGGACTCAACGGTTTGAGCCATCATTCCCCAGGGCGAGTGACAAAGAACTGGGGCAGTGTTAATTTTCCTCTAATGTGAGCACTCCTGTCACCAAGTCTACGAAGACTTTTAAGATCTTTCTCTGGGACCGCTGTATGCTCAAATGTTTCTTCATTGGCACATCACTCGAAGGCCTTCAAATTTACTATCACCTTTAAAAAATATTTTCTTTATATATTTGTTGGGTTTCCTCGGGTCTTAGTTGCGGCACGCAGGATCTTTGGTTGTGGCGTGGGAGCACAACAGCGCTGGCCCAGTAGTTGCGCATGTGGGCTCCCTAGTTGTGCAACACGCGGGATCTTATTCCTCCACCTAAGAATTGAACCCACGTCGCTTGCATTGGAAAGCGGATTCTAACCACTGGACCACCAGGAAGGTCCTGTACTATCACTTTTTTATAGTACTCACTGAAGTACTGTATGAATATATTATACACTACTTATATAATTCAGAAGGTTTTTTATTTTTTTTAATGTGTACTTCACGAAAGCACTCAGGGAGCTCCGACTACACCATGTTCAGCTTGAGGAGTCCATATTGGCCTCTGGAATTTAGCAAGGTGAGATAGTCTTCACCATTCCCAGTGCGGTCCCCTCGGCGCAAGCCCCAGCATCTTCTGGGACCTTCTTAGAAGTGCAGGCCCTGTGGCCCCACCTGGACCTGCTGAATTAGATTCTGCATTTTAACACGTTCTCGGTGGGCTCCAATGCAAGACGGAGTTCGAAAAACCCTGAAGCAGTTTTTACACAGCTTTAGCCTGTATGGTGACAGTGGCAATTACATTTCAACTTGCGTGGGCCTGTTCAACAATCATATTACATCTGAACATGAGTTTCATCTGTTTGCTTGCTGCTCAGAGGCCCCTCTGCCCACCCAGATCTGAGGAAAGTCGCTTAAATGTTTGACAGTGTCTTTTGTGTCTTCTAGCAGATTGCCCTTCCCTATACTTGTCATTCTTGCAAGCTGCTTAGCAGTTGTCAAAGACAATGTTATAACCTGCCTGGAAAGCTTGTTTGATCTGATGTCATAATCCTGTTGACCTGGCAAGCCCTGTGACTCGTTATAGTTGGAGCTGTTCATATTAATGTGAAGTACGGGTAGGGAAGCCTTGTTTCATGAAGATCTACTGTTTGGACTTGTTAGATTCTGTGAAACCGAGAAAGGAAGTGATTATTTCCTAAATCATACTGTATATGGAGTTTACAAATATATAGTCTACCTGAATCCTTTCTAGTTGATATTATAAAAGGCATGCAATAATGTCTTCATTATATTACCACATCAAGAAACGTTAATACCTGCCTTGTTTACTTTTTGAGCAAACCAGAGCCGTTTAAAGAGAGTATACACAGGAAAACAAGATAAAAAATGCTACATTGTTACGTGGATTATGCATATTCAATCATTCAAGACAATTAGTCATATAAATAAACAATTGAAAAATTATCTACTTGTTAGAATATAATTTTTAAATGGTAAAATCATAACGCTTGTCCAAATATAAAATGAATGTGTCAAAGATTTTATTCAACTGATTAATTAATGAAGGAACCAGTTAAATATAAAGAGGGACTAAATATTTACAGGCAGCTTGATAAATATTACTTTATGATTGCTGGGTTATATACAAAACTGGTTACTATTCTGCAGGGCAACAAACTATTACCTTTGAGGTTGACAGCAATTATTTGTATCTCTAACCACCCCCCCAAATCTATCACTTAGCCTGTTCTTTCACAAACTCTGAAAATTTTAATCAATATTAAAGAGTGGAGTGAACAAGGTATTATTTCTTCTATTATCTTTGAGTGGTCTGTGCCCCCAAAAGACATGGAAATGAGGTTTTCTGCCTTACCTTACATACAAATCTTATATAATTTTTCTTACACTTATAGAAAACCATTTTCTGTTAAAAATGTCAACATCATTTCTAATGAAAGATTGCATATGCTCACTTTCCAAGTGGGCATTTATTCTAAAACAGCAGAAGGTGAAAGTTGGCATACTTTTTTCTACATCCTATAGTTACTCCTGAACACCAGTAGGTTTTCAGAATAACTGTAGATTTCCATATCTAGTGATCCTGTGTACTCAACTTGTGCTTGGCTATCTGAAGTGGCTCAGAGACCAGTCATAACAGAGTGCCCACTCAAAGAGGTGTGAATATAAGGAGGTTCTACTGTGACACTCACACCATGTGGCAAGGTAAATCTGCTCCCGGCTTTTGGTTCTCTGTGGACGCTGGTGTGTTTCAGTAGGAAATTAATATTTTTGAAATTAAGCACTCATTCCTCCTCCCCTATACATATGCTAATTACACAACATGTAGGTTTCTCTCTGTAATCATTTATATTCATATTCATGAACAGTGCTTCCTCCCTCTTGCCGTTTGGCTTCCATCGAATCTCATCTGCATTATTCTCAGAAACTGAATTAATTGTGAGCTAGCATGGAAGAAGAGAATATTAACTAGGAAACATTGATCTATAACTAAAAATTATTTTTTAAAATAATTGTTGGGTGTGCGGGTTTTGTTTAAGTTTGTTTTAATGTCAGAGTCTGCTTGCATTCAGAGCATTCACTACATCTACAAAGAAGAGGGTCTTGGCTTTTTACACCGCTCCTGACTTCAGCTTGCTCTCCAAAGGCAGCCAAGGGCAAAGAGGGCCCTTCACATTCTCAGCAGGGGACCTGGCAGAGGGGAAGATGCCAGAATCATAGAGTTCTCGGCATAAATAGTTCCAAGATCTGAATGCATTCTTTCCTAACAATTGAATGAATGGGTTTGTTCTCCCCTTCTTTCTGGTGAGCTAACCTTGTGTTGTGTTGGTCTGTTCAAGAGCATTCTTCAGTGAAGATATTTGGGGTAGAATATAAATGTGCCCCAGTAAACCACATATGGGAATGTGATGTAGGGTTAGACTTCACAACTGCGGGGAGTTTGCAAGGCCTGCCTGTTGAAATATCTAGAGAAGTTTACCAAAAGGAAGAGTGTTTCTGTTTGGCTCAGAATAAAAACACTGTTTTATGTGTTTGTGTGAGCATTCACTAAAATTTGTTCTGATGCATGGGACAGCTCCATTAGAATTCTTTCCTAAACACTTTAGATTGCCTGTCTTTATTATTGTTTTCTGTAATGAGGTATAATAAAGCCCAAGCTTTTATCTGTATATTAACTTTTATAACTGAAAATGAGAAGAGGTAAAAAATCAAAGGCATTAAGATAGATCTTCCAGCACTTTAACTTTAAAAATGCTAGGTTCATGTACTCATTTATTTTTTCCCCGAATAATTTAAAAGGCTTCATTTGAGCCTTGATGGTAAACTGAATTAAAGATTTATTAAATTTCAGTGTGATCTTTAGGATAACACTGGCCACACAATTTATATGCCTTTTTTTTTTTTTTTTGCCTTTAATTTAAATATTACCTACATCATGGAAGGATGGTATCTTGATTATCATATAGATTCTTGGGGGCATTTCATTATTTTGGATGATGTAAAAATTTATAAGCGTCAGTTATTTTCATTTTTGTCTATTTTGAAAGTCTGATTTTAACATCCTGACTTTTTGCATTGATTTTATCATAATAAAGGTGTTGACTAGAAGACTTAGAAAATATTTGCAAAGCCCCAAGAAGGTAATCATCATCTGTGATATCCAAAGGGAAGAAAACTACTCTTAATATATTCATCTGTTTCCTGATATTTTATCCTTCCATGAAAATGTAGATTTATCTAAAATTAGGATCATCCTTTATGTAGAGTTTGTATTCTGCTTGATATTCTCACAGATACTTTGAAACTATTTTTTTAAAAAAGGCAGAGGGTGCAGAAACGTATCTTTTCAAATGGAAATATTGCTGCTATGTTATTAAATAAGAAAACAGTGTGCAATTTTATCTCCTTTTGGTGTAAACAACATTATACCATGCTTGATTTATGTCTTTCTAGATTCTTTCTTATTACGACATATGCTCCATTCCTTATCATCTTTTTGCTTATTTGTGTTTTCTGATTGTTCTATGGTGGAGCACTGTTAACTTTTTGGACTTCATCATCAGTATAGACTGAAATAACAAGAAGCATTCCTATCTAAGAGCCTTTGTGAGCAGCTTTTTCTCAGATCATTTTCTTAGGATAAATTCCTAGGAGTACCATCACTGGATCTAAGTGGTGAATATTTTGTGTATTTTGTACTCTTTGTAGTCTAATTGCATTCTTATGAAAGTGAGTTTTAAATGTGTTTTCTACAAAGTAAAACACATTTATTCAGCCATTTTTGCCCTCATGTCTGCTTTATCGGGCTTTGTTGCACCATTATCTTTTCCCATCTTCCATAGAGTTCCTATCTCCTTATAAACCACACACACTTTTTTCTCTTTTCCCACCCCCAAATCCACATTTTTCTGGACAGCATTATCCCAGTGCTGTCCAGTGGCTCCCACTTCTGTGTTCATTGACTCATTGGAAAAGATCGTGATGCTGGGAAAGACTGAAGGCAAAAGGAAAAGGGGGCTGCAGAGGATGCTGTATGGTTAGATAGCACTGCTGACTCAACGGGCCTGAGTTTGGGCAAACTCCGGGAGATAGTGAAGGACAAAGGAGCTTGGTGTGCTGCAGTTCATGGGCTCACAAAGAGGAGGACACAGCTTAGTGACTGAACAAAAACACCCTGTCCTCAGCCTCACCGCTCACCTTTGCCATCCCAGAGAACAGTGACCTCTTGTCCCTCTGGCCCCACGTACTGTGCCAAACATGAAGATCACCTCCTCTTTGAGAATCCACCAAAATCAAAACATCAGATACTATCCTCAGATGAAGATTTTGTGAGTTTTTTGTATACATAAATTTAGTAGCTTGAAAAAATTAGTATAAAAAGTTGTCCTTGAGTTTTCAAGCATTATTTTTTAGAAGCTGTTTCAGTTCAGTTAACTCGCTCAGTTGTGTCCGATTCTTTGTGACCCCATGAATCACAGCCCACCAGGCCTCCCTGTGCAACACCAACTCCCGGAGTTCACTCAAACTCATCCATCGAGTTGGTGATGCCATCCAGCCATCTCATCCTCTGTCGTCCCCTTCTCCTCCTGTCCCCAATCCCTCCCAGCATCAGGGTCTTTTCCAATGAGTTAACTCTTCGCATGAGGTGGCCAAAGTATTGGAGTTTCAGCTTCAACATCAGTCCTTCCAATGAATACCTAGGACTGGTCTCCTTTAGGATGGACTGGTTGGATCTCCTTGCAGTCCAGGGACTCTCAGGAATCTTCTCCAACACCACAGTTCAAAAACATCAGTTCTTCGGTGCTCAGCTTTCTTCACAGTCCAACTCTCACATCCATACACGACCACTGGAAAAACCATAGCCTTGACTAGATGGACCTTTGTTGGCAAAGTAATATCTCTGCTTTTCAATGTACTATCTAGGTTGGTCATAACTTTCCTTCCAAGGAGTAAGCATCTTTTAAATTCATGGCTGCAATCACCATCTGCAGTGATTTTGGAGCCCCCAAAAATAAAGTCTGACACTGTTTCCACTGTTTCCCCATCTATTTCCCATGAAGTGATGGGACCAGATGCCATGATCTTCGTTTTCTGAATGTTGAGCTTTAAGTCAACTTTTTCACTCTCCTCTTTCACTTTCATCAGGAGGCTCTTTAGTTCCTCTTCACTTTCTGCCATAAGGGTGGTGTCATCTGCATATCTGAGATTATTGATATTTCTCCCAGCAATCTTGATTCCAGCTTGTGTGTCTTCCAGTCCAGAGTTTCTCATGATGTACTCTGCATAGAAGTTAAATAAGCAGGGTGACAATATACAGCCTTGACGTACACCTTTTCCTATTTGGAACCAGTCTGTTGTTCCATGTCCAGTTCTAACTGTTGCTTCCTGACCTGCATACAGGTTTCTCGAGAGGCAGGTCAGGTGGTCTTGTATTCCCATCTCTTTCAGAATTTTCCACAGTTTTTTGTGATCCACACAGTCAAAGGCTTTGGCATAGTCAATAAAGCATCATAAGTAGATGTTTTTCTGGAACTCTCTTGCTTTTTCCATGATCCAGCGGAAGCTGTTTAAAAGAAGTTTATTATCAGAAACGTAGAGACCCCAAATAAATGTAGAAAGTTCATTAGAACTGGTTCAAGTATTTTTCTTAAAAAATATCTAACTTGCCTTTATACAGCACCACCTTTTATGCCCCAAAACCCAACTATGTGGATAGAAAGAAAGAAGCTCCGCAGCAGCAGGCATGTTGGCCAAAATTACTTTCACCTCAATGCTAGGGCTGTGGACCAAAAATAGTCTCCTTTCCTGATACACTGAAGAAGAACAGAGTTGGTTAATGAAAAATATTCCAACCAGATGTACAGGAATTTGGTAACTGCAGGTACAAAGGAAGGGAAGGAAGGAAGGCAAATTGTCTTCTATGTATTAAAACAGTGAAAGTGTTACTCAGTCATGTCCGACTCTTTGTGACCCCATGGACTATAGCCTGCCAGATCCTCTGTCCATGGGATTCTACAGGCAAGAATACTGTAGTAGGTAGCCATTTCCTTCTCCAGGAGACCTTCCGAGACTAGGGATCAAACCCAGGTCCCCCACACTGGGGGCAGATTCTTTACCATCTGAGCCACCAGAGAAGCCCATTATATAACAGTGTGTGTGTTTTTTTTAATTATGTGTTATTTTTCTTTGGCGATGGGTCTTCATCGACACATGTGGGCAACTCTCTAGTTGTGGCAAGTGGGGGCTACTCTCTAGTTGTGAGGCCTGGGCTTTTCACCATGGGCACTTCTCTTGTTGCAGAGCCTTAGGGCTTGGGCTTCAGTCCTTGTGGCATATGAGCTTAGTTGCCCTGCAGCATGTGGAATCTTCCCATACCAGGGATCAAACCCATGTCCCCTGCAATGGCAGGTGGATTCTCAACCACTGAACCCCCAAGGGAAGTCCTAATCCTAACAATGAGTTTTAAGTATTATGGATAGTCCATTGAGAGAAAGGCATTACATTCTCCGGATCTCTGTAGCTGAATACCTGTGACACGTTAGGCACTGTGCTGGGAGCTTTGAGGAATAATGTCAAATTGCAGGAGAACTTCTCCTTGCCAGTCAGTGTTACAATCAACTCAGGAGAAAGGCATGTGAACAGAGAACTACAGCGAAGGCAATTTAAGAGAGGGGCTTTTTGAGTGCTGTTAAGCAAATGCCTTTACATTCAGTTCAGGGACAGGCTATTTCCAACTGTGGAGGCAGAGGAAGATATTCTGCAAAGGAAGTAGCTTTTGAGCTGAGCCTTAGTGAGCTGATAATATCTTGAGAGATAAAATGACTAAAAATGTACATGAAAGGGATATAGAATTCTGATAAAGTTGTGCCAGGCATTTTGGGAAAAGCAAGTAGACCTATCTGACTGGTGTGGAAAGTTCAAACGGAAAAGGAATGAGAGAAAACCCTGATAGGATAGGTTAATTAAACCCAGATCATGCAGAACTCGGACTCTCAATTGAGAGGCTGGTTTCCATTTTGACTCACCTCGTGAGCATTATGTTGGGATTTAAAAATGCAGACTCCTGGGCCACTCCTGGGCTGCAAGTCAGAATCAGAAGGCAGGCCTCTGAAATCTACATCTTAAAGATTATCCGAAATTTTGATTTAGTGATTCCAGAGCACACTAAATTCCAGGGCTTCCCTTGTGGCTCAGCTGGTAAAGAATCCGCCTGCAGTGTAGAAGACCTGGGTTCAATCCCTGGGTTCAGAAGATCCCCCGGAGAAGGGAATGGCTACCCACTCCAGTACTCTGGCCTGGAGAGTTCCATGGACTGTATAGTCCATGGGGTGACATAAAGTTGGACACAACTGAGTGACTTTAACTTTCACTTTTCCAGTGCACACTAACACTAAAACTGGTGAACATTTGCATTGAAACGGCAACCCGGAAGGCAGTCAGTGAATGCTGTGGGCAGGTGAATAGCCAGCAGGCAGGGAAATTCTGCAGTGACAGCAGGTGCAGGAGCTTGTGAATCAAGGAGGAGGGGAGTCTGTGGAAGTGACTGGTGGCCAGAGGTAGTAATAGAGAGGAGCAGTCATTAGGACTCATGGGGGTGGCACCAGCAGAAATACATATAATAAATGAATTTCCCTGAACACCTCCAGGGTCAGTCTGGACCTCTAGCCCTCTGCAAAACTGTGTTTAACCCCCATCACTAACAGAAATGCTCATGCAAAAAAAAAATGCCTGGACTTTCCCGAGGGCGTCTCACATGTGCTCATGAACCCATCTGAGTCCCGAGGGCCACGTTGTCCTGTCCTGCTGGATGTCAGATGTGAAGCCTGCTCTGCTGGGTCCCTTGCTCTCTGCCCACGCTGTGACCCATGAGCACCTTGAACTTGCTTACTGCCCTCCAGGCCCAGTAGCTTTCTGATACTGTCCCATCAGCCAGTCTGGGAGATGCCGTTGTCACTGTGAGTCCGGTGGTCCCTGCCCCGTCAGCATCTTTCCCAGCTGATTTGCCTGTCACCAGCATCTCTGTGGCCACCTCACCAGGCCAAGTAGATACAGTGGATGATCTGGATGCTCCACTTTTGTCCTGCCAGGTGGTATCGTAAAGTACCCACATGGGGCACTGTGGCCTGGAGGGATGAGGAAGACTGGATTCTTCTCTTTGGATAGCCCCCTGCCAGAAGGATCTCCAAGCAGCCTTCTTTAGCTCTGTGTTTTGTAGATGGAGGCAAAATGCTCTTTCATCCTCTCTAACTTCTTCAGGGCTCAGACATCAGTTCACTGGGGCTACCAGGACACACCCTGAGAGGCAGAACATCCTATCCCCACTAAGAGAGTAGAGGCTTGTGTTGGGGTATTAGTTCATTGTGCCTGGCCCTCCTCCTCCCCTCAAAATGTATGTTCCTCTAAAACACGAGACACCCTCTGTTTCCAGCAGGTGATGCTTTGGCAGGCCAGCTGCACCCTCCCCCCATCACTATATGTGAACAGTCCCTTGTGGAAGATACCTTGAGATCACCTGAGATCCCCACTTCACTTGGGGATTGAAAGGCAAACTGTGTTTGGAAGAAAAAAGACAAAAATTATTTCACTTAATTTTTTAACAGAGGCAGTCTGCGCTGGGTCACTTCAGTCATGTCTGACTCTTTGTGATCCTATGGTCTGCAGTCCACCAGGCTCCTCAGCCCATGGGATTTTCCAGGCAAGAATACTGGAGTGGGTTGCCATGCCCTCCTCCAGGGATCTTCCCCACCCAGAGATCAAACCCGCATCTCTCATGTCTCCTGTATTGGCAGATGGGTTCTTCACTGCTAGCCCCACCTGGGAAAACCAGAAGCAGTAATTTTTATAATTCAAAAGGTACACAGAGGTATCCTGTGAAAAGTCTTCCCACCTCCTTCCCCTGCCCTTCAAGTGAACCTATCTGTGTTTAAAGTAAAAATGTACCATATAGTCTACCAGCTTTTTAAAAATAGAAAATGGTAGCATACTGTACACACTGTTCTATACCATGCTTTTTACAATTCTATATGAGAGCTTCCTCATTCTTTCTACAGCTGCAGAGTATTTGTTTGTCGGGTTATATTTAACTGCTCCCTATAGGTAGAACTTGGCATTTTCCCAGGCTTTTGCTGTTACAGATGATGCTACAATGGACAATTTGTAAAGAGCTCATTACAGACACAGGCAGGTATATATCTCCATGGTCAAGTCCTAGTGTGAGATTGCAGGTCAGGTTAAATGAATGTGTAATTTTTAAAAACATATCACAAGGTTCCTCCTCGTAAGTGTTGTGCCATTTTGCATTCATACAATTAAGAGACAGGAGTCCCTTTGCCCCACCTACTGTTTCATCAATAGAATGCTGTCAGACTTCTGGATTTTTGTTAATGCTGATGGGTGAGCAGTACTTTATCAGCAGTGTGTGGGCGAGGGAAGAGAGAGCTGGGTTGGGAACCTCTGGATGGCTAGAGCACTGCTTCACACATGGGACACGCAACACTGTTAATGAGTAAAACAAAAGAGCCCACCAGCTTTCTTATTTTTGTCTAAAATGTCATTTTTAATTTCATGTGTTAAATGAACAGTAAAATTGATTTTGCCTTGGGTGTATGCTTCTCTGGATATTTTAAAAAATATTCATTTGTTTGGCTACGCCTGGTCTTTGTTGCGGCATGTAGGATCTAGCTCCCTGACCAGGCTCCCCCTGCACTGGGAGCATGGAGTCTTAGCCATGGGATCAGCAGGAAGTCCCAGTTCTCTGGACTTGTATACCAGGGTCGATTTGAGTAACTGCCACCATAACACGGGACAGCCCTGTCACCCCACAGAGTCCCCCATGCTCTCCCTTTGCAGTTGCACCCCCCTCCCCCAGACCCTGGCAACCACTGATCTGTTCCCCAGTCCTGTAGTTCTGTCTTTCAGAGAATGTCATAAAAATAGAACCATACAGTATGTTAATGTTACCCTTGGAGACTGCTTTTTCCATTCAGCGTGATTTCCTGGAGACTTCATCCAAGCTGTTGCCTGCATTAGTATTTTGTTGCTTTTTATTGCCAAGAAATAGTCCATTGCATGAACACAGCACAGTTTGTTTACCCCTTGAGTGACATGGAGATTGTTCCCAGTTTGGGGACATTATTAATAGAACGGCTGTAAACATTTGCATACTGCTTTTTGTGTGAATGTAAATTTTAATTTCTCCTCAGCTTAGTTTGATTTCCACTTATTATGATGAGTAAGTTTAGGTATATTTTCATATGTTTATAAGGCATTCATAGTTCCTTTTCTATAAACTATTCATTTCCTTTACTTATTTTTCTGCTTGGGTGTTGATGACTTTTAGACAAGTTGGTTAGGGGAGTTGACAGGCATCTGAATGAAAATAGCTGTTAGTTTAAAAAGGTAGGACCAAAGTTTGAGAGAAAAATGTCTGAAAACAAAAGATTTTTAGAGTTCCTCTGGTAGAGAATGGACAGATGGGGCCATGGATCTACACAAGCTCTAAAAGGAGGGGAAAAGAGACTGTCTGAAGACAGAATCTGTGGAAACGCCCTGTTTAGGAGCTGAAGGAGGAAACTAAGCAAGAGACCTCTTGGAGGTCAGAGGAAAGCCATGATGGTGCGGATAACATTAACAAAAGCTGAATGTTAAAGGTCTACCAAGTAAAGGGTGTAAACCCACAGAGCCCAGTGTTCAGAAAAAGAAAGAACGTCTCTTTCCCAGAATCCCAAGGAAAACCCCCCAGTTTTGTCTGATTGGACTGGTGCAGGTCATGTGACCATCCCTGGACCAATCAGGATAACCCGGAGATACAGCGCCCTGATTGTTCTACCTGGGTCTCGGTGCTCCAACTCCCATGTTTTCCAGAACTTCATTTATCCCCAGGAGAGGTATGAGGCTACTGGGTCAAAGACAGATGCTGAGGAAACAGCCAGCAAATGTCTAGTAAGTGGGCTTTGAGAATTGTGTATCAACAGAGTTTAGTTTAGTCAGCAGTTGTGTTTCAAGGCGAAGAAGTCAAGGCAACAGGTGGAGAAAAACTCAAGAGTTTGCCTCAAGTTTTGGTAACCAAGAAGCTTAAATGAAGGACTGCTTCTCCCCGCTGCTTGCCCAAATAAGACAACACCCATGCATAATCATAGCACAGGGGACGGTCATGGGGACCGTGATCATGGAGACCATGAAGCCTGAGGGGTCACTGAGGAGAAGGATGGCAGAAGTAACAGCAGGTGAAGCCCAGGGGTTACATGGTGGACATGCAGAGTACAAGGCTTCCTCTGAGAAGGCAAGTGGCCTCCCCATCCCCATATTCTTGCCCTTCTTGTAGTCATTCTCCCCACTGCAGTCATAAAATCTTGTCATGTTGGTACCCAGTGAGAGCTATGTCAAGTGGCTTCATGTTGTTCCCTCGATGTAACCTTTACAAAGTGGATTTGATTTTAGGACCCTGTGGACTTCCTGCCTGTGTTGACCCTTTACTCTTCAGCGCCCTAAAACCATCACAGTCCACAAGCTGACCGCTTTTCCTCTTCAACAATGGCAATCCTCTGTCACTTCTCTAGACTATAAGCTCTCCATAATCATGGATCGTGATGGTTTAGCTCAGACCGGATCCTCTAGCAGTGTGGCGTACAGCAGGGGCTCACACATGTGGACATTGGAAGGAAGAATGGGTACCCTCTAACCTGAAAAATGCTCTAGCCTCAGTGTTTACTTCTAAGGTCTGATTTTCACTCATTGTTTACCTGAATCAGATGTCATTTTATTAGAAACTAAACAAGAGCAATAATGAATGAAGAATTGGTGGGGGGGCAGAAAGACCAACTCTATAGAATTCTATTTTATATTTATGGGGAAAAAAAGAGCAGGAAGGCAACATGCCAAAATATAGACACAGTTGACAGTGGGAGAAAGAAATGGCAACCCACTCCAGTGTTCTTGCCTGGAGAATCCCAGGGAGAGGGGAGCCTGGTGGGCTGCCATCTATGGGGTCACACAGAGTTGGACACGACTGAAGTGACTTAGCAGCAGCAGCAGCAGCAGTGGAAATAAGGATCTGTTTTTTCTTATACTTTTTGGTGCTTCCCAGATTTTCTACAATGCATATGTTTTACTTTTTGTTTTCCAGATTTTCCAATGCATTGAAGAAAGTGTTCCAATTTTTCAATTATAAAATTTCAAAATAACCCACATGAAACTGTAACAAAACCATAGCAAGCTCCTCATTCTCTGACTTAAATGTATTAACCAATTGGTTATGTTGAGACTTCACCTAATGAATTTTGCTGTGAAAACACTAAAGGAAGAAGAAAATGGAGGACATTAAGGAGTTAAAAATATTTTAAACATGCCTTTAAGGAAGGAGGCAAAGGAGGGAAGGGGAGAAAGAGAGAAAATAGGGAAAGGAAGAGAGAGAGACATGGGAACAAAGAAAGAAAACCACAGTCTAAAGTGTCCTGAAGAAGGATTGATTAAGCATCGTGCACGCACCCAGTGAAATATGGACACTATCTGAAGGTCTGTCTCTGAAGACAGTGGTAGTGCCCAGATGGGCACGGTGGAACTTCGATACCACCACATCTAAAATATCTTTCCAGACCACCCCAAATAAACGCACGCCGCAAGTAATGATGGTGCACTTGCTTTTAACATGGCTCCCGCAGGAAGTGACTCCCTCCTCCACCCTCTGCCTGCCAAGAAAGGATGACACCATCTTTGTGAAGATTATGACAATCCTTGTGACTTAAGGTGTGGGTGTACTAGTTGCTCCGGGGTGTCCGACTCTTTGCGACCCCTGTGGACTATAGCCCATTGAGCTCCTCTGTCTATAGAATTCTCCAGGCAAGAATACTGGAGTGGGTTGCCATTCACTTCTCCAAGGGATCTTCCCAACCCAGGGATCGAAGCCACGTCTCCTGCACTGCAGGAGATTCTCTACCATCTGAACCACCAGGGAAGCCCTGTGACATAATATTAAATAAAAAATAATAGATTGAAGGGAATTCCCTGGTGGTCCAGTGGTTAGGACTTAGCACTTTCACTGCAGTTTCCTGGGTTCACTCCCTGGTTGGGGAACTGAGATCCTGCAAACCACATAGTATACGGCCAAAATCCAAATTTTTAAAAAGTATAGAATGAAAAAAAAAATAGGTTGAAGAAAGTGTGGTTATAGCCATACATTAAGAAAATGAACATAAAATTTATTCCAAAAGATGGAAAAACTGAGAGACATATCATGAATAGCAATACAATCATGAATAATAGCATGATTGTGTTTTTCCTACTTTTAGAATGTTTACAACCATACATTTTTAAATATATATATATTATAAGGGACTTCCCTGGTAGCTCAGTGGTTAAGACTTCATCTTCCAGTGCCAGGGGTGTGGGTTTGATCCCTTGCTCAGAGAGGTAAGATCCCATATGCCCCGAGAGCTAAAAAACAAAACATAAAATAGAAACAATATTGTAGCACATTTAGGAAAGACTTAAAAAATGGTCCACATTAAAAAAAAAACATAGTATTATAAAATAAAGCAATGTAAAAATTGTGTTTTAAACATCAAATCAGTTTTACTTGCCTTGAAATTAATACAGGAAGAGCTCTCACCATTCTTTGCTCTCCTTCCCGCAGGATGTGCTGGGTGGCATCCTGATCACCGCCATCCTCATTGTCCTCACTTACCCTGCCTGGACGCTCATCGATCGCCTGGACTCGGCCAGTCCTGTCTTCCCCGTGTGTGTTCTAGTGGTGCCGTTCTTCCTGTGTTACAACTACCCCGTGTCTGATTACTACAGCCCGACCAGAGCAGACACTACCACCATCATGGCTGCTGGGGCTGGGGTGACCATAGGGTTCTGGATCAATCATTTTTTCCAACTTGTGTCTGAGCCCATGGAATCTCTCCCTGTTATTCAGAACATCCCACCGCTCACCACCGACCTGTTATTTTGGGTCTGGCCAAATTCACTGTGGGAATTGTGCTGATCCTCCTGGTCCGTCAGCTTGTACAAAAGCTCTCGCTGCAAGTGTTGTACTCCTGGTTCAAGGTGGTCACCAGAAACAAGGAGGCCAGGCGAAGACTGGAGATCGAAGTGCCTTACAAGTTTGTCACCTACACGTCTGTTGGCATCTGCGCTACCACCTTCGTGCCAATGCTCCACAGGTTTCTGGGATTACTCTGAGCCTCAAACAGTCACTGGATAAGACATCAAAAAGTTGAGTGGGGAAGTCTTGACACATTTTTCTTTAAAAAAAAAATGTCCTTAAGTCACATTTTACTAATATCTAAAATAAATGTTGCTGCTGTATGGCGGGGAAAGTTGTCTTGCAGGAACCACTTGCCTGTAAGGGTCATGTCACGGATGAAGCCGGGCTAAACCCACAGTTGACCTCTTTTGGGGTACCCCACCCTGTTACATGGACTTTGGGCCAGCCCTGGGCTGGCAGGAATTGCAGCCTGGCTTAGGAATGGCCACAAACACCCTGGGTTCTGGAGAGCATGACCCAGAAAGCTGGACATCAGGTTTTCTTTTCAGTTATGACCCTGCCCATCGCCGAGTCTCAGTGTTGGTCCAAGAGAAAGGGTGACGTTCCTTGGACAGGGTGACTTTCTATCGTTATGATCACATGAGACCATGCCAGCTCACAGGGAAAGAGTGCTGTAAACCTCCCCGGGAAGCGTGAAAGGTGGGGCAAAGCCCTGAGGTCCTAGGCAAGAACCTGCTTTCCCTACATGTCCTGGTGTCTGTCAGGTGCGCATTGGACAGGGGGGATCTGCTGCTCCTTGTCTGTACACTTTGCACGATTTGGGTACCATTTATTTCTGTCCTTTTCTGAACCATGAACCCAACTGGCTGCTCCCAACTCACTTCATCCGGGTTCCTCTGGGTGTGCGGCTCTCTCCTGCATCAGAGTGACTTGGGACAAGCCCTCTGCCCTTCTTCAGCTTTTTTTTCGCTTTCTTAACAACCGGGAAGGCACTGTCGTGGGCCTATTAAAGTGGATCAGTAGATAAACAGGTGAATGTAATCCTTCTTGGGGCCCTAGACCTCCCTCCTGGCCACTGTTTCTTCATTACTTTTCCTAAATCCATTTTCTCATCTGCTAAATAGAATCAGGGGCTCCCTTTCTATCCCTACCCCCCACCTCTTAGCTCTTGGCAATTTTAAGGGTAATTAATGTCAGAACAATGTCAGCCTTTCTTTGGAACAAGCCAACCCAACCCAGCATCCTTTAGACCCCAGGCAAGTCCTTATTAGACTTAGGAAGGTGATCATTATGCAAACACCCTCCTGCAGGGGCTCCTTGAGGAGGAGGAACAAGAATGAAGAGGAACAGCTGAACAGCTGTCAACAGTGTTCTTAAAAGCGAGTGTCAATGGGCAGTTAACAAAGTGTCTTGTGGTGGAGCTCCTGAGCTGCTGAAGCCAATGCTTTATAACCTCCTGCGTTCTCAGCGCTCACACACTTTGAGGGGAAATCTGCTTGTCTGGACAGTTAGGTTCTTACCTCCGCATCCAGCGTGAAAACTGAACACCCGTTTGTCCTGATTTCAAAGACGCACCCTGGCCTTTTGGTTGCGATCATCTCTGATGTTTGACTTCATGCTTCTGACGTTTTTCATAGTTAGAAGGCAGGGGTCAAAATGACTTGCCGTTTCCCGGTTTTTACATCATTCTCTGACCAGCATCTGTGGCACTCTGGTAGGGGGATGCCCCAGGTCACGGGCACCCCCACCCAAGACCACCCCACATTGCAGTGCACGCGGCACTCTCTATACCCCCGTCCCCATGGGCTGCCAGACCTGAGATCACAGCCCTGGGTAATATTTAGACAAAATGGTTTTAGTTGATTTCTCTGAAGCCAACGGGCAAAAGGATCAGCTTTTTCCACTTGTATCCTTTGAGAAGGGTGGTAATTATTGTCATAGCGGTGGGTGTGAGCAATTCATGTGTGTGTATATATAAATTTTACTGCCATGTCTTTAGTTTAAGCCCCAGCAACAGAACTGCAGTCAGCTGTATTGATGTATTCAAGGCTGTTATTTATACAGTTTGGATTGAGGATGAATATGGTAGCCATAGCTCAGTAAAGAAAGAGTCACAGATTGGTCACTTTTTAAAGTCTCTTGTTACATCAACTGAAGAATAAAAAGTGCACATTGGTGAGGCCAAGCTTGGTTTTTGAGCACGACAGCTGTGGGCCTAGAATCAGGGAGAAACTGTTTAGAAAAACCATTTTATCTGCTTCAAACTTCAACACACACACATAGCCGCCCTCATTCACTTTACCCAGCCCTTCACACACACACACACAACCACCTCCCCACACCGCCTCCCCCCCCCAACCCCCACCCCCCCAACACCACCCCTACCCCCCTACCCCTCCAACCCCCACCCACACCCTAACCCTACACCCCAACCCTACCCCTCGCCATAGCCCTAACCCCTAACCGTAACCCTAACCCTAA
>SJXQ01008950.1:73274-108077 GCA_006408695.1 Aepyceros melampus | reverse complement strand
CTTGCATCTCTGATCTTTGGATTTTCTCTCTGGGGGTCGACTGCCCCCTGCTGGCATAGCCCTGTCTTGGTCCAGAGCCTCTCTTGAGCAGACGTCTTAGAGATCAAGTTTCAAAATTCAGCTCATCTTGATGTGTCCAGTCTAAGCTTAGAAGCTGTGGTCTGGCCAGCCCCTCCAGGTAGAACGGCATGTGCTTTTCCTAACTGCCCTCCTGCCGCCAACCCACAAGCACTCTGGACCAGGGCATTTCCTCTTGTGAGTGTCATTCTCAACAGCCATCATTCCAGGCCAGTTTTCCCAGACTCCCACCAAAACAGATCACGCAGTAGAAGAAACGGCAGAGACCATGGACAGAAAACCCTCAACAACTGAAATCACCCCTCAACATGCCTGCAGATCACACTGTAATAGAATTTTCTTGCCCAAATAGGCAACTCATGCTTCCCGAGTGTAACCAAAGCATGTGGTGTTTCAGGGCCATATGCTCTGGTTTTCTATTTTGGAAACCTTCAGCTGTCTTACTTATGTACTGTATGTAAATTTATTCCTTTAAAAATCATTTTTGTTTGATTATGATTTATTAAATGCTTTAAGAGCCAGTGTTCTGCTTCCTCGCAGTTTTTTTTCCCCCTAGATCCTCAGGGTTTATGGGACCTGAGTTGAAAAGAGGCGACAAAAATAAACAGCGGCTATACAGTTCTCTGGGGCTTCCCAGGTGGTTCAGTAGTTCAGAGTCTGCCTGCCAACGCAGGAGATGTGGGTTCGATCCCTGGGTCAGGAAGACCCCCTAGAGAATGAGATGGCAACCCACTCCAGTATTCTTGCCTGGAGAATCCTATGGACAGAGGAGCCTGGTGGGCTACAGTTCTTGGAGTTGCAAAACGACTAAACAACAATGGCGATACAGTTCTCTAGCGCTGTCATGATTCAGCCACATGCAGATGTTGGTGAGCACCATGGCAGCCATAGGTATGATGAAAAGAAAGGAAGTAGTGTGATTGTATGTCTAATTACCCTCCTTCGCTCCTCGATACTGAAGAGCATCCTCTTACCATATTTGGAGATAAATGTCACTATATATTGAAGATAAGCAAAATGCTGTCTTTTTAAAAATTTATTTATGGCTGCACTGGTCTTTGTTGCTGCATTTGGGCTTTCTCCAGTTGCAGAGTGGGGGCTACTCTCCAGCTGTGTTCGGACTTCTCATTGTAGCTTCTTTTGTTGTATAGCACAGGCTCAGTAGCTGTGATGCCTGTGCTTGGTTGCCTCTTGGAATGTGGGATCCTCCCAGACCAGGGATCAAACTCATGTCCCCTGCATTGGCAGACAGACTCTTAACCACTGGTCCACTAGGGAAGCCCAAGCAAAAGGTTTTCACAGGTGTCTGCACTGCTGCTGAATGAAATGGATGACCCCACTTTATAGTCACATCATTGCAATGATAGGCTCTCCCCTTAACCATCCCTTGCTTTTCTGAAATTGTATTGAAAGCTGACACTCTTATTTGCAAGGCTAAGTTAGGATCCTGTTTGTACCTTGAACACTATGTTATTTCATAACCTAATTTGCTGCTTCCCATGGGCACGTGTGGCTAGAGGAGACCTCATCTGCCAAATGGAGGTCTATGCAGAGAGAAGACTCAGACTCAGAAATTACAAACCAAGATCCAAAGTTGTTAAGGCTGTAGGGTAAAGATAAGCTCCCAGTGGGAACCGAGTTCTGCAACTCAACAGAGGCTCACAGGAGAGGTAATGTGTGAGCCAGGCTTAGAGAGCAGATGGAGTTTGCATGGAGACGTGATGCAAAGTAGGTACAAGATGATGCTCTATGGTGAGGGCACAGCTTGCGAGAGACACTTCCCCAACACCTCCAGCTCTTACAAGGAAGAGCCAGACCACACCCGTGGTGGTGTGCATGTGTGTGGGAGTTAACAG
This sequence comes from Aepyceros melampus, assembly GCA_006408695.1. NCBI lineage: Eukaryota > Metazoa > Chordata > Mammalia > Artiodactyla > Bovidae > Aepyceros > Aepyceros melampus. Next base: position 106,143 of record SJXQ01008950.1, on the reverse strand, counting down.
TGATGGCAGGGCTGGGATAAACAGTGAGCAAGAGGCTTTGATGGGGCAGAACCCGATCACAAGAATTTCCTTAATTTTCCTTGCCTCCACATGGGATAATCCAGAGGAGGGACATCTACAGGTGATTTCAGTCTCTTCACTCAAATATTCACCCTTGGGTGACTTTCCCTCTGCTGTCAATGAACCTCCAGCTCCCACATCCTTTGTTTACCTCTCGGCAGCTATGACAGCAGCAAGGGACTCAATCTGTGTCTTTGGTGTCCACGCCTCCCTCCTGCCTGTCTTTGCTCAGTTCCTTGAGCTAAGTCCCACAAAACTTTACTTTTTTAATATTTTGCCATGATCCTGCCTCTTTGAGGGACCTGTAAATACTCCATGTTGTTCTTTAATGATTACAAATCATACTCAGTGGCTTCCCAAGTGGCACTAGTGGTAAAGAACCCATCTGACAAATGCAGAGGATGTAAGAGAGATGAGTTCAATCCCAGGGTTAGGAAGGTGCCCTGGAGGAGGGCGTAGCAGCCCACTTCAGTATTCTTGCCTGGAGAATCCATGGACAGAGGAGCCTGGTGGGCTACAGTCCCTAGGGTCACAAAGAGTTGGACACGACTGAAGCGACTTAGCACATACCAAGTGGAAATAAATGATTACAAATAAAGCCCTGGTTCTCTAGTAAGAGGTTAACCAGAACAAAGTGGAATGAGGGTGCAGACTTATCTCGTTTAGGAAATCGATCTTTTCATAAAAGCTGCCTCTGTTTTGGTTGTTTAAGCTTGAATTTTAAGTGCGCTAAGTTTGCTGCTTAAAAATCATATGGCAGCTCATTTCTGAGAACATAAGGCCCCTAATGGATTCTGTAGGATATAGCGCACATGCACGTTTTCTGCAAGTGGGGCACCCCTGCAGTGCTGCTGCTGCTAAGTCGCTTCAGTCGTGTCCGACTCTGTGCAACCCCATAGATGGCAGCCCACCAGGCTCCCCCATCCCTGGGATTCTCCAGGCAAGAACACTGGAGTGGGTTGCCATTTCCTTCTCCGCCCCTGCAGTGCAGACTTGACTATTTACAGGATGCATGTTAAGAAGCAGAGCTCAATGTGGACCATGAATAGAAAGTTAAGTTCTTAAAACTGGACCTTGCGAGGTAAGGGAAAGCCATACAAAGCTAAATCCCTTTTTCCTTTTCCACGCCTGTCTACATGGCATGCAGAAGCCAGCAAGACAAGCGAGGATGTAGCTGGAGTTTCAGCTGGGATGTTTCTTCCCTGTACCCCCTCAACACACTTGCTGGTCCTGCTCTCTTGCTGACATCAAGGTCCCCTTGGATGGAGCACAAGCCAGATTCTTTCCCATTGGAGAGTTTTAAAGAATGTCAGTGCCTCCTTAACACACACAAAGCCAGCCTTAATGTGTTTGGGGTGGGATGGGGTGACAGTTAGTACTGCTGTCATGCCATCAACCTGCATCTGTGAGCCTAAATAGGAGCAGAGCCTCCTGGGCTTCCAGTCCACAGTGTCTGTCTCCTGGGAACTAGATGGATGATGCCGTGAGAAGGGAAACTGCATAGGGCACACTAAACCCAGATCATTTTATCATCTAAACTAGGTACCAATAAAAATATTTGACTGGAAGACTTTTTGTTGTGGGGGGAATAACATCACAGCTTAACATAAATTTGTTACAAAGCCAGTCCATCAATTCTGCCGCCATTCAATCGGTATTAGTATTTTCATCAGGGTATTTATCTCAGACATCATAGTTTTTTCACTGATATTAATTTAAAATACCCATCTTCCATATCTCTACCTGTTCAGTCTTTCCTCTGGCTTCTTAAACATATGGAAGAGTTATCTTTGTCTACTAGTTTTATCAGCTATGTCATTTTTAATTCTTAAAATTCACTTTCTTCTTTGTTGGTTGTATTGGTGACTTCACCTGCCTCATAATTTTTTATTGGATGCCAGATACTGTGAAGTTGAGATTCTTGGGTGCTGGGTATCTTGTCTGACTATACATATTCTTAAGCTTTGTTCCAGGATGCAATTCATTCCTTGAAAATAGTTTTGATTCTTCTGGGTCTTAAGATTTTTTCTGTCAGTCTCGAGTCGTTCTGCCCACTCATTAGGCAAGGCCCTTCTGGGTACACTCCCCATCAAGTTGCTAGCTCTGTGCCTTGCCAATGTGGTATTCAGGTACCTAAGACAATACCAAATGTGGATGTTTATAGTCTTGGGTGCTTTAGGGCAGGTTTCTCGTGGTCCCTAAGACTGTTGTTTTAGGGGGAGCCATGAAATTAAAAGCCGCTTACTCCTTGGAAGAAAAGTTATGACCAGCCTAGATAGCATATTCAAAAGCAGAAATATTACTTTGCCGACTAAGGTCCGTCTAGTCAGGGCTATGGTTTTTCCTGTGGTCATGTATGGATGTGAGAGTTGGACTGTGAAGAAGGCTGAGCGCTGAAGAATTGATGCTTTTGAACTGTGGTGTTGGAGAAGACTCTTGAGAGTCCCTTGGACTGCAAGGAGATCCAACCAGTCCATTCTGAAGATCGGCCCTGGGATTTCTTTGGAAGGACTGATGTTGAAGCTGAAACTCTAGTACTTTGGCCACCTCATGCGAAGAGTTGACTCATTGGAAAGACTCTGATGCTGGGAGGGATTGGGGGCAGGAGGAGAAGGGGACGACTGAGGATGAGATGGCTGGATGGCATCACTGACTCCATGGGCGTGGGTCCAGGAGTTGGTGATGGACAGGGAGGCCTGGCGTGCTGCAATTCATGGGATCGCAAAGAGTTGGACACGACTGAGCAACTGAACTGAACTGAACTGATAGGGAAGTCGACTGGAGCACTGCTTACTATTGCAGAGTTGGAAACAGAAGATTCATCAACAAGAATAGCTGCCCAGATTGTGGACATCCACACAAGAGACTTTTGCATGATATAAAAGAATGAGGTAGGTCTAAAGGAAGGTACTGGCCTGGAAAAATGGGGCATATTAAGTGAAATGTCATGAGATTACACTATGGAAAGTAGAAGCCAAAACTTGTTGCAAACCAGTAAGCAGAGCATGACCCCAGAACTGTGAGCATGTATATGGGTCTGACTGTCCAAACTAAGGAAAATGTCAGGAACAACATAAACTAACTCATTAACAATGATTAGATAGAGGATTGCAGGAGAAGGGTAGATGAGCTTACCCTTACTTGGATGGTCTTACTTGGAATAATTTTTTAAAGTAGTGAAGAGTTCTTAATTTTTTCTTTTTTAGTATTTTATATATATAAAACATTTTAAAAAACACCTTTGGATAAATAGGTAAATAACACAAAACACTCAAATGTGGGTGCCACGTCCCTCTTACCAGGTGTCACAAATCCACTTATTGCCGTGTGACGTCTGGGCACATTATTAATCTCTCTGAATGTCAGTTGTTCTCTTCCTATAAGTCAGGGAGAATCCCTATTCTAACTCCCACCTACAACTGTTAAACCAAAGAATTAATGCGTTGAGACAAAAATCGCATGTGAAAATACTCAACAAACTAGAATAATGCAGGAAAATCAGGCTGAAGAAATCATCTGTAAGCTAGAACAAAAATCAATTATATCTAACTTCCCTTTTAATATGAGGGCTCCCAGTTTTCACTAGGCAGGTGTGTCTTCTCCAGTGAAAGCTTTCTGGCAGGCAGTGCCCACAGACGGCTCTGGCTCCAGTTCGAAACACTCACAGGCACAAGTATAAGACCATCGTGCTGTGGAGCCTCGACTTGTAGGTAAAGGTTCTTCATCTAATGGACCCAATACTGTTTTTCTTCCTACTGCTTCCTGCTTCAGAGGGCAGGAATGCCACATGGTGCCTGGAGTTGACTGTTCTCCTTTCCTGCTGGGATACACAGTTAGGTTATCAGTGGCTGCCAACAGAATTAATGGTTCCACCCACTTCAACAATGGCTATCCTGACTCACAAACCTTGATTACAATCAGTGAACTTGAAACTGGGAAAGAATGTCTCACTAATGGTAGTGGAGCAGTAAGCCATCACAAGCTAACATGCTGATTCTGAAATTCATGCTCTTCTACCCTAAGCATACATCTGCTGGTATTCACATCAAAATACAAAAGTTGCACTAACTTTTGTCTCCTAGCTTTAATGAGGTATAACCGACTTAACTACTAATATCAACTTATTTAAGGTACAGATTTCCGATTACCCCAAACCCGAGTTAACTCTTAATTCTTTGCAGTCAATTTCCCTTCCACAGGCTCCAGCCAATCAATCTGCCTTTGACTTTCCCAGCTCTTCATATAAATGCAATCACATGTAGTCTTGTGTCTGGCTTCTTTCACTTAATGTAGTGCTTAGAGAGTCATTCATGTTTTGAGTATCAATAGTTCATTCCTTTAAAAAAGGAATGTGATGTATTTTGTGATGTATTTGTGATATATTCCATAGTATAAGTATCTGTTCATCTGTTTGTATCCAGTCATCTGAATAACACTGCTGTGAACAGCCACATAAAACTCTCTGTATGGCCATAAGTAAGCCTAGGAGTAGAACAGCTAGATGGCAGATGTGTGTTTCATGATGTAACACATTGCCAAACTATTTTCCAAAGTGGCTATATCTCTATACATTCCCACCAGCCACACATCACAGTTCCAGTTGCTCCAGTCACACCAACACTTGCTACAGTCAGTTTTTTAAAATTTTAGCCATTTTAATTTTTTTATTTGCATTTCCCTGATGACTAATGATGTTAAGCATCTTCTCATGTGCTTATTTATCTTCTTTAGGAAAATGTATGTTCAAATCTTTTGTCTATTTTTAAAAATTGGGTTGTCAAGTTATAAGAAATTTTATAGATTTCTTGCTAGATACAAACTCTTTGAAGAGTATTATTTTTTATGGTTGTACCTCACTTCATTACTGAAAATGTGAGGATCTGCTTACAACAGGATTGGGAAGGAACCGATGACAGTCTGTGTTCATAAACCTTGCTAAGGTGGACAGTGCTGCTCTGATTCAGGATAGGAATATGGTCTCAGTATTAGGTGCCACAAAAACTCCATAAACATAATTTCTGTCTATCCTTGTTAGCTATTTCTACAGGAACTTTTAGAGTTTTACATTTTATTTTGTTTCATATCTCATCTCGGTGGTAATTAAGAACTTTTCTCAAACATTTCACCTAACTTTTGAAATACATGGTACCTACTGGAGGATCTAGATGAAAATATTAAAGTAAGTTAGGGGTTAAGACAAGGCAGACTGGCAGAAGCTTTGCTTCAGAAGAGAGATCTAGTATCTCCCTAAAAAATATGACAGAAACCACTAGCTCTATTGAGTATTTAAAACCATGACTTTATAACGCTGACCACCGTAAAATGTGGGGCCTAGGGCAAAAGTAAGCTTTATACTGTTTCACATTCACAGGGCCCAGGTACCGGCGTCTCCCTTTAAACTCTTCTAGCTGTCTCCACGTATCCACGCTCAAATATTTTGAATATGTGTGCATTTTTCTTTTAAATGACTCCAAAGGCTGTAACTACTAGACCATCACTGATTCCTAAAGGTTTTCTAAAAATGCTGTTATATTATTGTTTCCCAATGATGAACACACATCAAATGTCAAAAAATAAAAATCCCAAGTTAACCTCAAACGTGTGCTCTAATCAGCTCTCTTGTTTCATCAGGGCAAAGAACGGGATCCCGGACTGCAGAAGTGATGGCGATGGCAGAAGCTCTGACATGTGAGGAGCATTCCTGATTCTCTGGACTGGCTCACCTTCTGGCGTTCACGGACAAGGCAGCTTCACACAGACACCCCATGTGTGTGGTACAAGCTGGCTGGACGTGGGAATGGTAGTATCACCCACAGAGCCAGACACTGCTTTCTACTTTATTCAACATCAATGCACAAGTGGACTTCCTGTGGGGACAACTAAAGAGCATCCAGGAGAAGAGAAAGACCCTCAAGCAGACAACCCCACAGCAGAGACTCATCTTCACAAAAACGGCTCAATGTTGATTTCCACGCAGGAGCAGGGCATGGTCAGCTCGAACTTGGTGATAACGTCGGGATGAAGGACCCCCAGCTTCCCGATGCTCTGACCCCGGGCGAAGATCTCCGCACATCTCCCGGGGAAGAACACAGGACCTGAAAGACAAGGAGAGAAGAATCAGTGCTTCTACGGGCAAAAATGTCAATAGACATTTAACACTGAAAGCTTGTTGCTGCTGCTGCGCTGCTAAGTCGCTTCAGTTGTGTCTGACTCTGTGCGACCCCACAGACAGCAGCCCACTAGGCTCCTCTGTCCCTGGGATTCTCCAGGCAAGAATACTGGACTGGGTTGCCATTTCCTTCTCCAATGCATGAAAGTGAAAAGTAAAAGTGAAGTCGCTCAGTCATGCCCGACTCTTAGCGACCTCATGGACTGCAGCCCACCAAGCTCCTCCATCCATTGGATTTTTCAGGCAAGAGTACTGGAGTGGGGTGCCATTGCCTTCTCCAGAAAGCTTGCTAGTCGCCTTTAAAAAATAACTATTCTTTAAACTCCTGGCCATGAAACCACAGTGCTCTCTAGCACTTTCTAGTCTTAAAAAGAAGCATTTTCTTCAAGATATCTTTATAAGGAAAAGGTTAGGGGCAAACATGAAAACGGGGACCCTGTGTTTTTACTGCAGTGGTGCAGAAAGGATGAAGAGGAGGAGACTGAAAGAGCGGAGCTGGGAGGAGACTTGGGGCGGGGGGGTGTGTGCAGACGAGGAACTGCTCTGAAAGAGGACAAAGGGAAAATGAAATGTAAGACCAACCTCCACTGTGCCTGCGAAGAACCTGTTCTGAAACAGGTTCTTCATAGTAACGCTTGCTGGATGCAGAGTCTACACTGAAGTCACGTCCTGTTCAGGACAGCACTCTTTTCTACCTCATTCCACAGACAAACACAAGCTGCACTGTCCTCGGCAGGCACGGGCCTTGGACCAGAATGTGACCCACATTCCTGTGGGCAAGAGAACCTTCTGAGCAGTTCTGGTACATCTACTGTAAACCGCGGCAAAGGCCAGCCCCAACACAGGGCTGGCCTGACCCCTGATTTACTCAAGACAGGCAGAAAGTTCCCTCTTCACTTGGGTGCCAATGACACGGATATGGCTAACCCAGAAATAGTTCTTGAGGTTTAAACAGCTAAAAGACGAGCAGACAGACACCCAGGGCCCCGCACAGTCATGTCGCAACGCTCCATGCTCTGCTGAGGGAAAGCAAACCTGACTCGTTTCTCTCACCACCAGCTTGAAAATGGATCAGGTCCGCAGCTCCCCACTGACTCAACCAAAACGTCTACTCATATGAACTATAAAAACACCGGGCCACAGCCTGCCGTTTCTGAGCGAGTGCATTATTTATGAAAGAGTAGATGGCAGAGTCTCTGCTAATGGCTCCAAGGTCAGGACAATGAAGAAATGCAGAACTGGTGTGTGTGTGTTGTGGGGGTGGGTACCATCAAGTCAGAGTCTGCTAGAGACTTAGGAAGGAAGGGTGTTTGTTTCCATTTCTGAAAAACATTTTAAACGATCATTCTTAAAGAACCCCAAAGCAACCCAGCTGAAATATAAGGTGGTCTGCTTCTCATATCTCCCCAAACTAAGTAATTCTGCTTTACTATTAAAAGCAAGAATTTCAATGTACTGCATTTGAAGTTTATAATGGTTTGGCTGTGTGCATTAATCCACACTTGGAGAGAGGGGTCATAGGAAATAATACAGAAAGCATACTCATTGATAATGTATGGTCTTAGTGACATAGGAACACTGTTAAATCTGACAGAGATAGCATGTTTTAATTCTGTCAAAATAAAAACCTAACTTAAAAGACAAAAACAGGCCAAACGAACTTAAGTTTGACTTTGCTGGCAGTCCAGTGGTTAAGAATCAATGCTCCCAATGCAGGGGACATGGGTTCAGCTCCTACTGGGGAACTAAGATTCCGCATGCCATACAATGCGACCAAAAGAAAAAAAAAAAGACCACCCCCCTCTCACATCAAATAAATCTTCAAATGACAAGTTTTTAAAAGTGTTGGTGGTGAGCAGTATAACCAAGAATTGCAGTTACAACCCTTAGATAGAATTCTATCTGAATAAACTACAATATCTAAAAAAGCTTATTTTTAAAGGCCATTCAGAAAGGAAGTTTTGAAGAACTTTCCTGATAACCTTGCTATGTTTAAGAATCCTCACTGTACCAAAATCCTTCCTTTTTATCTGTCTTCCAATTGCAATTTGATTGGATCATTTTAACTGAAGCATAAAACCAAACTATTTTAGAATCTAAGCCAGATGTGCTGGTTCTACAATGTTAGCAAAATAAAGCCCGAGAGATAAGAACTTTGAATTTTTAGTTCATAAAACAACTTTTCAAATCAGCGCTTTTTTAAGCAAAATTCAGTGACGTTCTTCTTTAGCTAGCAAGCATCACAATGCCAGCTGGCCCTCTCTCCAGAAGTTGGCACTGAACTCTACTGGAGCTCACTAACTGGTTAAAAACTTGATCAAACAAAAACATTCATATCACCAGAGAGAATGTTCCTCCTTTCCAAAGAAAGGCAAAAAGAACTGAAAATCATATCATGCATTATTTCAAATATATCCAAGTGTGGGAACATTGTCAATGACACCAATATCAAAAGTCTCAGCCTTCCACAACTGCCTGGGGTCAGAGGGCCTCCCTGCAGAGAAGCTGCTGCCCAGTGTGGGGGCTTCCAAGGGGATCCTTCAACCTCGCATCCAATGCCGATCCTCCCCTGCCCATCCACACGTAAAAACTAAACCCAAAGGTGGGGTTTCTGTATAAAGTCACTGTGTCGAAAACTGTTTTAAACTGTGATGACAATTTTCACTTTTCTTGCCATTTTTCATGTTTAACAAAGTCTGACAATTTTTTGATTGATGCCTCTGATAAGTTAGCTGAAGGCCTCTCTTCTTCAGACATCAATTGAGAGGCACATAGAAGTACCTTCAAGTTTGTAAGGGATACAAGGGAGACACTGCCACCTGACTGATGTATGTGAGCCAGACACACTGAAAGAAAATTTCAAGTTACTAGAACATAAGCATTTCTTAGTGCTTTAAAAAAAAAATCTTTATGGTTCAAACCAAACTTTGCAGGCAGAAGTGAATGGCTTCAAAGAAGGGCGGATGAGAGAGAGAAATGCTTCACTAACAACAACAAAAGTGAACACACCCCCACGAAGGCAGCAATTAGGGCTGAGTTCAAAGATAGGCGCGCCTCCTTCATCAGCAGGAGGGGCGCTAGCACATCAGGGCGCTCCAGCCAGGACCCAGGCAACCTGAATCAGTCTTTCCAGAAGTAAAAGAAATCACATCTGAATGGAACCTAAACATGGGTCTAAGCTTATGAAAAATCAGAGTTGGATGATAGCTGGAGGCCCCTTTTATCTCACCGGCAAACACAATTATTTTTGGAGAAAGAGAAGCCTACTGTGTCTAGAATCATAAAGTTGTTAAATTCAAGTGAAACCACGCTGCCTTGTGAAGAGGAATTCTGAAACGTGAATTATACAAACTGCCTTCTTTTAATCATTCATTTAAGCCCAGAGTTCCTGGTTTACTGTTGTACCAAGGTATATAAATACTACAATTTTCAACCCGTGCCCAAAACCTCTCCAGCCAAAAAACCTCTCAGCCCAGTTTTCTACCCAGTTCTTTATACTGATTAAACCCTCAGCTTTGATGGTATCCATCACAGCAAAATGGCTTCCAACGGAAAAACAGATTTGGGGAAAATGAGTGTTCTCTGTTGAAATACATGTGGAAACCCAAACAAAAGAAACGTCAGTTAAGCACAAACAAGAATTTAATTTCCAGAACTTAGTGGGGTGTAAGTAAGTCCCTTAATTAAAGCTTTTGTAGCATCTCCTCCAGGTCTGTAATTGTCTCCCTGTGCTGAAACGGCAGGACCACTGTGAGGACCTTGGGGGAATTCTTGGGCCAGTAATCCGGCACAGCACCCAGTCTTTAGCACATTTTCTGGCTAATTGACCTTCAAAGAGTTTGTGAGCTCCCTCTCTTGCTCGTTGCCAAACACCTTTCACAGTTTCTTTTTGCCCTCGTCTTTCTTTTGGAGTAATATTATAGGCCCGAAGTTTGGATAAGCTTGACGCATAGTTTATTCCTGTAATTGTGTGAAGCATCGGAAGCAGAAGCTTAAGGCGGTAACTGAGCAGACCCCTAATCTGAAAGCTCCTTGGTGTTATCAAGCATGAAGCTCTTAATTCCTTAATCTTTAACATTCCCCTGCCCACTACCCACCCACACCCTCCTGCCAGCCATCGACTATTTTCAACTAATTTATTTGGTACTTTATTTAATCCATCTCTAAAAATCACCTACTTGTACAGTTTTACTTTTCCCTTTCTTCACATTACTAGTATATGCTTTGAGGTTCACACCCACATATTGTAACTGCCGGCAATCTGGTACTTTATCATTCAAATTTTCCATAATAAAAAGAACAAAATTAAAAGGAGGGTAAAGAACACTGGAGAAGGAATGTCAGTATATTATACACATCACGGCAAGTAACAGAAGCTATCATCATGAGCTTTAATAAAAATAACCATCCATAAGCCTCTGAATTCAGGGACGAACACAAAATGCAAAGTTACACAGACAGAGTGGCTTACTCTAGAGAAAGCGTTTTTAAATCTGTTCTAAATGACTATGTAAATAATATAGGATGGGAGGAAGGAAAAATCACTTCACAGGCTGACTCTTGGGCCAGCACCCACCCAAACCCATTCCTTTCCATCTACCAAGTCTCTAATTCTAATACAACTAGATATATATAAAATTATCCAGTCCGTGGTCCAATAATGCAGCCTAGGAAATCAAGTGAAAGGAAAATAAAAGAAAACCCAGTGTTCCATTTCTGGAGTGAAACTGACAGACTGGGTGACAGGCCAAGAGCAGAACGGGGCTCTGATCATAATTTCCCACCAAGGACTTTTTCCTGGTTCCCCGCCCCCATTTTTGATAAGGTAGTAACTATGACTGACTATGTTGCGAGCACATCAACCTCACTTTTCTTTTCTAAATAATTTAAAGGAAAAAAGAAGACAAAATATAGGGCTTAAGAAAACTGACCACACACTTATGTGAGCAAGGTGTCATTCTTAAGGGTGGTGGTTCTCAAAGTTTTAGAACCCGGAGTTTTTTTTATTGTTTTCTGGAGTGCCTCAATGCAATGAAGGACCACCCAAGGGGGAAAGGCACAATATAGGTAAGACATAAACTCATAAAAAGAAAAAGGTTTAGGAACATCAGGAGGAAAAACTGCGTAACTACCATGATATAAACACACACGTTTTCTTTCAGATCTTAGTATACTCCAGATTGGAAGAAAAGTTCTCTGCAAAGGCCATTTAATTTGTAAATGCAGACTAAATAATTTCCAAGTGGTAATATAAAACACCCACTTTCCCCAGACATACAGAAGTCTTCACCTTACATCTGATGTGAAATATTTATGGCACCTAAAGTCTTTAAAGAGAGGGGGCCTAATTCCCTGAGTGTAATGGCTATCTTTCATCCCTTTCTGAAGATCAAAAGAAAGAAAAGCCCCTTACACAACTTTACAGTGCTAATCCCAACACACCTGCAGACATCATTAACCCTTCAGTCGGAGGCAACTGGACAGGAGAGCAGTGCTGGGCCCACTTACCCCCACCGCACGGGCTCAGAGAGGGAGCCTGTGCTGACAGTGACATTCTATCAATCAGTTCAGTTCACTCAGTCGAGTCTGACTCTTTGCAACCCAAAGGACTGTAGCACGCCACACTTCCCTGTCCATCATCAACTCCTAGAGCTTATTCAAACTCATGTCCATTGAGTTGGTGATGCCATCCAACCATCTCATCCTCTGTCATCCCTTTCTCCTCCCACCTTCAATCTTTCCCAGCATCAGGGTCTTTTCCAATGAGTCAGTTCTTAGCATCAAGTGGCCAAAGTATTGGAGCTTAAGCATCAGTCCTTCCAATGAATATTCAAGACTGATTTCCCTTAGGATTGACTGTTTGGATCTTCTTGCAGTCCAAGGGACTCTCAAGAGTCTTCTCCAACACCACAGTTCAAAAGCATCAATTATTCGGCGCTCAGCATTCCTCATAGTCGAACTCTTAAATCCATACATGACTACTAGAAAAACCATAGCTTTGACTAGATGGACCTTTGTTGGCAAAGTAATGTTGTCTGCTTTTGAATATGCTGTCTAGGTTGGTCATAGTTTTTCTTCTAAGGAGCAAGTGTCTTTTAATTTCATGGCTGCAATCTGCAGTGATTTTGGAGCCCCAAAAAATAGTTGTCGCTGTTTCCATTGTTGCCTCATCTATTTGCCATGAAGTGAAGGGACTGGATGCCATGATCTTAGTTTTCTGACTGTTGAGTTTTAAGCCAATTTTTTCATTCTCCTCTTTCACTGTCCTCAAGAGGCTTTTTAGTTCTTCTTCACTTTCTGCCATAAGGGTGGTGTCATCTGCATATCTGAGGTTACTGATGTTTTTCCCAGTTATCTTGATTCCAGCTTATGCTTCATCCAGCCCGGCATTTCACATGATGTATTCTGCATATAAATTAAGTAAGCAGGGTGACAATACACAGCCTTGACATACTTCTTTCCTGATTTGGAACCAGTCTATTGTTCTATGTCCAGTTCTAATTGTTGCTTTCTTGACCTGCATACAGATTTCTCAGGAGGCAGGTAAGGCGTTGGTATTCCCATTTCTTTAACAGTTTGTTGTGATCCATACAGTCAAAGGCTTTGGTGTAGTTAATAAAGCAGAAGTAGATGTTTTTCTGGAACTCTTGCTTTTTTGATGATCCAACGGATGTTGGCAATTTGATCTCTGGTCCTCTGCCTTTTCTAAATCATGCTTGAACATCTGGAATTTCATGGTTCACAACTGTTGAAGCCTGGCTTGGAGAATTTTGAGCATTGCTTCGTTAATGTGTGAGATGAGTGTAATTCTATCAACAGGGCAGGGCAAAATCTGTCCTGCAAATCAGGACTGAGTCCTGTTGGGCTTTATGCTTAAAAAGGAAATCAGCAAAGTCCAGATTACCTAGCTTCTAACTAATGCAGAAATGTCTTCAACAAGGAACCATTTTTTTTAATAGATCACCAGAGTCGCCTTATGACTAGACATTTAAAATCATGACTGCAAAATTTCCCAGTTTTAGTATAAGGAAATTTATAATTTATTTCCATGGCTATCACCTTTTGATATTTGTCATTTTTATTTACTTTTTTTAAAATTACAGTGTAACTGACCTACAACACCGTGTTAGTTCCAGCGGCACAGCATAGTGACTCAATATTTCTATAATCACAAAATGATCACCACTCTTAGAATCTATTTTAAAGTCTAATCTTAACTATGTTTCTCTATACATACCAAGGAAAGACTGGGGGGCTGGAGAAGGGGGTGACAGAGGGTGAGATGGTTGGATGGCCTCACCCACTCAATGGACATGAGTTTGAGCAAACTCCAGCAGACTGTGATGGACAGGGCAGCCTGGCGCACTGCAGTCCACGGGGTCGCAAAGAGTCAGACACGACTGCGCGACTGAACAACAACAAAGTCAAAGACCAACAACAAAGTCAAAGAAATGGATCCAGCATGGAGTCAGGTTTCACTCTCCCCTGCTACAGCCTCACTGCCAAGCGCTCACAAGGGAGGAGGAAGCGGACCACAGAGAGGCCAGGCAACGCAAGCAGCTGACCTGGAAAGACAGCTCCATGCTGGCACCTCGTTCCAGTCTTTGTGAAGGTCCTCCTAGCCTGGGTGCCTGAACTGCCCCTGAATCCTTGGCAGCAAATCCCCCATGTCTTTTACTTATGACCTGAGCGACTGGACAAAAATCTAAAATAACGCCCTCATCCTACATCTGTCTTGCACTTAAATCATTTCCCCCCAAATTTTCACATTTCTTAAATGTTCACAGGTCAGATACAGAATCACAACTTCAAAAATAAAAGGTATAGATCATCCTGCTTTCCAGGGTCAATAAAATGGGTCTTTCCAACTCTTTCATCTGATAAAAACCGTTAAAGGACAGCAAAATATGCAGAATTTATTACTTTCTCCACAGTTACAGTGAAAGAATAAAAACAACAATAAAGAGACTATTCTACGCTAATTAAGGAAAGACTGGAAATGCTGTGTATTTGAGACTGTATCTATAACTTCACAATTAGTTAACTCTTCGATTGAGACTTTTGGCCAACATGGAATAAACATAACTTCAAGCATGCCATTAGGACAGATGTGCTGTAGTTTCAGAATTAAATTTCAGCTGACAAGTAGGGCATGTTAGAAGAGAAAGAAGAGAATAATGAGATTGTGAAACAAAGTACCCTACTTTCAACTCATCTTCCATCCCCAGTAAAGGGAGTGACTCGGTCCCAGTGTAGCCCTGGCCAAGCCTCCAAGGACAAGCAAGTTACAGATGGAAAAAGCAAAGCACAAGAAGATTAGTGGACCCGCCCGAGGCAGGCAATAGTACAGGCCCAAGAGTGAGCGCCTTGGTGTGTGGCCTGAGGCACAGAAGGCCTACGAAGAGTGTTTTCAAACTTTTGGTCAAGCTGTCCATTTCATGTGTGCAAACAGCTTCTAGTTTAAAATTAAATAAACGAACAACACTTAAATAAAAGACCGACAACTGCTAGCCTTAGGACATAATAACATATGCTCTGCAATATTACTAACATAATATAATACGGACAAACCTAGAGCTTTTCCAAGGAAAACGGCACTACATTAAAAAAAAAATCCCATCTAAGACAGGCATCCTTAAAGAATAAGTTTCAGATTCCTGAAGCAAGGCTAGAATAATCTGAGTGGATAAAGAAGCACCGCAGTAACACCCTTTTTAAAGGGGAAGAAAGTGCGCCCTTACATTAGACCCTGTGGCAGAGGCTACTTCTGACACATTTAAACTCCTGCAGAATCTTAAAACTGCAAATGACCCTGGCAGTGATTTTGTCCATGTTTATCTCAGATATGAGAAAATAGATAACCAAAGAAGTTAAAACCCGCCAGTCAGGTAACAGTCAAGCTGAGAACCCAGTTCCTTCTTGAGTCTGTCACTTTTAGCCAAAGATGACTTTCTTAAGGGCAGATCTAACATCTACCCTGAGGGAACTTTGGGGAGTGATCAGCCATTCCAAAATGCTTTCCCAAGTTCTTAGTCTGTCTCTCCCTATACAGACAAGACAGATACTATCATTCCCATTTTACAGATGAAGAAACTGGCACAAAGGGATTAAGTCCTAAATCACCTGGGCTAATACAGAAGAACCTGACGCAACACAGAGGAGTTACTGTTACTCTAACTCATTACAGTTGACACCTCATTGGCGATCATGCCCCTAGGGCCCAATAAAGTATATTCTTCCCTTGCATTTTAATTAGAATTTGTATCATCTTAACATCTGCTTTTTCAGCTTAGTTTATATTTACATATTATCACATTCCATTATATTTATATGTCATTTGCCAAATTGTTTTTCAAATATTTAATCTTGGCAGTATTTCCAGTTATTCATTATTACAAATAGGGTTCTTGTAATATATATGTTGTTAATAATTCTTGCTCTTTCTTCGCTTCTTGCCTTTGCCAAAAGTAGTACCACACAAGTAAAACAATGCTAATTACTGTGTAGTTCATTACATATCAAAATGTTAAACAATGGACTTCTAGCAATAGTAGGACCAACAAACAACAAACTAAATATAAGATTATACTGATGGTTGGATGGCATCACTGACTCAATGGACATGAGTTTGAGTAAGCTCCGGGAGTTGGTGATGGACAGGGAAGCCTGGGGTGCTGCAGTCCATGCAGTCACAAAGTCAAACACAACTGAGCTACTGAACTGATCTTGTTCTGTACAACACTGATTTTTTAAAAAATTGTCCCTTGTATAGTACCAATTACTTCTCTTTTTTTCCGTTCCACTGGTAAAACTGAAAAAAAAAAAGAAAAAAAAAAAAAGCATCAAAGCAGTCCAGGAAGATTAATTCCAAGAGAGAATCTTTGTTCAGAGAGTACAATTCATAAACAAGCTACGAGCCTTTGGGAATTAAGAGAATGAGCAGAAACCTTTGTCTTCTGGAAGAAGAATACCAAGGTACAGTGGCTATGATAGCAACACTGATAAAACATTTAACAGCCACTGATGAATACTGGGCACATCAAAACTGGTCTCACAGAACAGGAAATAGGAAGTTCTAGAGACATTGAAAGCAAGGCATTTTATCTTCTATTTTTGCTCAACTATTTATTCTTTATGGCTGGCTTCAACATCACTCAAAATAAAAATACTGTAACTACAGTCACAGTTTACTGTTTAATGAAAGGCAAATAATTAATTAACATCTATCTATTTCTGATGCTTCCCTTGTGGCTCAGATGGTAAAGCATCTGCCTGCAATGCAGGAGGCCTGGGTTCAATCCCTGGGTCAGCAAGATCCCCTGGAGAAAGGAATGGCAACCCACTCCACTATTCTCACCTGGAAAATCCCATGGACAGAGGAGCCTGACGGGCTACAGTCCATGGGTTGCAGAGAGTTAGATACGACTTAGCAACTAAACAAAAACAACAATTGCTAATATACTGGGTGGTGTTGCTGTTTCCCACGTTTCTCTTTCCCCTGTTCCTAAACATAAGGAAGTGTGTGTGTGGCTGCCAAACAGGTGTCGTTTCAGAAGGTGGAGAGTTTTTCTATTCCACTAAATTTGCCCCACCCTTTTTAAAGCTAATAACCTAACATTTCCATAAAGGGACCAAATTTTCTCCTTCTACAATGAGAAAGCGCTAAAAATTAAAGCAAGTTCACATTGGTATATATCAACTGAACCTCAAGTCAGATCCTTTCTTGAAATGAAATTTTCCTTTTTTAAAAAAAGGCAGAATGTTTACAATGAGAGTCCTGGAGTAGGAAGGAACGGAAGAAGGAAAAACTAAGACATAAGATGGGCCGCCAAGGCTGTAAGTGCTGGAGGGCTGCGGTCTGAAGACAAACCACCCACCTCACACGCAGCCTATCTGGCCTCCAAGAACCCCCAGCAAGACGACGACATTCCTGACCCTGACCCACGCCCAACCAGGGCTGGTGGGTGCTTGGAGATGTTTCTAGGAGGGGGACTGGTTGTCCAAGTCACCCAAGTGACTATCGCAGTTTATTTCTCAAGAGGGAGAGACTAGACCAAAGCTAATGAACACTAAGGCAAAGCTAACTAATTCAAGACCAAAACCATAACAGGAACCTGCCTGAAAGAAGTTAGATCGTCTGCCTGTCATTTATAGAAAATTATGAGGAATGCTTTAAATGAATGTTAATCTGTGGGATTCCTGCAATGATATAATATATAGAAGCCTTTATAGAAAATTATCAGGAATGCTTTAAAGAATGTTAATCTGTGGGATTCCTGCAATGATATAATAGATAGAAGGCTATCTCTCTAAAGGCAGCCTAACAGGAGGACAGGAGAAATGTGCTGACAGATGAAAGAAACTCCAGAGAAGACAGATATTAATAGACACCTGATTAAGGTTCTGCTTCCATACCGCCCCAGAGTCCACAGTAAAATATGCATTTCTCATTTTTAAACAAAGCAGACTCTGAATTAATATGAGATTTACAAAATACCAGTGCAAGCATTGTTTAAGGCTTCTACAGTCTTGCCTGTTAAAAATACTGGGAAAATAATGGTCAAAATGTACTTTATTGTAGGCTATCTTCTAAATAAAAAAAGAACTGAAGATAAAGCTTTAAACTGTTTCTAACAATCATATTATTAGTAATAATAACTGATATTATTCTGAATAAAGATGGATAGAATAATAATATAAATTCATCAGGACCAAGATTTTCAATGTGGGGAAAAAAAAAAAAAAACCTTATAAAGCCCAACATATTAAGTAAAAATCCTCTAATCCTAAATATGAACTAGAACTGTCCATATGAAATCAATGCTTTTCTTTAAAAAACAGGATTTTTTTTTTTTTTACAAAAAGGTTTTCCTCGGCTCTGCATTTTACAAAGTCCTAGAAACAAAGACTCACTCAGTAGCAATAAGCAACCTTAGGACCTAGATTGTGATCTAAATTTGATTTCTCACTAAAGGAAACCAGGGCCACTTGGCAATATAGCTGATTCCAGATCGGAGGCAGAAACTATGTAAGATGAGCCCAGAAATATATCTCCTATATTATAACCCACTTCCAAAAAAGCACCACCATATATAACTACTTTCTCCATTTCACTTTAGTAAGAGCCTCCCTGCCAAGAAAAGTTTCTGAAGATTTACAAAGTCCTCTCTCCGCTTCCAGAATAATCTAGCCCTAAAGGGACCAAGGAAGGCAGAGATCCCCATACTTGAGGTGGGCATTGGGGGTCAGAGCTACAGGGGGCAGGGAGGGCACCCACGATGAGAGGGGGCAGCCCCAAGTGGGAAGGCACGGGGCCGCTAGAGTCTGAGAGTGAGTGATGAGCCGGGCAGACACTCAGGGTACAAGAGAGGGTTCAGTTACAAACAGGGGCAAAGAGCAAGTAAGTGAATAAATGATGAATCACGGGAACCGGGTTTTTCACTGTTGGAGAAGTGAGGTACAAATACCGAAAGGGAGAAAACTGCAATGAACCCTGAGGTGTTGAACTGGAATGGAGATATTAATGTGGGCTTATGGTTTTCAAAACACACAGATACAGGAGTGAATTAGTAGATATAGGTATGTCTGTGTGCACCTAGAAGCCTAAATCTTGGCTTTCAGACACCACTCCCCACTAAAAGGAACCAGGATAGAGCGATGGGACAATGGAAAGTTCAAGATAAGCCTGGAATATCCTCTTATGCCCAAAGCAAGAGCGTGCTAATAATAATAAAGAATAATAGGAACATGTTAAAAGGACACAGAAGCCAGCTCGAAGGGATTCCCACTGGCCAAAGTGAGCACAACATGAGCATTAGAATAAGTAACAGATTAAAAGACACTGCTCCTTGGAAGAAAACCTATGACAAACCCAGACAGTATATTAAAAAGCAGAGACATCACTTGGCTGACAAAGGCCCATCTAGTCAAAGCTATGATTTTTCCAGTAGTCATGTATGGATGTGAGAGTTGGACCATAAGGAAGGCTGACTGCTGGATTAACTGATGCTTTTGAACTATGGTGCTGGAGAAGACTCTTGAGAGTCCCTTGGACAGCAAGGAGACCAAACCAGTCAATCCTAAAGGAAATCAACCCTGAATATTCATTAGAAGGACTGCTGCTGAAGCTGAAGCTCCAATACTTTGGCCACCTGATACAAAGAGTTGATTCACTGGAAAAGACCCTGATGCTGGGAAAGACTGAAAGCAGGAGGAAAAGGGAGTGACAGAGGATGAGATGGTTGGATG
Source organism: Aepyceros melampus (assembly GCA_006408695.1). NCBI lineage: Eukaryota > Metazoa > Chordata > Mammalia > Artiodactyla > Bovidae > Aepyceros > Aepyceros melampus. Next base: position 86,666 of record SJXQ01008950.1, on the reverse strand, counting down.
CAACTCAATGGAAGTGAGATTGAGCAAACTCCAGGAGATACTGGAGGACAGAAAGCCTGGCATGTTGCAGTCCATGGGGTCACAAAGAAGCAGATAGGACTGAGTGACTGAACAACAACAAGATACATTGGATAAAATGGAAAATAATGAATCTGTACTGAGACAGATAAACATATAGGAACACCGATTAGGAACAGAACATTTACATAATTTCAATGCTCTTCTCCTCAAAATGCTTATTAATGATAAGGGAGAGAGGAATAAGTTGATAGTAAAGAAACCCAGTAGACACAAGCTTGATCAAGTGAGTCAAGTTGATTGCCTCAGCTGTGAGATAAACAGAAAGTGGGTGCCACTGGCAGGATGCACCGAGAAGACAGGACGTCTGCAACATCCTTTCAAAGATGCCTAACTTGAATCTACTGGGAAGAAAACATCTGACAACCCCAACCTGAGGGACACACTATGAAATATAAGTGTCAGGGTCATGAAAGGCAAGGAGAGACTATTCTAGAACTCTCCAGAAGGAGGCTAATGACATGACATGACAGCTAAAGGCAACAAGTGATTCTGTGATATAAAGGATAACTGATAAAACCTGCACGTGGTGTAAGGATTAGATGGGGTTAACATTAACATAATATTTTTCTGGTTTTGATGATTACACTTTGGTGATGGAGACACAATGTCCTTGTTTGTAAGAAATACACACTAGCGTATTAAGGGGTATAGGCTGGCAATTTAAACAGTTCAGAAAAAGGTATTTTGTCTCGCATCTGCTTTTCTTTTTTTTTAATAAGTTTGTAATTGTTTCAAAACTTTTGTGGAAGCTTTTGCACAGCAAAGGAAACCATGAACAAAATGAAAAGACAACCTACCAACTGAGAGAAAATATTTGCAAGCAATGTGACTGACAAGGGATTAATGTCCAATGTATACAAAAAGATCATGCAACTCAGTAACAACAACAACAAAAAAATGAATAACCCAATAAAATTGGGCAGAAGACCTAAACAGACATTTCTCCAAAAACATAGATAGCCAACAGGCACAAGAAAATATGCTCAACACTGTAACTAGCAGAGAAACGCAAACCAAAACCACAATGAGGTATCACATCACATGGTCAGCAGGGCCATCAAAAAGTCTATGAATAATAAATGCTGGAGAAGGTGTGGAGAAAAACGAATAGGCACATCACTATGGAGAACAGTATGGAAGTTCCTTAGAAAACTAAAAGTAGAATTAACATATAATCCAGCAATCCCACTCCTGGGCATATATCTGAACAAAACTCTAATTAAAACAGATACAAGCACCCCAATGTTCATAGCAGCACTATTTACAATAACCAAGACATGGACTTAACCTACATGTCCATCAACAGATAAATGGACAAAGAATATGTGGCATATAAAGTCAATGGAATACTACTCAGCCATAAAAGAATGAAATAATGCCATTTGCAGCAACATGGATGGACCCAGAGACTATCATATTAAGAGAAAGATGAATATTCTATCACATGTGTAATCTAAACAACAGTACAAATGAACTGATTTACAAAACCAACTCAGAGAGAAAGAAAACAATCTGATGGCTACCAAAGGGGAAGGTGGTGGGATAAATTGGGAGTATGGGATTAACAGATGCACACTACAATATATAAAATAAACAACAAGGATTTAGTGTACAGCACCGGGAACTATATTCAGTATCTTGTAAAAGCTACAATGGAAAAGAATCAGAAAAAGACAAAAAACCCAAAAAAACCTGAGTAGTACAAATCACCCTAAAAACCCTCTCAACTTTCAGGATTTGGGTCTCTGAAACTGCAAAATGAATTTTTATTGCATCTCTTTGTATTTGGACCATAGTCTTTTCTACAGAACAGTGGAGGCCAAGGTCTAAGAAGCAGGAAAAAAAAAGGAGTACATGGTGTTAAACCAAAATACCTTTCTCTCTCTTTTTTGCCCAGCACATACAGTTAAACTGAAGTAACTCCAAAGTACACTGTAAGTCACAGCATGCACTTTGAATGGGGGATGAAAATTGGTTCTTGGTGGGGGAGGCAGGTATGAAAACAATCTTACATACAATGGTTTAGAGACCCCCAAAGCTGAACCCTACTTAACAAAACTGTTCTCCTTAGTATTCAGTTCGTCTCACTGGCTTGTCTTGGGCTTCACGGGAGCAGCACTGGCTTGGAAAACATAGCTAATGTGTGCAAGACCAGTGCTCCATAACCTCGGTGATGGATGGCTCAGGTCCTGTGACTGGAAGACTGTATCAAGTGCTCAACTTCAAGGTCATGTTAAGAGGTGACCTGCGTGTGCCAGGAGCCACCACAGGCTGCCTTGTGGATGTTGTTTATGTATGATCCTGAGAGCTTCTGTACATAGCTCAGGCTTTGAGAATTAAATGAGTTTCTAATTTAAAGTTATTATGCAACACATCATTAAGTACATCAAGCGCTGCACTGAAAAAATATCAACATACCTGACTATCAGGGGCTTCCCTGATGGCTCAGAGAGTGAAGAATCTGCCTGCAATGCAGGAGACCTGGGTTCCATCCCTGGGTTGGGAAGATCCTGTGGAGAAGGGAATGGCTATCCACTCCAGTATTCTGGCCTGGAGAATTCCATGGACAGAGGAGCCTGGCGGGCTATAGTCCATGGGATCGCAGAGTTGAACATGACTGAGCAACTAACACTTTCACCTGACTACCAGCTAATTAAAAGTTATCTTCTCTTATCAAGGAAAAGTTAAATTCACTGAAAATACTTTTTAAGAAAATTTTTAAGTGTTTTACTTTCACTGGAAAAGTGAGTTTTGAATGCTTTTTTAAAAATTTTGATTACAGTTATGTATTTAAATCAATTGCCAACTGGCATGTATAATTTGATACAGTACGATTTATTCAAGAGTATAACATTAAAGGCTATGCAGCAGATACAAAGTTAAAGGTTAGTAGTTTTTTCATGCAAGCTGCTAGGCTTGAAGGATCTCACTTCCCCAACCAGGGATTGAACCTGGGTCCCAGTGGTGAAAGCCGAGTCCTAACTACTAGGTCACCAGAATTTCTTAATGTAACTCTTGACTTAAAAGTACTTACTTTTCTTAACCCTGAACTGAATTTTAAAAATAAGGTTTATACTTTTTTTTTTTAATGTATGAAGCCCAGATACTCATGGAGTACATAATAAATATGCAATATACCAGCAGTATTAACATTTTCAGTTCAGTTCAGTCGCTCAGTCATGTCTGACTCTGTGACCCCGTGGACTGCAGCACACCAGTCGCATGTCTGGGCTTCATACATAAAAAAGTAAAACCTTATTTTTAAAATTAAGCTCAGGGTTAAGAATAAGTAAGTACTTTTAAGTCAAGAGTTAAATTAGAAAGTTCCGGTGACCTAGTAGCTAGAACTCTGGGCTTTCACCGCTGCACCCAGGCTCAGCCCCTGGCTGGGGACGGGGATCCTTCAAGCCAGCAGCTTTGCATGGAAAAGACTACTAACATTTAACTTTGTGTCTGCTGCATAGCTTTAAATGTTATGCTCTTGTATAGACTGTTACAAATTAACACTTTATGGAAGGGCAATTAGGAAAGAAGTTTAAAAAGTTTCTCAAGGGAGTGATACTAAAAAGAACTTGAGATACACTGTGTTTCAATAAGATCCATCAGGTGGGAAAGTGAGCCCACCAAGACATTCAAGGGACATGGTGTGCAGCACTGAGTCATCAAGTGGGTTCCTTGGCTCACTAACAGCACAGGGTGTTGAGCATGTGTGGAGAGAACTGTGCCTCATACCTATAAGAGGGAGTGAGGCAAGGGAACAAACAAGCACACTCAAGAACATAACCTCCCTCATGGTCCAGTGGTTAAGAATCTGCCTGCCAATGCAAGGGACATCCACTTCGATCCCTGGTCCAGAAGGATCCCACATGCCTCAGAGCAACCAAGCCCACGTACAGCAACTCCTGAGCCTGCATTCTAGAACCTCCGACCAAAATAAGAGAAGCCATCGCAATGAGAAGCCCACGCACTGCAACCAGAGAGTAGCCCCTGCTTGCTACAACTAGCGAAAAGCTCTCACAGCAATGAAAACTCAGCGCAGCCAAAAAGAATACTTGCTAAAATAAATAAAAAGTGAAAACACACAAAGGAAACACAGGACTACGTGAACCATGATCATAGCCGAGGCTTTCATCACAGCCTTGGCCCCACGTCATCCTGCTGCTTGGATGTGGGGTGATCCCTGCTGATGCATTTAATACTGCGCTTAAGAAAGCCCACAAAGAAGATAACAAAAACGGCAGTATCTGAAAGGCTGCCCCCAACACCAAAAAAGCAGAGAATCAGAGGATGCAAAAAAGCAGAGAATCAGAGGATGAAGGACCTTTTTTTACACAGAGTAACAAGATCAGAAGAGTACAAACTTCCAAACATAACAGTCTTTGTTGACAGTTAACTAAAAATTTGGAGATGCCATAAAGATCACTCCTTCTTCCAGTCTAGACGTCTTGTATAAATGGGACTATAATTGGGAACACTTTTACTCCAACAAATTGTTCAATATATATGATTCTCATGTATTTCCAAGCTCATGTTATACTTAAAACCAGTGTGAAGACCAGGGAGACGTCACAATTTCACCCATATTTTTTAGCATCTGCAATCTTTCCCAGGTGTCTTGAAAGAGGGAAAAGGTCATGACCTACAGGTCAAGTCAAGGATCATTAGGTGACACTAACAGAAGGTATTTAAATACCCTCTATAAGTACATATGGTACAGGATTAAATGTGCCTATTACTTGCAAGGTTATTTTTCATTTCACAAAATGGATTCTGAGCAGCATGAAAATTAGAATTGTCAAAAATAAAGTACTAAAACTTCTGTGTTTCCATCTTGTCTCAGGTTAAACTGATGTTTTCCATAGATTTGTGAATAAACAAAACTGAAATAGTAACAAAGGGGAAAACACACACACACACACACACATACACACACACACACACACACACACGAGTCAATGCAATCTTCTATAAGAAGTGATTTTCACCATAATTTGCCCAGGAACCATATAACTGTTGTAAACCACAAAAATGCTGGGAATTTTCCTTGCCCAGAAGTGGTTTTTGAAAAGGACAAATGCATTTAACATACATAATTTAGTTTGCAACAAACCACAAAAACAGAGGGGAAGAAGTCTGAGAAAAAAGCATATACATACGCTGTAATGACCTGATCTGATGCCAGTGAAACACTATGAGATGTCTGAAGCGCTCACAGTGCTCTATTGTTCAGTCTGACTGTTCATGTCTGACTCTCTGTGACCCAGTGGACTGTAGCCCACCAGGCTCCTGCCCATGGGACTTTTCCAGCCAAGAATACGGGAGTGGGTTGCCATTTCCTTCTACAGGGGATCTTCCCAATCCAGGGATTGAACCCACATCTCCTGCACTGGCAGGCAGATTCAAAAGGTTGAAGGTTTGCTTTCTTTTTTTCCACTCAGTGGTTGCCTTTATTTTACTGGCAGTTTGACATCCTAGTTCCTTTTGTGTTAACTGCCATGATGCTCAGCAAATAAAAACTATGTGAGACTAAGCGCCTATGGCTTCTAACTGGCTGCAGTCACAGGCCTCAAGAGTGCTTCTCAGAGACTCTGGGGAGGCAGAGGTCTACTGCCTGCATCAAGCAAGGTTACATGCAAATGTCACCGGAACTCCCTGGGATCAATGTGATGATCAATGAAATGAGTCTCCAGGTTTCTCTCACAATGGACAGGGCCAAGTTTCTTAAAGGGGAATCAAGTCTGTTGCTCCCTCTGCCACCAAACAAAGCGGCACGAAAGGCAGTCAGTGGTGTTTGCTAGAATGCACAGAGCGCGCCTGGGTACACCTGCCAGTGAATTGACATTAGCAAGGCTCTCTGGCGACGAGACTTTGCTCAGTTACAATGGCAGGGCCACCAGGGACTTTTAATTATTAAAAGGTAAACCATATGCCAGAGTAACAGAAGACAGCACAGTGATCAAGAATGGCAGGAAACTGTAGCTCTTCATCTGTTTCTACTTGACATTTTGATACTCGGAAGACCTTTTCTTGAAGCATAAAAAACTATATGCAATTAACAATAAACCTGAGGAAACGATATAGCTAAACATGCCTCAGCAACCAACTCCTGTGTAGAAATTTACTCAGGAGATAAATACATGTGAAATTTTAGGTGAAGAATTTATACCAACTTTATTGCTGACTTACTCTAACAATGGCACTTCTTTAGGTCGGTTTATTTAACTGTTAAAAAAAAAATGGCAATCGGAAAAAAAGATTAAAAAACAAAAAAAAGTAGTTATGCTTGTCATTAATCAAAATGTAATAAAACATTATAATATTCTGAGAGCCAAAGTAAATTCAAAAGAAAACACATATGGCCTCTGTCCTCACACAAAATCAAACAGCAATAACAAGTCGGCTAAAAAACTGAACATGAAGATCTACAACCACATCATAAGTGGTTACAGTTTACGAATGCAACTTCTGACACACACAACATGCTCTCTCCAAACCAAAACAGATATCTATATATTAAAAAAATTAAGTATTGTCTTGTTGCTAAAAGATACAAGGATTAAAATTATAATTTCACAGGTTTATAATATTAAAAATAGAACTTTAGCTTCTACCTTCATACAGCTTCTTAAATCAGTCTTCTCCTTGTGTATAGCCTTGGCCAACATTCAATTCTTATTCTCACTACTTTAAAACACACTATAACATCTTTCCACCATTCTCTTCCCCTCTACTCTCTATGCCATCCAACTTACATATTGCTGTCAGATTAATCCCTTCAAAGTACAGATCTAATCATATCACTCACTTAAGGGCGGGGAGGGGAAGTAGCCGCAGCTTCAGTATTTTCCAGTTAATTAGCTGAAATTCCTTATCCTAGCACTCAGGACACTGTGGTCCCAAGCTTCTTCCTTACGCTATAGTCAAACAGAACTGCACTACGCCTTGTTTCGCATCATTTCTGGCTTTGCTCCAGTGGTCTGCATTGCTTCCAGTCTCTCACCTATTCGTTCAAAGGCTCATGTGACCTCCCAGAAACTCACTAGTGTTTTCCCAGACACCTTGAAGAAGCTACACCATATCCCTCCATGGAAGTGTCAAGGCACTGGCCTTAGCAGCAAGGGGTGGAGCTGGTGTGCAATGGTCATTCTCCATGTAGGTCCCTTGACAGAATGACCTGTATCCTACTTACTCGGTCTTCATGTAGCCTATCTCATGACTGGGAGCTCAGATTCTTCTGAGAAATACCTCTAAGGAATTGAACAACGCAAGAGAGTCATTATTAAGACACTGGTTTATGGCTTAAAGAAACATCATCAGTATCAGTTCAGTTCAGTCGCTCAGTCGTGTCCGACTCTTTGCGAACCCATGAATTGCAGCACGCCAGGCCTCCCTGTCCATCATCAACTCCCGGAGTTCACTCAGACTTGCGTCCAGCGAGTCAGTGATGCCATCCAGCCATCTCATCCTCAGTCGTCCCCTTCTCCTCCTGCCTGCAATCTCTCTCAGCATCAGAGTCTTTTCCAATGAGTCAACTCTTTGCATAAGGTGGCCAAAGTACTGGAGCTTCAGCTTTAGCATCATTCCCTCCAAAGAAATCCCAGGGCTGATCTCCTTCAGAATGGACTGGTTGGATCTCTTTGCAATCCAAAGGGCTCTCAAGAGTCTTCTCCAACACCACAATTCAAAAGCATCAATTCTTTGGCGCTCAGCCTTCTTCCCAGTCCAACTCTCACATCCATACATGACCACAGGAAAAACCATAGCCTTGACTAGACGGACCTTAGTCGGCAAAGTATTGTCTCTGCTTTTGAATATGCTATCTAGGTTGGTCATAACTTTTCTTCCAAGGAGTAAGTGTCTTTTAATTTCATGGCTGCAGTCACCATCTGCAGTGATTTTGGAGGCCCCCAAAATAAAGTCTGACACTGTTTCCACTGTTTCCCCATCTATTTCCCATGAAGTGATGGGACCAGATGCCATGATCTTCGTTTTCTGAATGTTGAGCTTTAAGTCAACTTTTTCACTCTCCTTTTTCACTTTCATCAAGAGGCTTTTTAGTTCCTCTTCACTTTCTGCCATAAGGGTGATGTCATCTGCACATCTGAGGTGACTGATATTTCTCCCAGCAATCTTGATTCCAGCTTGTCTTCTTCCAGTCCAGCGTTTCTCATGATGTACTCTGCATAGAAGTTAAATAAGCAGGGTGACAATATACAGCCCTGACGTACTCCTTTTCCTATTTGGAACCAGTCTGTTGTTCCATGTCCAGTTCTAATTGTCACTTCCTGACCTGCATACAGATTTCTTAAGAGGCAGGTCAGCTGGTCTGGTATTCCCATATCCTTCAGAATTTTCCACAGTTTATTGTGATCCACACAGTCAAAGGCTTTGGCATAGTCAATAAAGCAGAAATAGACGTTTTTTTGGAATTCTCTTGCTTTTTCCATGATCCATTGGATGTTGGCAATTTGATCTCTGGTTCCTCTACCTTTTCGAAAACCAGCTTGAACATCTGGGAGTTCACGGTTCACGTATTGCTGAAGTCTGGCTTAGAGAATTTTGAGCATTACTTTACTAGTATGTGAGATGAGTGCAATTGTGTGGTAGTTTGAGCATTCTTTGGCATTGCCTTTCTTTGGGACTGGAATGAAAACCGACCTTTTCCAGTCCTGTGGCCACTGCTGAGTTTTCCAAATTTGCTGGCACATTGAGTGCAGCACCTTCACAGCATCATCTTTCAGGATTTGAAATAGCTCAACTGGAATTCCATCACCTTCACTAGCTTTGTTCATAGTGATGCTTTCTAAGGCCCACTTGACTTCACATTCCAAGATGTCTGGCTCTAGATGAGTAATCACACCATCGTGATTGTCCAGGTCATGAAGATCTTTTTTGTACAGTTCTTCTGTGTATTCTTGCCACCTCTTCTTAATATCTTCTGCTTCTGTTAGGTCCATATCATTTCTGTCCTCTATCGAGCCATTCTTTGCATGAAATATAAATGTTGCATATAAAAGTGTCATAGCCACAACAAATTAAGCTCCTATTTTTCATGTCAGATCTTTGCAACCTTTCAAGCAAGAAAAAAAGTTAATCTTGTAATGGCACAATGTTTCAGTGAACAGATTTTTATCCAGCCTATCTCTATAAGAAATATAAAATTTCTGAAAGAGACTGTATAGAAGGTTTAAAAAAAAAAAAGTGTATCACATCAGCTCTCAGGTTGCTGTTAACATGGATGACCAGACCTTAAAGCAGAAATCTAGAAGCGTCAGTTGGTGAATGAGAATGGAAGCCCACTATAAAGGCAGGTAACCTGGCCCTGTGGACAGAACACTGGGAGGCAGGAGCCCTGGGTTCTACACGTGTGACCCAGCACAACTCACTTAACCTGCCTGTCCTCAGCGCCCGCACTTGTCCAACTAAGGAACTGGACCTAATGAACTCCAAGACCCAATTCCAACACTTTAAAATTCTATACATATCTTCACTGGATGACTGTTAATGAGAGGTGTGACAGAAAGCTGTAACTCCCTGTAATATGTAATCTTTCAATTTTATTAAAAAAATTTATGTAACTCCACAAATCTTCAACTTAAAAAAGCTCATATATTTAGGGCTACTGCATTTTCAAATAAGCTTCCAAATTAAACATAAATAAATAAACAACAGTAAAAAACTATCTTTGAGGACTAAGAAAAATAAATCTAAGGGGAAAATAAAAATATATCCCCCCAAATTCCAGACCACTACAAGTACTGCTAAATAACACTTCAAGAAAAAGTGAATTTTCTAATAGAAATTTAAAATGCCAGAGTTATAAAATTGTCAGGTAAATAGTGGAAATAAAGTGGTAAAACATTTCTTGCAAACTTTTCTGGATCTCTTATCTAACAAAATATACTGATTCAAGATATAGGGATATAAAAAGCAAAAATTTCAGAATTCCTCAGACAAAAAACTAGCGTGTTAGGAGTCTATATACCATTAAGGCAGCCTAACTTCAACTCTCTCTCCCTTTTCTTAAAGGACTCACATAGGTGGCTGTAAGCCTAAGTCATGAGTTGAGGTTCTCTCAGTTTCTAGTTAGGACTGTGGGTTGGCCATGGCTTGATGGTGCCAGTAACTAGAGGTTACTGGCACTCAGCCGGAACAAAAGTATACTGTGTGGTGCTGGAAGAGCTCTGAAAGCATTTTCTCAAAACGCTGGAGGAAAAAAAGGTTTTTCTAGAAGATATAGACAATTACTTGATTTAAGGAACTAAAGAGTCTCTTGATGAAAGTGAAAGAGAAGAGTAAAAAGTAGGCTTAAAACTCAACATTCAAAAAATGAAGATCATGGCGTCCAGTCTTATCACTTCATGGCAAGTAGATGGAGAAACAATGGAAGCAGGGACAGACTTATTTTCTTGGGCTCCAAAATCACTGCAGACGGCAGTTGCGGCCATGGAAATAAAAGATGCTTGCTCCTTGGAAGAAAAGCTATGATCAACCTAGACAGTATATTAAAAAGCAGAGACATTACTTTGCCAACAAAAGTCTGTCTAGTCAAAGCTACAGTTTTTCCAGTAGTCATGTATAGATATGACAGTTGGACCATAAAGAAAGCTGAGCACCAAAGCACTGATGCTTTTGAACTGTGGAGTTGGAGAAGACTCCTAAGAGTCCCTTGGACTGCAAGGAAATCCAACCATTGAATCCTAAAGGAAATCAGTCCTGAATATTCATTGGAAGGACTGATGCTGAAGCTCCAATACTTTGGCCACCTGATGCAAAGAGCTGACTCATTAGCAAAGACCCTGATGCTGGGAAAGATTGAAGGCAAGAGGAGAAGGAGACAACAGAGGATGAGATAGTTGGATGGCATTACCGACTCAATGGACATGGGTTTGGTGATGGACAGGGAAGCCTGGCGTGTTGTAGTCCATGGGGTTGCAAAGAGTCGGACACAACTGAGCGACTGAACTGGACCGAATTGATATGAAGCTCTATCTCCTACTTCCCTGTCATCCCCTCTCTCTGCCATCAAGCCAAAAAGTTTTATCACAAACAGGGCTTGGGCTCCTCATTACGGCATTGCTGACTCTAGACTCAATGGATCTGTCTCACCTTCTGATGCTTTGATCGCATATCCTCCTTTCTTTTCACCAGGAGGCACGTCAAGCAGCTGCATGATTCTATCCAGAAGCCCATGGATTATCTCAAACCCAGGTTCTTGTTGTAATAAACAGCACAGAGATGCCTGTAGTTTCTTGCACCCACATCTGAAAAAATAAGAAAATAAAAGAAATGGTCAGAAGGATACACTAATTGTCACCTAAGAAGCTGATTTACCCCAACACAAACTCAGGCAAAATCAACAAAAAAGACACCGATACATACGGAGAAACAATCAACCTCAGAAAGACAAGATGATTTTTCAACCATCAAGTTCCCTGAAGTGTTTTTACTCAGGGGAGGTATGGAAAACCCTCAAGGCTGGCCCAGGAACAATAGGCTTCATTGTGGTATGAACTGGTAAAGGATTTAGCAACATTTTTCAGAGCCTTAAAACTTCACACTCTTTAAGGCAGAAAACTATCTGAAAGAAATAATCTTAAATACAAAAAAAGGATTCATACAGAAAGCTATTACTTCTACATAAAGCATTAGTTCCAACAGTGAAAATTAGAAACAACCCAAATTAGGAAATCGCTACATAGAGTTACAACATAATCACTCATCAGACTACTATGCAGCTAAAAGGCATCTTTGAAAGTGAAAGTGTTAGTCACTCAGTTGTGTCCAACTCTTTGGGAGCCCATAGACTGCAGCCCGCCAAGCTCCTCTGTCACGGGATTTTCCAGACAAGAATACTGGAGTGCGTTGCCATTTCCTTCAAAAAGCATCTTTACGAAGATTCATTATAGCAGAGCTAGAGCAAATACTTATAATGGTAAATGAAACAAAAAAAGGAGGCCATGAAGTTCAAAAAGAAACAAAGCCAAATCACACTGTCTAAAGAGTACAGGCGAGTTGGAAAACTATGAAACAAATAAGGGAGTTAAAGTGTTAGTTGTTTAGTCCTGCCTCTCTGTGACCTCATGGACTGCAGCCCACCAGACTCCTCTGTTCACGGGATTTTCCAGGCAAGGACACTGGAGTAGGTTGCCATTTCCTTCTCCAGGGGATCTTTGCGACTCAGGGATCGGAACCTGGTCTCTTGTGCTGCAGGCAGATTCTTTACTGACTGAGTACCAGTAGCTACTGAGCTACTGACTGTCATCAAAGTCAGGACAGTGACTTTTCCAGGTAAAGGAAGGTGATACGATAGAGATGGGTCTTACGAGCAGCTTAGGACAATGGCAAGATTCCATTTCTTAACTTGGATGGTTAAACCAGTGTCTGCTTTATAATCTTTTTAAACTATCTATGTCATATTTACACATCACAATTAAAGTATGAAAAAAACAACAATTTAAGGATACAACTACTTGAATGTAACCACAAACCAAAAAATTCCAGTCACAGGAAAAAGTATGTAAAGAAATGTACCTGAATGTTAACAGAGGTAATGTTTGGGTAGGATTAATATTTTTTTAAGTTTATCTATTTTTCAACCTTCCTTGATTAACATATTTTTTCTACTTTGAAAATCAGAACAAATTTATGATATTTTTAAAATTTATTTATTTGGTTTTGCCAGGTCTTAGTTACAGCATGTGAGATCTAGTTCACTAACCATGGATGGATCGAACCTGGGCCCCCTGCACTGGAGTGTGGAGTCTTAGCCACTAGACCACAAGGGAAGTCCCACAAATGTAATATTTTTTAAAAGAATCGCAAAAATGCAAATGACTAGATAACAAACTGGTTCACCCATACAGTGGAATACTACTCAGCAATAAGGTAGTCTTGATAACTTAGATGCATCTCAAGGGTACTAAGATGAATGAAAAGAAGCCAGTTTTATACAGCAATGTAAGTGGACAATGTAAGTCCATTTATGTGACATGGTGGAAAAGGGAAAACTAAGGCAACAGAGAGGGCTTCCCAGGGGGCAAGAGCGGTAAAGCACCTGCCTGCCAACGCAGAAGATTTAAGAGATGCGGGTTCGATCCCTGGGTCAGGAAGACCCCCTAGAGGAGGGCATGGCAACCCACTCCAGTATTCATGCCTGGAGAATCCCATGGACAGAGGAGCCTGGAGGGCCACAATCCATAGGGTCGCAAAGAGTTGGACACGAGTGAAGTGACTGAGCATGCATGCACTCAAGGCTACAGAGAACAAGACAGTCACCAGGGTTGGGGGGGTGGGAGGTGGGGGGTGGGA
>SJXQ01008950.1:14346-73141 GCA_006408695.1 Aepyceros melampus | reverse complement strand
GGGGGGGGGGGGGGGGGGGGGGGGGGGGGTGGGAATGTGACTACAGTGGGACAACTTGTGGGTCTAGGGGCGTGATAGGACTGTTTTGTATCTGTAGTGATGATTAGAAAAATTTAAAACTTTTAATAAAGAAATGCATAGCATACAAAGACAGACTCAAATTCACTGGAGATCATTTAACTTTCTAACAGATAAACACACTCGTGGCCCTTTAATGAATTCTGGAGGAGACTGCGGCTCTACATAAACAACAAACATTGGCTTCATTTTACCTTTCAAATTAGAAAAAGAACAAATTAATGTCTATCTAGGGGAACAAACAAAATAAAAAGCTGCTTCATATTAGCATGTATTGAGCAAAAGTTCTTCCACAGACTTATTCTCACAGCCATAATTCGCACAAAATATACAATATCTTTTGCCTTCCAGACATCCGAGTAAACACATGAGTATTTTAATGGATTGTGTTTTACTATTAAAGTAATATAAAAATGAGTCCATAAATGGTAAAAGGAAAGGAAAACTAACATGAACGAATTATCTACTATGTGCCAGGACTTAGCAGCTATCAGACTATTTGTCATCTTAGTTCTCAAGACAATTGTGTTAGCTAGGTTTTTATTGTACCATGAAAACGGACAGGGAAACTAAGATGGAGAAACAAAAGCTCAGAAAGGTTTTGCCCAAAGTCAAACTAACTGCTTGGAGCTAACTATAATTAATTACACAGCTAATAAGTTATAAAACCAGGACTGGACCAGGACTGCCTAACTTTAAAACCCACACCCTCTCCACTATACAGCAGAAATCTCTTAATCTCTAAAGGATTTAGAAGAAATCTCTAAAGGATTTAGATGAAGATAAAGTATAAGCACAAACTTATGTATGAATATACTTGTATAGTCAGAGATATGCATTCTTGAAATGTTTTTGATATGTTAAACAGATGCCTTTATTTTCAAAGTTTTCATGTTTAAGGCTTTTAGTTAAGCAACTGAAATAGATTATTTTTGAAAGTGAGTTAACTGAAGTTTCTAGCCATCATCAGTGTGTAACTCATATAAATTATATTCTAAGTTAAACTTTGGACTGAACATACATAGAGAAATAACTGTTCCTGCCATGTAACATTTCTTAGCACCCACTATGTTCAAAGCACTCTACTCTAGGTATCCCTAGAGGGTAGAAGTCAGAGCCAGCATAGGGCCTGCACAGACTAAATGCTCAATGATTATTTTCTGAATAAATCAATAAAGCCTAGAAAGAAAGCAAAGCATATACAGAATTAAACAAGGCCAGGACCAGACAGTGGCCACATTCTAAGCCTGCCCAAGAGCCAGCTGATGTTGGAGAGTCGGTACTGTGCCAGAATCATTCTCTATCACTTCCATGTGTACGGATAAAGATACTTGCTATCTAAAAGCTATAATCGAAGGTGTCAGAATAAAAATAAATATTACACCCAGGCAGACATCAAACCTCACTAATCAACCACATGCATTAATTAAAATGAGGGAACTGATTGCTCTGTAGGAACACAGACACACAAACACACACACTCCTCCTCTCTCCTCTCCACCTCTCCTCTTCTCCCTCCCTCTCTCCTCAGCCCGCACCCACCCCTCTTCCCCTTGAAGAGAAAAAAATGCAACAAAAGAGAACTAATTTATCCCTTTCATATTACGGACTTGCTCCTGGGTATCTCTACCATGTGGTACCCATTTGTTGGTGTCACATGCTTCCACTTTAACACACAGATATGTATTGAAACTACATTGCAGCCCCATTCTTGCTGTGAGAGAAGAGCCTCATGGTAATGCCACCATTCAGAGAGCTTAGTAACACAAACTGGAAGCTCTATTTTGGTAACCTTTGCCTTGGAATACTTCTGTCCTGATCTCCACACTATGTAAAACTTGCCTTTCTGATAAGAGGAACAACATCTGGTTTAAAGACTTAGAATTTTTTTTAAAAAAATTGATTTTGATGATGAGAATAATGAAATTAGGATAAAAATACAGGACTTAAAAAAAAAATTATACTCCACTCAAGAAAGGTTTCAGGATGTTTGCACATATACATATATAGTAATAAGCTGTTTATTTTTTAATTCAGTGTCACAGTATTTTTAAGAAAGGCCATTGATTTCAGGGCTTTATACTAAACCCACCATAAGAACTAGATTAAACGCATTGAAAAGGTGCCCTCTTGCAGCCCCCACCACTGATGGGCTATTTTTTCACATCTCTTCCAAATGCTACCAGTTCCTCTAGACCTGCTTCATCACATCCTGCTAAAATACTTCCTCTGAATTAGCCAGATTGAATTGAAAGAGAAAATAACCATATACTTCACTTCCACCCAGAAATGTCTTGGAGAAACTGCTAGGTTTAGTAAAATTTCCACTTCCTAGGATTTTGCACTGAGGGACAATATTACATCACAGGAAGTTCACTGACTGCATGCCACAAAATAAGAATTATTTAAATTTCATGCCAAAACTAGGGTTTGTTGGAAATGCTCAGTTCTTTATAACTCAGTTAACAGACCTCTTGTGTCATGCCATCACACAATTCTGCCTTTTAAATGGGCCTGCCAAGTATGTCAGCCTAAATTACCAGTGTCTTTCACAGACTTCAAAGTAATGCCTGGAGAGGCTGATCTAAACCACCAAGAGGAGGGGTAGCTGCTACAACTCTGGAAGCTGCAAGAACATGCCAAATGATTTTATAAAGGAAGAAAAAAAGGGAAAAAGTGATACATAAAGTCCCTTAGTAAATGACTATTGCATACAATTCAAATTTTTAGAACAGGCTTCTGCTTAGTGTAGACTCTCTTTCACCAAAGGATGAATGATTAAAAACAAATTAGGGGTGTTAGGTTAAGTTATCATAAATAGCCCAGAATGGAAAAGGACAAAGTCTCCAGGTCAATCTTTCCATCTCTCTTCTCATATTCACAGAGAAGCCCAAATGAATATACTAGGAGAAAGCCTACTGGGAAACCAGCAAAGCTCCCAGGTCAACTGGTGGCCGATACTGAGCTTGAGAATAACTGTCTGGGCAAGCTCAGAACATAACAAATCATCCTGATCTTAGTTTATTCCATCCAACAAATTTCTTTAATATTGGTGGTACCCATGAGATGATAGCTTATATTACAAATTTTACTTACCTTCAGAAGAAATTCGGAGTAGGCCTAATGATTCACAAAAGCTATAAGAATCTCGTTAAGACATACACCGTTAAAAATTAGATCTAACATGGAAGAACAGGAACTTTTAAGCACTTTTGATAGGACTGCAAATTTGTGTTAAAAAAAAAAATCCTTTTTAGTAGAGAATTTGACAAGGTAGCAAACATTAAATGCTCAAACCTATGGACTGACCAACTTCAAAAAATACGTATTTGTATAAGGGTACTAGGATGCTCATTACAGTAGATGTATTTTAGCAGAACCCTGGTAACAATCTAAAGTCATCATAACAGTCTGAGTAAATAAAGTACAGTATATCCACACAACGGACTGTTATGCAGCCATTAAAAAGAACGAGGTTGGGGGGAGGCACCCCTGTTGATCCAGTGGTTAAGACTCCACCTTCTAATGCAGGGGGGGGCACAAGTTCAATCACTGGTTGGGGAATTAAGATCCCACATGCCGAAGCCAAAAAATAAAGAAAACACACACATACACACAACAACAACAAGCAATGAGGTAGACAGAAGGCATTCACAGGGCAAAAGTACAGAATAAGACAGAAAAAGCATAATTCTATTTGTATGAACACTAAGAAGTACCGGAATCTGCGGCTACATACAGAAATGTAAAACACACAGTTAAATATACAGAGAATGTCTGGCAACTAATTAAAGCAGTAGGATTTGGGAAAAGGTGGATACGTGGTTTTATTTTTTAATGTGAAAATAGAATTACTCTTAAAAATATGTATTTGGGAAAGTTCTTAAAGATATTACAAATACATTTTCAATTTTAAAAACAAACATAATAAAACTTAAGAACAATTTCCCTTAAAGCACTTCTATATTACAGCACTGAAGTAGAGACTTATCTTTTTCAAATAATGCTGAAGGCCAAGAAACAAATGTGAAGAAAAAAATATGACCTTCTCAATGCATGACGGAAAAAGCTACATCCTTGTGGGTTGGCTTTTATTTTGTTAACATGAACCTGGAATGGATTTTTATCTATTAAAAAAATACAATATTCAACGCATGACAGAGCACATTATAGTCACGTTAGGAGATCTTAACTATGTTGAGCCAAATGTACTAAAATAACTTTCTATATTAAAAATGATGTTATTTACCCAGTTAAGATGCCATCACACATGTGAATGATGCTACTTCAAATATTGTTAAGGTCAATGTTCCCTACACCCATACTTTTTGAATTATTAATTGGAAATTCTACATGCCAAAAATATAAAGTAGTAAAATTAAATTAATCCAGACTGATGACATAAGCTCTCTTCAGAGAGCCACATTCCACATGTGGACACTAGATAATCTCCTAATATTTAATGGCTGCAGAATTAATGCACAATTTCTCAGAGGTGAAGTATTTTACAAGCTCATAATGAAAATGCTTTCATTGAGCTTTTATCAAACAAAGAATTATACAAAAAAACTACAAAGTTTGGGCCCCTTTGTTTTAGTAGGTTACAATATAGAACAGATACATAAAAGGTGCAAACCAACAGCAAATAGAAGGAACAAACCAAATCATAGAAGAACAGTGAATCAGCTATGTTTCAGGAGCCAAGGTGGTGCAGGGAGCAGGACAAGAATCTTAAATATATTAAAGATTGAAAAAAAAAAATTACCTTCCAAAGTTTAAAAAAAAATTCTGGATTTCCACATCCAACCTAAGCAGGGTAAGAAGTAGAGCATTCTCTGATTTAGAAACGCTGCAGGGAGAATGAGAAGGTTTAGGAACTATTTAAGCAGCAATTTGGCAGGGCAGAAGAAATACAGCCCTACCGCAACTGAAGCAATGCTCTGCAGGAATGGTCTGAGCAAGAAGTGAAAGTTTGGAGCAAGTGTCCTTGCTGAGGCCAGTGAGGTAACTGGACCCTTCCTCAGGTCAAGGGCCTTTAACCTATTTCTCCTACTAGAAGAATATTAGAAACCCAAATTCTTCCCTAGTGACTCAATAAAGAGTCTGTCTGCAATATAGGAGACCTGGCTTCAATACCTGGGTTGGGAAGATCCCCTGGAGGAGGGCAAGGCTATCCACTCCAATATTCCTGCCTGGAAAATCCCCATGGACAGAGGAGCCTGGCGGGCTATAGTCCATGGGGTCACAAAGATTTGGGCAGGACTCAGAGGCTAAAATACAGCAAAAATTCTTTAAGGCACAATGTGATCATCACTGATATGTCAACAGACAACTGGATGATTGCATTACGCTAAATGTATTTATTTAAATATGTTTCCTTTAAAAAATATTTTAATGTATTTATTGATTAGGCTGTGCCAGGTCTTAGCTGCAGCATGTGAACTGTTTAGTTGCAGCACATGGGATCTAGTTCTCTGACTAGGGATCAAACCCGGGCCCCCTGTATTGGGGGCACGGAGCCTTAGCCATTGGACCACCAGCGAAGTCCATACCATGCTAAATGTAAATCACCCTACATACTTGCTCTACAAAGCCAAACTAAGTCTTCCTTCTATCATTCCTTTTAAACCTAGACTCAACCCTATGATGCTTGTTCTCCTGCCATTATTGTGAGCTTTAAGGCATCCTGGCAGCTTCAAGGACCACTGTGGCATAAACTGTGACAGGCAGAATTCAATCTGTACTTAATAAAAAGCCAGAGTGTGGGACTTGGCAAAATATATTTGCATTTGTGGGCACAAAGGTTAGCAATCCCACTCCATAACTGCTCTTCTGAAGCAACCTTTTACTATTTTGTTTGCAGTTTCTCCTCCACACTGAAAAGACAAATGTAACAACTGAAAAAGACCAGTTAGTCACCCGGCAGTCTGATCTGATGGCTTCAGTTCAGCCTCTATTGGGCTTTGTTGTTATAATAAAGCTGATAATTTACCCAACAGCAGAGTCTACATTTAACTTCTCGTTTCAGAGACACACATCACTCTACCCAATGAAAAGGATAAATCAGCTTAGTCCCTTGAGTCGGACTAATTTTTTTTTTAAATGTTACAGCAACTGCAGATCTTATGATTCAACAAATGCAGTGATGAGCTCAGCTTCAAAGAACAGGAGTGTGTCTGACTCAGAGTGGAAACCCTCACTGAGGAGGGTGCCCTAAGGAGGGTGCCCAAATCTCTCACTGGGCAGGCTGCCAGCCCCATGTCATGGACAGTGAAAAAGTCCACAATGGCATATGAAACTGTCTGATGAGGTCAAACAGGGGCTGAGGGACTTTCATCCACTCTTACAGGAATGCAGGTCAGACAGAATTTGTCGGAGATATACTGAATCCAGTACAGATTCCCTTTCCATTTCCATCTTGGAAGATATGCTTTGCTACACAAAACTGAGGGGACGCTGAGAGTGTTGGGTTTTCCCTAACGTCACAAAACCAATTAGTGGCAGTTGTCACTCCCTTCGCTGTGTGATCGGGGTGTCTTACACACTCCCTTGCAACACCACCTGTAAAAACTGTTCACTGGTCTGTCTCAAAGCTGGCAACCTTTCTCTCATTCCAAGCAGGTCCCTGGCGAAAAAAAGGAACTTAAAAATACATTCTAGCAGTACAACGAATGAGAATGTCTTGACCACTCTTCCCACACACCTTCACCCTTTTTCAACCAATAGTTTGAGTACTGCCCTCACCAGTGAAAAGTTGGGACATTTTTATAGTTAACTGGAAGACTGCTCTATCATTTTACATTTGGTGATCTAGATTTTTTTCTTCAAAACTGTTTCATTATTTAGGAGGAAATGGCTAATGTAAAGCCAAAAGAGAGAAGATTCCTGGTTTGAGAGACAGTAAA
This sequence comes from Aepyceros melampus, assembly GCA_006408695.1. Classification (NCBI taxonomy): domain Eukaryota; kingdom Metazoa; phylum Chordata; class Mammalia; order Artiodactyla; family Bovidae; genus Aepyceros; species Aepyceros melampus. The sequence goes on along the minus strand of SJXQ01008950.1, from coordinate 66,158 downwards.
AACACCCAATTCATTGAAAAGAAGTGGGTGATAAACTGCTCAAAAAAACAACCTTTATTTTAAGTAAATTCCCACAGTATGTTTGGGTTTTCTTTTCCTAAAAAAAAAAGTGCACAACAGAAGAAAAACCAATTAAGTCAAAAGTTAGAATAAAAGTGAGTCCCACTTGTCTTAGCAAGGTGATATTAAGCCTTTAATGAGAGCCAATTTTTAATTCATTCTCAAAATTTCCAGAGACCTCAGGATGCTAGGTATCTGGCCTTAGGGACTGCTAATACCCTGACAGAGCACACACTAAACAGTGCTTATTATGTGGCTGCAACTTTCTATGTGGCTTAACTTTTACAACAAATCTCATGGAAAAAGTTCTATTGTTCTCACTGTACAGATAAGGAAACTGAGGCATGAAAAATTAAACTGTCTAAAGTTAAAGCAGCAGATAAGACCAACAGAGAATGAGACTGGTTGGATGGCATCACTGACTCAATGGACTTAAGTTTGAGCAAGCTCCGGGAAATAGTGAAGAACAGGGAAGCCTGGCATGCTGCAGTCCATGGTGTTACGGGGAGTCGGATACGACTTAGCGACAGAACAACAAATGGCGGAACCAGGGCTCAAATGCGGGCGCTCTGGCTGCAGAGTTCCCCTCGGACCTGCGGAGCCAGGCTGCCTCTCCTGCAGAGTCCTCTCTGCACAGCAGAAACAGGCAGGGAGGCCACAGGTCCACAGTGAGAATAATCCACCAAAAATGCTTCTTCTGCTATGAAACAGAATCCAGGTCTACCTAAACAGGAAACACACTCCACATAAATTAAAGCAAACCTATGTTTTCAAGATGGTAGACTTACAGAGCACATTTACCTCTTCTTTATTCCTCAAATGCCATTGGTATGACAGAAAATTTTAAGGAAAAAGAATAAGCCATAATGCTGCAAGACAGCAGACCAAAGTAGTAGCAGTTAAAAAATGGATTGATGTGGAAAACAGAGCAGAATGATCACAACTAAACACAGTTATAAAAGAGGTCTGCCAGAGAGAAGAACTAGTCTTTCTGAGGAAACAAAAGTGCAGCAGAAATACAAATCTTCAAGTTAAAAAGTACATATATGGATGGGGTTTCTGAATCATCACCAGGGTGATTGGTTCAATGATGGCCTATGGTATTCATATTTAAGAACAGCTCTCTTTCAACCTCCACGCATGGGCCTTGGGGCCTTTCCAAAAACACAGAGAAAAAGAAACCCAGCAAAGGCACCTCTACCCAGCACTGCAGTAGAGTGAAATGCTCCATGCCTATGGCAAAGCCTTCCCATGGCAACTGTGGGGATTGCAGCTCGCCTCTCACTCACACCCTCCAGGCTCTAAGTTGCCTGCCTGAGAGCAGGGAGCCCTGCAAAGAACCTCTGCTACTAGGGAAGAGGCCTGGTGCTGAAATAGTATTAAAGAACTTTTGTCAAAATAAGTAATTAACCTAACCATATATTTAGAAAGCAATGGCACTCCACTCCAGTACTCTTGCTTGGAAAATCCTATGGCTGTAGGAGCCTGGTAGGCTGCAGTCCATGGGGTCACTAAGAGTCGGATACGACTGAGTGACTTCACTTTCACTTTTCACTTTCATGCATTGGAAAAGGAAATGGCAACCCACTCCAGTGTTCTTGCCTGGAGAATCCCAGGGACAGGGGAGCCTGGTGGGCTGCCATCTATGGGGTCACATAGAGTCGGACACGACTGAAGCGACTTAGCAGCAGCAGCAGCTATATTTAGAAATATGAATGGATCATCAAGGATGAAAACATAAAACTCAAAGAACTAGTATGATAGATAACAAGTCAAACAGAAAAAATTGACATTGGGCTAATAACAAATTCTCAGTTATCTATACCAAAGGATGGTTAGAGGCAGTAAGAACCCTCAAAACTATTTGCAGCTGGCACTGAAGATGTCTTTTCTATTACAGCAGATTTATCACCCAAAGAACATTCTACAGGGACTGATATGAAAATCAACTTTTATTCTCTAAGGATATGAGCACTGAGACCAAAATCCTGGCCCGAGCCCTAAGTTCCTCATTTTAAGCGACTCTGAACAAATTACCAGCTTTTTGTCTTAATTTTCCAGCATATTAAATGGGGACAATATTTTGTCCCATTTGCCTCAGAGATGTTTTAACAATCAAAAAAGACAAAGTACCTTAAAAAAACTTTTTTTGAAAAACAAAAAGCACCGTATAAATGCACAGTGCACCGTTAACTGGAAGACAGACTACATACTGGGGAGCAGACAGAATCTAGCCTTTGGCTGGAAGGTTTGCGATGGACAGTCCATTACAGACAGTTAAGGTGGCTGTACCTCTAACACAGGCCGGTTTATGGTCAGTGGTTCTTGACTACTTTCTGGCAGTCACAATGACGCCACATTGTCCTCTTCAGAAGAAACTGAAGAAAAAGCCTCTTCTTTTGTGAACTGATTCAGAGCAACACACTGAATTTTGCAGAGTCTGCAGTAGACTGAATAAATACTGCTGTGACTTCAACAGTTAAATCCAGGGACTCAAAAGAAACACTGCCAGTAATTTAGTCCTTTGAGGGCACTACTCACCAAGAGATCCCATACACGCAGCTCCAAACAGTTAAGTCAAACTTATATAAAGTTGAAGATATGGAGAAGGCTGAATGAGACTGGCTTTCTGGGCAATCAGGTTTAAGTACTTACTACATACTTAATATATTTATTAAACAACCACTATATTCCAAATACTAGAGGAAGCAACCTGCTGTACTAACAAGTTCAGACTATACTCAAAAGAAGCAAAAACTGGTAAAACAGATTTATAATCACTGGACAACACTGATAGGAACAATCACTGCTAAACCAGAATGGTAAGATATAAGGTATGTCAAAATGATACATGTATAAACCACAACATAAGGAAAAAAGAAGTACTCTGCAGTGCTTTTCAGGTTGAGGTTTTAATAGGGCTCTTCATAAATATTACTAAATTCAGTTAAAATTTGTTTTCTATTAAAAATAAGAGATACTACAGTCAAGTAGCTGGCGCTTGCTTGGATTGATTCACACAAATCAGTAATGAAAATCAAATTTATGAAACAATTGGAAAAATTCAAACACTAGCTTTAACTTATTTAATGATATAATATAAGAACAGTGTTGGGTTATTAAAAAAAAAAAAAAAGCCAAACCAGTGATATTCCTTATCTTTCAGAGACAGAAACTAAAGTGTTTGTTGCTGAAATGATATGATGCTAGAATTTACACTACTCTCATATGGGGCAGTGGGTTGGAGGAGACATGAAGGAAGCCTGGCCATGTGTGTCTTGATAACTGTTGAAGCTGGGTGCTGGAATCACAGGAGTAGTTACATTATTTTCTCTACTTTTATATACTGTTGAAATTTCCATAATAACAAAATGCTTTAAATATACAAATCAAAGGTGACTCATTCTTACCTCTGCTAGAATCTTTTATTACAATGTCAGAGATTTCAAACAGCTTCAGAGGAAGTGGCATCTTCCGATTGGCAGCTAGGGTCTTGAGGAGGCCAGGAAGAAGAGTCGTGCGTGCCACCTGCAGGAGAAGATGTGAAATTGCACTGACCAAATAGGAATTAAATGTTTAGTTCAAGACTTTGTGGTCTCACAGGAAGACTTTTGGAAAATGCAATGCCTAAATATCCCAGTCATTTTTAATTTCAGGACTTCATGTTATGCTTTATTTCACAAAGTAATTGAAGTAGATTACAAGAAATACAAATATTTTATATAGATTAAACATAAATTAAACCACATGTTTAAAAACTAGGACCAGGGAAAATGTAAATGCAATAAAGAAATACCTGTACAGTGAGGAAAACAGGACACAAATACGTAGGCACTACAAAAAACCATGAAGCTGCCATGAGCTGCTATAGGACCAGTTTTCAGCTTAGGAGCCAAAACAAACAGGAAAATGTGCATAGTTATTTCATTCTTAATGAAGAAATACAAACACACATCCTAATTCTTTTTTTTTTTAAAGGAAAAACTTCTCTGCTTTTGTCTGTGAAATAAATTTCTCCTTCTAAGCTGTATGAGATGTTAGTTTCCAACACATCATGTTACCAGAAGGGTTTTATGAGTGGTGGTGTTACATCTGCAGTCAGCCTCCAACACCATTACCTTCTGTCTAAGCTCTGCCTGAGCTTCTGAAGCTAATTTCTCTGCTTCTACTTTCCACTTTATTATGATCTATTATTCTCCCCACAGAGTGATCCTTTTAAGACCTGAATAGATCATGGAACTCTCCTGCTCAAAAACCTCCAACAGGCTTCTATCAGATTTTGAGTAAAACCCATGCCCTACGTGGGGCTTTATGTGAGTCTAGCCCCAGCTCCCTCTCCAGCCCCAATACCTGCAGCTGTCCCTGGCTTACTGCACGTGTTCCAGGCACACTTGCTCCACACCCCATCCCAACCTCCACACTGGCTCTTTCCTCTGACTCACACGTTCTTCCTATAGATCGTATGTAGCTATCTTATTTCCTTCAGATCTCTGCTCAAAGGTCTACATGGTTCTACATGGGCCTGCCCTGCCCATTCTGGCTAAAACAGCAGCCCCTCCTAGATCCCGCACAAGTAACAGTAAGCCCTTAAAAGGACCTGCTAGATTGTGCTGAGCAAAGAAGAGAACACCCTTCCTACCACAGGCCTTCCACCAGCAAGCTGCTATCAACCTTCAACTTCACGCTTCCTAAAATATGAGGAACTTTTCCAACCAGAGAGAAAAGTGCCCAAACTATTCACAGAACAAAACCACCATGTTAAAAACAAGTTTAACTTACTGGAATCGAAACAAGCTACTTTTGCAGATAACTTCTCTTAGAAATTTTTTATTCACTTTATTCTATAGATAAGATTTATTTACTTCAAAACTCATAGCAATACAAAAAATTAAACTGGAATCAGATCAAGCGTCTAGATCTAATTCTAATTTACTGAAACTATTCTGCTTTACTGACTATGCCAAAGCCTTTGACTGTGTGGATCACAATAAACTGTGGAAAATTCTGAAGGATATGGGAATACCAGACCACCTGACCTGCCTCTTGAGAAATCTGTATGCAGGTCAGGAAGCAACAGTGAGAACTGGACATGGAACAACAAACTGGTTCCAAATAGGAAAAGGAGTACGTCAAGGCTGTATATTGTCACCCTGCTTATTTAACTTATATGCAGAGTACATCATGAGAAACGCTGGACTGGAAGAAACACAAGCTGGAATCAAGATTGGCGGGAGAAATATCAATCACCTCGATATGCAGATGACACCACCCTTATGGCAGAAAGTGAAGAAGAACTAAAGAGCCTCTTGATGAAAGTGAAAGAAGAGAGTGAAAAAGTTGGCTTAAAGTTCAACATTCAGAAAACAAAGATCATGGCATCTGATCCCATCACTTCATGGGAAATGGATGGGGAAACAGTGGAAACAGTGTCAGACTTTATTTTGGGGGGGCTCCAAAGTCACTGCAGATGGTGACTGCAGCCATGAAATTAAAAGACACTTACTCCTTGGAAAAAAGGCAATGACCAACCTGGATAGCGTGTTGAAAAGCAGAGACATTACTTTGCCAACAAAGGTCCATCTAGTCAAGGCTATGGTTTTTCCAGTGGTCATGTATGGATTTGAGAGTTGGACTGTGAAGAAAGCTGAGCACCGAAGAATTGATGCTTTTGAACTATGATGTTGGAGAAGACTCCTTGGACTGCAAGGAGATCCAACCAGTCCATTCTGAAGGAGATCAACCCTGGGATTTCTTTGGAAGAATGATGCTAAAGCTGAAACTCCAGTACTTTGGCCACCTCATGCGAAGAGTTGACTCGTTGGAAAAGACCCTGATGCTGGAGGCAGGAGAGAAGGGGATGACAGAGGATGAGATGGCTGGATGGCATCACTGACTCAATGGACGTGAGTCTGAGTAAACTCCAGGAGTTAGTGATGGACAGGGAGGCCTGGCGTGCTGCGATTCATGGGGTCACAAAGAGCTGGACATGACTGAGCAACTGAACTGAACTGATAAGGGGACCACCAGAATATAGTCAGCAAAACCATAAATGTGAGAACTCCAGAGGGTAAATGATCCAGTTTTTTTCACAAAATGAAAGGAGGACAGAGACAGAGGAAGAGATGAATGGATGGAGGGACAACCTGTGGATTAAGAGAGACTAAGAAGCACATCAATCAACATCACATTGAGGTATGAACTTCATTTGAATCCCAAATCAAACAAACAATTAAAATGAGAGGGAGGGGACATATGTATACCTATGGCTGACTATGTGGAGGTTTGACAGAAAACAACAAAATTCTGTAAAGCAATTATCTTTTAATTAAAAAAAATTAAAAAATTAAAAAAAAAGAACCTTGAGAACATTTGAACAATAATTAGATATTTAAGGATATTAGGAATACTACTGTTAATTTAAGGGAATATGGTAATATTCTGTAATTGTCTTTACAATTATAGTTAAATTTCACATACTTCAATAAATAACACTTCGCTTATTTCATCCATTTTCTAACATATCTACTACCAAAAAATAGCCCAAAGTTAAGAATTGAGCAAAAGAAAGAATAAGCTTAGACAATATACTGATAGAAGACCATGAACAATGTACATTTATTTTAACCATAAATAAATATAAACTTGTTAGCCACATTAGTAATGGTTCGTAAAGTGAGGGTGATATACAGAATCTGCCAAATCTAAAACACAGACTCTCATCTCTCATGCATTTAACGCAGAAATATTGATTCTTATGCATGCTAAAGTACAGCATTTACAGTGACGTTTAATGTGCTTCTGATTTCTTTCCACTTATATAAAATAGGCAGGACATAAACCCTAAAGAACCTAACATTATCACACTGTAAGATATCTATCAAGCTTGATAAGTGAACCCTAGAAGGAGAAAAAAAAGAAACACTTGGAAAAACACTCAAAAATCCATTAAGATTTACTGAATAATTTCCACCCATTTATAATGAGTGAATCAACACCTGTTCCATTCTAGCCAAATGAATTTGAGTACCTCTTATTAAAAAGAACACCTACAACATCTTAGAAAAGCCAGTGGGCCTCAGAAAATAAAATATAAAAACTCATTACTACAATCCTTCTAAACTAGCGTAAGGATTTTTCAAAGTTCTGACACTGAATACAGAGATAGAACTCAGGTCCTTGATGCATATTATTACCAATTAGTTACTTAGTTTAGCTCTAATCTGCCACATTTGGTTGTTCTTCAGTCGCTCAGTCATGTCAGACTCTCTTGTGACCCCATGGACTGCAGCACATTGGCTTCCCTGTTCTACTTGTAAGTAGTTCTACTGATTAAATCTAACTTTAAAAAAAAAATCTAAATTTTAAAATTTTTAGAACTTTAGAATGTCAAGAACTAATTCAGCTACTACTTTTAAAAGTGAAAATCAAGATCCAAAGAAACTCACAAATTACAGAATTCAGATGAAATTAACTTTCTTGAAAGCATTTCCTTCCAATTCTAATATTCCCTTTGATGCTAGAATGAATCTAATAGACACAATCTTCTCTAAAGCCTCAGTTAAACAAATCATGCACGCGTGCTCAGTTGCTTCAGTTGTATCTGACTTTTTGCAACTGCATGGACTGTAGCCTGCCAGGCTCCTCTGTCCACGGGATTCTCCAGGCAAGAAAACTGGAGTGAGTTGCTGTGTCTTCCTCCGGGGGATCTTCCCAACCCAGGGGTCAAACTCACATCTCCTGCATTGGCAGGTGGATTCTTTACTGCTGAGCCATGGGGGAAGCCCAAACAATCACAGATATGCATACATAAGAAAAAAGAGTGAGCTTATTAAAGTATGAAAGTTAAGACAATTCAAACTTATTAATAAGACATTATAACTTTGAAATGCTCTCTTTTTATAGTTTGTGCACTAATCTATAATGTATATCAGTTAACATTTACTTCTAAGGGAGTATCACTCTCATTTAAATATGTATCATAGCCTTGACATGAAACTGCCAGAACACTAGACAATCACAATGAAAGGCACAGTCAGCAGAGTCTAGAACTGGCATAACGACTCATTTCAAAGCGAAAGACTTAATGGAGGCTCTGGGAACAGGTGATGATTCACTCATACACAGGTAGAAAAGAGGTGAAACCTGAAAATATTTTTTAAAAAATCAATTGTGAAATGGAAAGTTGAGATAAAAAAGGCTGGGCTAGTTAGCAATAAGCAAGTAAGAACCACCTATACAGCTAATCAAGAAAAGATTATAAACTGTCCTAAGAAGTTTTGTCAGCAAAGTATATAAGAACCCAACATAAACTTATCCAGAAGAGATTCTAAAGAAGCACTAAAATTCTGCCCTCTGAGATAAAACAACTGACAAGACTTCATAACTCATGTACTGCCTCAGTTTTTACCCATTTTCTTATCTACTTAAAACCTTACCTGGAATTCGGCCGTTTTAGGATTACTTATGTGGACAGCCTTGGTTGCAGAGATATCCATACCCAGTTTGTCAGCAATATCTTCTTGGGAACACTAAGGAATACATGAAAATAGATCAATATGGAAATACAATGACTAAATCTTAAAGTATTTAATGCTGTAACAACTTGTAATGGTCTCATGGCAATGCAGATGATATAAATCAGTAAACTAAGAATAAGCATATATCAATTACATTCAGGTCCACAGCAGATGCAATTCAACATTAACAGTTCTCTTACCAGAGTTCTAACCATGGAGCAGAGCTAAAGCACATTTTTTCACATGGAGTTGGTGGTATAGCCTGTACTTGGGCCCTCCTACATTGACCTTAGCAGTCCAGTCTCCGAGAATTCCCTTCTCATTCTCTGAACTGTTTACTTCTCCATACCTTTACCTGAAATGCCTTCCCGCCCAACTTGTGGCTACCACCTCCCACCAAGATTCTACTTAAAAGACATCTGTTCCATAAAAATATCCCTAATGACTCCAGGAAGAAATTCTCTCCTTCCTTGGTGTTCACACAGCTTTCTGTTTTGACTACTATTGTAACCTCTGCAAAATCCACACTGACTTGTGGCAGAACAGTGGGTGGAACTGAGAAAAGAATTCAAGTGGCCTGAGTTATGTCATTTAACTTCTGTGCATATGTGCTTGATGAAGCTCTGGGTCATAAACAAACTCCTAAGCACTCACCTACCAAAACCCACTCACTCACCACCCACTCTTAAAAACCAGGATGGTAGGCAGAATTATGAAAATAAAACTCAATGACTAGGAGATACAGCAAATAAATGTAATAAGATAAAGAAATAGAATGCTTGGCACAAAGTAAGTGATCAAAAAATATTAATGATGACTGGTGTTTAGTCACTAAGTCATGTCTGACTCTTGCGACCTCATGGACTGTAGCCCACCAGGCTCCTCTGTCCATGGGGATTCTCTAGGCGAGAATACTGAAGTGGGTTGCCATTTCCTTCTCCAGGGGATCTTCCCAACCCAGTAATCAAACTCAGATCTCTTGCACTGCAGGTGCGTTCTTTACCATTGGAACTACCAGGGAAGCCCATTAATGATGGTAATAATTCACTATTAAGAATAAACAATTATCATATATTTTAATGCTAATATTCTGAGTTTAAAAATTAACATGAAAACTGATGTATCAACAGATTACTCTTTTCTGTTTTCCAACATTGGGTGATATTCATTGCACTGTTCTACAAAATTGTCCCCAAGGACTAGTGGTCTGCATTTCACTTAGAAAAAACGAATGGGTTTAGATGGATTTTATGCCACTGTCAGTTCTAAAGACTTCTGCCTCGCTTTTTTGGAAAAGATTCTGAAGACACATTCAGGCACAGCAGAAAAGAGTTCCTGAACCACCGTAGCTGAATTGGTGGGAACCAGTGGCAGGCACACTGGGAATAAACATTTTTTCCTCCATAACATGGAGGAATATTTAAAACAAGATTTAGATATAATGTGACCAATTGACTAGGAAACGCAATTTACACAATGCAATCTATTCTCAAACAGAACCAGTACCGTCTGTATAAATGAAAACGGCCCCACAGACACACAGCTACCCAGCTAGGTATCTGAGTGACTTCCACTTTATTGTGATGATGGATGACAAAGGACAGAGATAAGAAGAAATTTAAATCAGGTATCCTGAAGGGGTAGTAGTGGGGTATACAGGATGAAATGTTTATCAATGTTAATATTTATGTGTTTTAAAGTGCTAGAAAAAAATGTATCGAGTAAATGAAGCCCATAATTTTTATGAATACTATTCTTATCATAAGGTTAAAGTAGGTTTTTAGTTTTAAAAGTGAGCCAACATAAAATAAAATACTACTACTGGTATGGAAATATAGCAAAATCATGATGCTATGTGAGGTATTTATGCTTGGGAAACCAAGGCCTGAGTTTTATGAAAAGAAGGGCTGTTATTCTCATGCAAAACTAGATATATAAGGCTCAGTGATGTTTAGGTCTGCTCGTAAAGTATGTACCCATAAATATCTGTAATGTTGACATTCCTATAGGAAAACTGTTACTACAAATCTGAAACTCTCTAGCACCTAACTTCTCCCACCCTGAACTGTGACAATGTGTTGACATGACCTTGGACAGCTGAACGGACTTCTAGTGGGAGTCCATCAGTCACAGGCCTGGGGTGCAGACAGACCTGGTCTGGAATCCCTGGTGCACAGCCAACTGGCTGCGTGGAGTGGAACAAGTTACCTCAATTAACTGCTGTGACAGACAGAAACACCTACTTCACAGGGCTGCCCAGAGAGACGGAATCTTGGACATAAAGCCCTTCACACCAGACCCATTCTCTTTGCAGTGTAGGTACTGGTCAGCAGGCAGAGCATGGGCTCCCCTGAGATGCGTGGGGCTACGTACTTACAAAGTCACTTCCCTTGCCACTTACTGTAATTTAAAAAGCAGAACACACTTTCAAAAAAAAATACACTTCCTTATGCGATTTTTTGTGTATCATTTTACATGAAATCATTGCTGCTGCTGACGGCGTATGTATACATGGTCCATATATATGAACACCGTATTCAAACCTAATGTTCCTTCACAGTCTGACTTCAGGAAAAAGCACCCCTCTAGAACTGAAAAGGCCAGATTTTGGTCACACTTCTCCTGCTCTCTATGTATGCTTTCCTGGGTGCTTATTCTCTCAGCCCCAGGCTCCCTCACCAGTAAAGTGCCTGGCATATAACAGATGTTCCATAAATATTGTTCAATGAACAACTTGCTAAGCCAGAGAAACAACTAAGCTGACTAGGTCTGGAAGGTCCCTCCCAACATGAACATCCTACAAATTACAAATGATCAATAAAATGATGTGAGACAGGCGGCATCGCCACACCAACCCTCCACGTACGGTCGTGACTCCCGCTACTTTTCTTCTGCAAATCAAAGTCTGAGAATTTTAGGGCTGGAACTGAGTCGGGAGGAGCTTTCCTGGTTGTTTTGGTTTTTACCCTATGTTGCTAAGCTAAAATGGACTTGAATTCTCAAGAACCACACTGCGGACACCACAGAACAGCTCAGCAGAAGAGAAAAAGAAACTACAAATTGCACACACATTTCCCTCCCTTCAAATGGTCAATCTGCTGGGGCAAGGAGATTTCCGTCTGATTGTGTAATAAAATTCATTTCCTGATTCAGGCCTTTTATGTCAGCTTTTCAACTCAAAGCAAATGTTTGTGAACATGTTCAAAGACAAAGAAACAAGTTTAATGTGGAACAGTCCACAAGCCCTCAACCAGGGCGGCATCTAGCGGGCATACCACAACTGAATCAAGACTAAGAATTCTAATGTAATAACTCTGGTTACAAAATTCACCGTGAGCCCTCAACAGTGACATGAAACTCTAAAATACACTGTCGTCTGTCATCTCAGATACTATTTTAGTCCTTCACGCTTTTCTGTGACTAAGTAAAGAAATCTTCGTTTCTGTATCAGAAATTATACAATCTCTAAGTAACAAAAGTTATTCTTCTAGAGCTTGGAAATTTTGTAAGTCTTAATAAATTCATGTAAAGCATCACAGAACAAGGAATCTGGAGATTTGAAGAAAACCATTAGCAGGACAGAACACACGTGTACAACATACCAGAGCAAAGGTAAGTGCTTCGGTGAATCCGGCAGCTGCCATGTCCTGTCTCAGGAGTTCTGTGAGTTTATTTAGGGGAAACTGGGGGAAAGAAATCATTTCACTTCAACAAAATTTCCCACTTAAAAAAAAAAATTATAAAGCTCGTCATTTAAAGGAAACTGCCCTTCCACCCTAATATCTTCTAGTCCCATCATTACTGTACTACCTCACCATCCCCTCTCCACCACCCCAACACCCCTCCTTAGAGGTAAAAACCCTCCCTCTCTCTCCCCCACACACCATTTGCCTTCAGGCCCAGGATCAGAAAATGAACCTCCTACTTAGAGATGCAAGGAGGGCTCCAAACTCAAAACCTGTCTTTCTTCAAAGAGCCAGTCATCACAGGTTTTTAACGTACTCTAATCAATGGGGCATCTGTTTTGTATCCTCTCCACAGCAAATGCCTCTCAGAGCAAAGCATGTCCAAGATTGCTTAATTCCTAGGCTCTGTTTCTCTCCAAGCCTTCCTGGCATTCAATAATCAGTTTCTAACAATAAGGAGTGTTTATTTAAGGGTGCAATCTTACTTGATTAGCTATGGTGTACGTTTTCGGGAGAGTCATCTGAATGTTGTTATATCCGTAAGCAATAGCTGCGTCTTCTATGATATCACAGGCGTGGATAATGTCAGCTCTGGTCGGAGGGATTTCAACCTCGATCTGATTCCCATCGCCTATCACTTCTGACTTTAAACACATCCTGGTCAGAAGCTTGGCAAGATTTTCGGGAGTTTCTCTGAAACAGGAACGTACAAACCATAAATGTCATTGGATTATTTAAAACGTGTTTATATTTGGCTTTAAAATATGCTACTACCTGAAACAGTAATCTGTCTTGTGAATTCCAAAAGACCCCTGACATCCTAACTGAGGTTCTGTCATCACTTAACTTTCTCTGAAGGGACAGAAAAACCTCTCTAAGCATTCATTCAGGAAAAATTAAGCAGTCATGTGTGCACTTCATTTTTTAATTCAACAGTAAAGAATAAATAAATAAAGCATGCAGAGTGTACCTGATCCCAACTTTTTTGTTAATTAGGTCAGCTCTCACCATCTCCTTTCGATAAGCCAGTTCCTAAGAGAGAGAGAGAGTTGGAGAAGCTTAAATCACTTCTGTGAGATACAGCCTTAGCTTCTAATTCAATTTGCTGTTGTTGTTGCAGTTTCACTACCCCCCCCCCAAGCAACTGTCATTAGAGAAAGACATCAAAAGTAAACTATTTCAGAACATGATTTGCTACATTATATTCCTAAATGAACATTCTATGATACTCGTAGACAACCTGAAGCTTGGAAATGTTACAAAATGCCAAACGTGTTTTGCTTTTACATGGTCAATCACCATTTCCGTCAGCAAAATACTGGTGCATTACATCATTTCTACACTGCTTACAAATCCTGCTGAAGACTTTCAATTATCTCATGCAAGTAGGTGTTTATGACCAAAAAAGAATAATTCATGTATTGCACTGTACTATCCAGCATACTAAATCCAAGAACATTATGAAGTCATTCCTCTTTTTTTTTAAGGGGGGTGAAATGGAACCAGGCTCCAGTCTGAGCTATCAATGTGTTCTAGGAGCCAGCCGGGCTGGGAGCATCTGATGAACTAATCCTCACTCTCCTTCAAACAGTTACACAACTCTACCTTGTGAGACAGGAACACACACACATAAAATCCAGGCTTTACCTACGAGTATTTCTTATCACTGGATTATTCTCAGAAGTGTAACTGCCACTAGCAAAAGGGCCATAAATTTAACACCTGTTTGGACTCAGGTAAGGACAATGGGCCAGAGTCTTGCTAATCAAAATGCTGTTCTCAGATTATGGTTGCCAGGGGGAAGGCTGAAGGGAAGGGATAGTTAGGGAATTTGGGACGGATGTGCACACACTGCTGTATTTTAAATGGATAGCCAACAAGGACCTACAGTATAGCACATAACTCTGCTCACTGTTATGAGGCAGCCTGGATGGGAGGGGAGTTTGGGGGAGAATGGATACATGTACATGTATGGCTGAGTCCCTTTGCTGTTCACCTGAAACTACCACAACACTGCTTGCTAACTGGCTATACCCCAATACAAAATTTTCTAAAAAATGCAGTTCTCCGAGCAGAAGCATCATTACCACCCGAGTGCAACCACCAGAGCAGAAGCATCATTACCACCCGAGTGCAACCACCACTAGATAAAGAAATCCAAGCTAGGCTGCTGGGTGACGAGACACTTGACCTGTTTACCCCACTGCCAAGAAGCAACATGAAAGAGAGGCTGACCCAGGTCATGCGCTGCCAAGCCTACCAAACAGCTGAAGGAGCTTGGCAGGGATGAGCCTAGGAAACTACCCAGCTGACCACAGAACCATGATACAAACAAATGATTGTTGTCTAAAGTCAGTAAATCTTGGGGTAGTTACATAAAAAAGGCTAACTGATAACAGTAACTGAAATCAATTAAAAAAACAAAAAACAGCTACAGCCCAAAATTTCAGTTATGCTTCCCAAGTGGCTCAGACAGAAAAGAATCTGCCTGCCAATGCAGGAGACCCAGGTTCAATCCCTGGGTCAGGAAGACCCCCTGGAGAATGGCAACTCACTCTGGCATTGCCTGGAGAAGCCAATGGACAGAGGAGCCCGGTGGGCTATAGTCCATACGGTCGCAAAGAGTTGGACATGACTGAGCGACTAATATTTTCTTTCTACAGTTACACATTTGTTTTGAATTATAATAAATACTCTAGAATAATATATGATGCCAAATACTAATGTTTTCAGGAAGGGGAAGGTTTTGACCTTGGCAGGTTTTATCTACTCTAAAAACCATTTGAATAGCAGAAATTATTCTAGGCTCTGACTCACTTCATAAGTAACAGAGGAACTGTGAAAAATCCAAAGATAAAGAGCTCATCAAAGAATGGCCTCACTGAATCAGAACCAGAATGATAGTGACACTGACAGAATGTGTTAGAATGGCCACCCTGTGTGTGCGAAGCCATCCTGGGGGAAAAAAGCTCAGTTGTTTAAGAATGCTAGTTTGAATTTTTTATCAAGATCCCATATCTTCACAGTAACTGTGCTTACTAGTAAATTAGTTTTATTAACACATCCAGATGTAATTTTATTAGTTAGTGATGGCCTTTTGCAACTGGTAAATCAAATGTGAACAGACTAAGTTTGAAAGGCTGAGTAACCTTCAGTTCAGTTCAGTTGTTCAGCTGTGTCCGACTCTTTGCAACCCCATGGACTATAACACACCAGGCTTCCCTGTCCATCATCAACTCCCAGAGCTTGTTCAAACTCATGTCTATCAGTCGGTATAATCTTAAAAAGGGGTGAAACTATAAATTACCCAGTTACCTAGTTGATAAGGGTATAAACCACAGGAATTACAGTATATAACTCCTGTGGTATAATGGAGTGTGTCAGGAGTGAAGTGTGCTATAAAATAGTGTTGGGACTGTTAAGCTTAAATCTTAGCTCTACCACTAGTAATAAGGCAGGCAAGCCACTAGCTCCACCAATAGAAATAGGCAAGCTATTTAACATCTCAAGATCAAGGGCCTAATAGTGGCACCCAACCTTATAGGGTCAATGTGAAGATTAAGTCCACGTGATGCACATGGCATCATGCCTGGCATGTAGGCGGGTAGACGGACTCACAGAAAGACCACAAGCACTCTATAGCTATTATTATTGCTGTTATTGTTGTCAAAGTCATCACCATCAAGCCACTTCTATACTTACTGGAAAGGTATGTAATTTTCCATTAGGAAAAACGACCTCAGTTGCTTCAACCCTGAAAACAAAAATAAAGACAGGAATAGAATTTAAAAAATAAAAACAAAAATCTAAGGGGGAAAAAGAGCCATACATTCTAGAAATGTGTGAGGTTAACTCAACGTTCACTTGGTCTACAACTGCAGAATCAACACAGTCTATTCGTGTCCCACACCGATGTCTAGATTAATCCTCCCAATACACAACATTACTATTCTATTTCCTGTGGCTCTTGTGTCTCTCCTTTATCAGTTTATCTCCCAGTCCTGCCAAGCACACATCCTCGATGAACTCCTTGCTGATACTGATACACACGTTCCAGGCTTTACCAGAGTCACATCGTTATACAAGGAAAGCTGACTACCACAACCACTAAAATGCAAATCAACTTAAAAAAAAAAAAGATGTTAGCATGTAGTAAGGGCCACATAGGTTTGGAAGTAATTTCTTATATAAAAACTTAGCCTTGGAACAAATACCACAGTCTTATTGGTATATATAACATTTTGATATAATCTTTTATATATGATTCTCTTTGTTCAGCTGTTCTTTTTGTATTCCTCCATGCTTATATTCTCAAATCCAGTGATCCTTACAAAAACCCTGTCACTGCCCCTAAGAGGTCTGCTCAACTAGAGTAATGTGCCCTTACAAACAGCCAGAACATCACTGAAACTTTTTTCAAGTACTTACCACCTTTTACATTATTAATTCATATCTTAGCTCCCCAAAGAGATTATGCATTCCAATTACAGAAACTGCATTTTTTATTTTTATATTTAGCACAAGACCCTAGTGCTTTGACTTCAGAACAACAGGCCATGATTGATAAAAATACCAAATGAACTTACGTAAACTGATTCTCACAGTATTCACTGAACATGGTAACAATGACATCAAGAACTATTTTTGCCTGCAAAGGAAAAAAAATCAAATATTATGGTAACACATGAAAATTCTCTCTTCCCTTAAATGGAAATGAATTAATATTTAATATATTTAGTCTCTAAATACATAAAAATGGATATGCATACACAAATTTTAAAGGAAGAAATGGAATAAAAACTGAGCTTGAATGGTCCTGACCTTATTGTCAGGTGTTCTGAATTTATGAAGTTCTCTGAGAGTTACAATCCATGACCGAGACAAATCATTTATTTCCCCTACTCCCCCTCCCCTGGGTTCACCAGATTTCAAGATGACAGATGGCTAATGACAGCAGTAAACCTTATCAGTCCCATAAGCCTCTGCAGCCAGACACCAGACCCCTGGTCCAATCACTTACCATCAGTCTGATCTGGGGCAAGTTACTTACTGTCGTTGTACCTTAGTCTGTTAAGTAGACATAATAAAAGTTCCTACCTCATTTGGTTAACATGAAGATTAAAAGTGTGTGAGAGAGAGAAAGAGTGTGTGTGTGTGTGTGTGTGTGTGTGTGTGTGTAAAATACACAGAACAATGCTTGGCACATAGTGATGGCCCTATTGATTTGTTCATTTTTAAATTAAAAGAAATGCTTAGGAAAAAACACAGTAATCTCATTGGGATACATGCTTTGCTTTTTTATATATTACACATTATATACAAACCTTCAGGAAAGATAACCAAGGTCTGCTAATGTACAAATTTTAAAAAGTTTTTAACAGGAACAGGTATTATATACTACCTGACACCATTTCTGAATGTACATTTGGTATGCCATACCATGCTAAGTCATTTAAATCATGTCCATCCCTGTGTGACCCTGTGGACTGTAGTCGTCCAGGCTCCTCTGTCCATGGGACTGTATGGGCAACAATACTGGAGTGCGTTGCCATGCACTCCTCCAGCAACATTTGATATATAAAAGTTATAACCATTCAAGTCTACCTTTCTTAATCTGCTTCACTACCACCTAACTCTATGCCTTATTTAACACGTGGAAAGAAGTCTTATGCTATAGAAAATAGCTATCGTGATGTTCCAATCTAATACGTGGTGACGAAAAGTGACTGAACGACTAGTATGTTGTATTTTCTATATATATTTGTGTGTGTGGACTGAGCGACTTCACTTTGACTTTTCACTTTCCTGCATTGGAGAAGGAAATGGCAACCCACTCCAGTATTCTTGCCTAGAGAATCCCAGGGATGGGGGAGCCCAGTGGGCTGCCATCTATGGGGTCACACAGAGTCGGACACGACTGAAGCGACTTAGCAGCAGCAGCAGCAGCAGCAAACTCTTTATCAGTTTGCTAAATAAGACTTTATAGCCAGCTGGTCCTAATTTTTTTTTTTTTACCAAGTACACAAAAGTACAAAATTAGGATTCAAATTAAGCCAACTAAGATGAACTCCTTATGAGGATGGCATTACAATGTGGATTTCACTCTCAATTTTACTGTTTTAATGTATGTGGCTAATTCTCTCACAAAGATGATGAGTTCCTTGAAATTAAGAACAAGTAACTCATTTAAATTCATGGCATCGGAGAAAGAGAGTAGGTGCTCACTATAACATTTGTCAACTGAATGAAAGCACCATAACCAAGGGGCTTCCCAGGTGGCGCTAGTGAGTGAAAGCAGGTGATGCCAATGCAGGAGATGTAAGAGACGCTGGTTGATTCCTGGGTTGGCAAGATCCCCTGGAGGAGGGTACAGCAATCCACTCTAGTGTTCTTGCCTGGAGAATCCCATGGACAGAGGAGCCTGGTGGGCTAGAGTCCATAGGGTTGCAAAGAGTAGGACATGACTGAAGTGACTTAGCACACACTACAACCAAAGTACAGAATACAAACACCTTTCTCATTTTCTAAATTTCTAAAATAGAGCCCCATTTAAAAAATAAACAAATTTTAAATTTAGTCACATGGTCTCGGCTCAGAGGGAAAAATCTATCTTGACAGAACAAAAATAAGTTTTATTTACCTTAGTGAAGTCAGTTCCTGTGCACTCAATAAATACATTTTTCGTATTTACTGTTATTTTGGAATGGTTTCCTGCAACAAACACAAAACAGTAACAGCAAAGTAATCAGTTTCAGAAATAAAGGTGCACTAAAGAACTCTACAAATACAAGCTGACACCTCAGAGGTAAGGAGATACACAACTTTTATTCTAATCTCCCATTATAAGCTGGAGAATAAAGATAAAACCTGTATGCGAGACAGCAAAAGAGACACAGATGAATAGAACGGACTTTTGGACTCTGAGGGAGAGGGAGTGGGTGGGAGGATTTGGGAGAATGGCACTAAAACATGTATACTATCATGTAAGAAATGAATCGTCAGTCTATGTTCGATACAGGATACTTGGGACTGGTGCACGGGGATGATCCAGAGAGTTGATATGGGGTGGGAGGTCGGGGGGGCGTGGTTCAGGATTGGTAACTCATGTACACCCGAGACGGATTCATGTCAATGTATGGCAAAACCAATACAGTATTGTAAAGTAAAATAAAGTAAAAATAAAAATTTAAAAAATACAAAAATAAACAGGAAAAAAAAAAAAGATAAAAAACAAGGTTAAAAAAGGCTTTACAGAGTGCGTTACACAGTATGCTGCTTAACAGAAGCCATCTCATCTCATTTTCATCATAACACTAAGACAGGGCTGCAGGCAGGACAAGTAAGATGCAAAGATTAGCTCACTGCCCAGGATCACAAGCTATTAAACAAGGCTAAGATTTTGGCCTGGATCTGGGTCACTCCAAAGTCCATGATGGGTATTGGAGTCCAAGATATGGAGGAGGAAGTTTCTCCTTCCCATTGTGAAGCAACTGAACCCCCTTCTGACCTCCAGAAAGGCAAACATCTATGGCTTTGACATCACTAAATTTTGTAAATACATTCAAGTTGCTTCTCAACAAAAGCTTCAGAAAGAAATTAAGAGGGTAAATTTCAATTCTGAAATTTTAATTTGTAAAACAGCAGGCCAAGAGGAATTCCACTTTAACAAAATGAATTACAGGCTAAAACCAAAATATCAACACCTTTTGGAAGAACAGAATCTAGAGAACCAGCACCAGAACATATTTATAAACTTAGCTTTTCCCTTCTCCAGGTGATCCTCCCAATCTGGGATCAAATCAGGGTCTCCTGCATTGCAGGTGGATTCTTTACCAGCTGAATCACCAAGGAAGTCCAAGAATACTGGAGTGGGTAGCCTATCCCTTCTCCAGCAGATGTTCCCGACCCAGGAATCAAACTTGGCTCTCCTGCATTGAAGGAGGATTCTTTACCAACTGAGCTATCAGGGAAGCCCTATAAGTAGGTATACATTTATGAACTATAAAAAAATCACCAGTAAAATATTGAAAAAATGAACTATTAAAATAAAATCCACAAAAGACCTGAGATTCTCAGACTGAGTCTTCTGACTGATTTAGCCAAGACAATTGAGAATTCCACAGAAATGCTAAAGATTAAGAAGGAAATAGCATAACACCTATGGTACTTAAGAAATAACTCACCATTGATGATTGGAGGCATGGAAAGGACGACACCATTGCTATCATAGATAACTGGATACAGAGGTTTATTTTCAATTATATGTAAATAATGTTTAAGCTGGTTGTCAGTCTGAAAAAAAATTAAGACAAACAAAATTAACTTCTTATTTCTAACCGTATAATTAGTTTACATACATGCCTAGCATAAAAAGAGGGAGGGGATCAGAAAAATAACAAAACAGCCCCCAAAGTTCTAAATGTATGATATTTTCTAATATAAAGTAATGTCTCAGAATCTTCATACAGACTCATCTCCTACTGAGGAAAGATGAGCTGTTGTTTAGTCGCCAAGTGATATCTGACTCTTTTGTTGACCTCATGGACTCTGGGCCCGCCAGGCTCCTCTGTCCATGGGATTTCCCAGGCAAGCATATTGGAATGGGTCTCCATTCCCTTCTCCAGGAGATCCCTCCAACCCAGGGATCAAACCTATGTCTCCTGCACTAGCAGGCAGATTCTTTACCATTGAGGAAAGATGAGACCACGATTATTTTTCAAGACTCAAAACAGATTTGCAGAGTAAGCCTGAATCACCTTAAGCAAAAGACAAACCATACAAAACTATTTAGATAAACAGGAAGAAAATCACTTGCAAATCAGGCCAATAATAACAGCTGCTTTTCCCAAATGATACCTACCTCCTACTATTTGTTAAATGCAGTAGCGACAACTAAATTCATTTTCACTGCTGGACTCTAAAGTGCTAATCATGGTAGGCAGGCACTTTGCAATAGTGCATGCCACACACACACACACACACACACACACACAATCTAGCTAAATCTTATTGTGCCTTATATTTGCATGAGTTTCAGTTATACCTAAATATGAATATTATAGTGCAGTAAGACTTATGTAAGTGGTTCTCGATCCTAGGTATACATTACAAATATCTGAGAGGATAAAAAAAGTAATAATAAAACTATAGCCAGAACTTACTCTAGATCAAATGAACCAGTATCTTTGGGTTGGAGCCCAGACACTGTTATTTTTTCAAAACCACTCATGACATCACCCTAAATTGTAACTTGATTTTGGAGGAATTTCATGATTTATGCAGAGCTATTACATCAATAGAAAACAACCTTTACCTTGTATATGTTCATCAGTTCACAGGCTGTATACTCTTTACTCTTATTTAGAGGCTTGAATTTGATATCAGAAGGTTTCTTTGCAGTTAAGTAAATGGACCTGACAAACTGTCCAAATCATGGGTACCAATAGCAACCAAGGCTCTTTTCCTAAATGTGGAGAGGAGGAGAGAGAGAAAAGAAAAGAGATTTGAAGATCTCAAAACTTAAGACTACAGGTTTTTAAAAATTATTTGTAGCAAATTCCTTAAAATAGTCTGTTACTATCTGACACCTTTACAATCATTAAAAATATAAGAAATTATAAAGCTACTGAAAACATATTATTTTAGTAGCTGAAATTCCTTCTACTAGTTTTCCCAAGTACTATGTTATTATTAATAGGACATTAACATACCCTTTATCTTTTTTATATTTCCCTTTATCCTATTTCCTCTAATGTCCTCAAGTAAACATAAATGTTTTATTAAGTTAGAATAAACCACCCTAAAACTCCTGTTTTTTGGCTTTTCTATATTTTCATAAATTTCCTGTCACATAGCTATATTGCTTTATTAATGGAAACTAATTTTAAGAACTGAGAATTATATTTAAAACTGAATAAGGAAATTTTCAAGAGCTATGAATTTCATTTGTTCTAAGGATTTAAGGTAATTTTAGGAACTTAAAGATATAAAGTAGGCAAGAAAGAAACAGAAGTAGGGATATAAAATGGAGCCAGGAACAATGCCAATGCTAAATTAGAATCTCAAGGCCTACAGTCTTATCACAGAAGATTACAAATTTGGCTCTAAGCTTTCCAATAGACAATCCAAAAAAAGAAACTCAAATCAGAATTTCTGATATTCTTAAGAAGGCTTCAAATGTGTTTTAGATTATGTAGGTCTAAACTAAATATCAAAATGGATAAAATCATTAGTTTTATGAAATAGCTTTGAAATTTTGTTGAAACAAATTTTGTTCAAACGCAAATTAACACATTATATATCAACTAACTGAATAAATTTTTTTTGTTCAATCTCTAAGACAGGAGACTAGAATTTTAATGGGTGACTTGAACAGAGCTGTTGACAAGCCTAGAGGGAGTGTTACTGTACTCAGTGAGTTACTGTTTATATGCTAGCATCAGATGTGTGCATGCTCAGTTGAGTCCAACTCTTTGCAACCCCATGGACTGTGGCCTGCCAGGCTCCTCTGTCCACGGGATAGCTCAGTCAAGAACTCTGGAATGGGTAGCCATTCCCTTCTCCAGGGGATCTTTCCAACCCAGAGATTGAACCTGCATCTCCTACATTAGCAGGTGGATTCTTCACCACTGCACCACCTGAGAAGTCAGCACAGGTAGAAATATACCCATGGCCTGCAACGGAAACCACTCCTCAGAGAAAAAGAACAAAATCAAAAGTCTCTACCATAACAAGATATTCTGTACACAATCAGAGAGCAGTGCATATGAAAACAGGGAAACACAACATACTCCCAACAAACCAACTCATAAAAATCAGTGCTAAGATGACCTGGATTTTCAAATCACCACACAGATTTTTAAAATACTACTACCACTAGTAGCAGAGGCCTGGCATGCTGCGATTCATGGGGTCGCAAAGAGTCAGACACGACTGAGCAACTGAACTGAACTGAACCACCACAAAAAAAGCTACAACAATGGTCCAGTAAGTTTAGATAAATCAACAACTAATAAACCCATAAGAAAATCCATGTTTTAAAAAAAAAAAAAAGAAAGAAAATTCATGTTTTCTTGGACATTAATGTTGGTTTTTTAATCCAAAAACAGTATCTCAAAAATGTCACTAAATTTCAACTTCAAGCCAATCACAAAATAATTCTGGATGGATCAGAGAGCTAAGCATTTTGAAAAACAAACAGCAAACACAGGTACATACACACATACATATACACAAACAAGGAAACATAAACATTATTCAGAGAAAACATAGATGAACAATGCTTAATTAAAACTGTGGAGCAGGACATCGCTTAAGACACAAAACACAAGTCATATAGGAAGATTGATAAATATTGACTATACCCAAATTGTAAACTTTATACAATCAAAAGACCCCATAAGTCAAAAGACACTGAGAGAAAAGGTCTACTACATAGGTAAAGAAAAAGGATTAATATCCCCCAAACATACACACATACATATACACAAACAAGGAAACATAAACATTATTCAGAGAAAACATAGATGAACAATGCTTAATTAAAACTGTGGAGCAGGACATCGCTTAAGACACAAAACACAAGTCATATAGGAAGATTGATAAATATTGACTATACCCAAATTGTAAACTTTATACAATCAAAAGACCCCATAAGTCAAAAGACACTGAGAGAAAAGGTCTACTACATAGGTAAAGAAAAAGGATTAATATCCCCCAAATAAAAAGATATGAAAATTAAAAATAGAAATCAAGATTCTACTTATTATACTGGCAAAAATTTTGGTAAACTCTTGCTGTGAAAAAGCAGTGACTGAAAGAACCAAGCGGAAAAAAGAGAAACTTCATTAAAAAGGAACCAAAGAGATGCTAGAGAGATAAACAATAAAATAACTGAAGTAAAAAGTTTGCTGGATACTTCCAGGAGTAACAGAGACTAGACTGACTCTCTTGCCTGACACAATCACAAAAGAGGGAAGACAAGGCCGGCACTGGACCTCAGGTGATGAAGGACCGGAAAGAGATAAGGGAGATGAGAGACAGGAAACAGGTAAGGTAAGCTCTATGACTGCCCAGCTGACTGCCTGGAGGGACTTCAAGTCACAAGGCAGGAAAGGGGGTCAGGCAGGAGCCTAGTGAACTCCCTAAGTTGAAGAGACACAGCTGAGAGCCTAGGGAGACCAAGATGGTGGCCAGAGGTCCCCACACAGAGTACTAGAGACGACAGAGCTACACAGACAGAGAGCTCTGCGATCTGCAGAGGGGCCCCTCAAGAACCTGCTGAGTGTCAGTCAGGGTGAGCATGTGAGGAAACCACCCAAGGCAGGGGAAAGAGCCATCCAACACAACAGCACTCACACAGACCGAAACCCCATCCTTCACAGGGGCCACGGATAAAGGAGGAACACGTCTTGCCTCAGTAGTAAGGACTAACCAGCCCTAGACAGAACGCTATGTGATCAACAAAAACAGAAACACACACACACACACAAGCAGAGAAAAATCAATGGAACCAAAAGCTAGCTCTGTGAAAACTGACACACAAAGACATCCACTAACTGATGAAACTTCTAGCTACACTGTAAAGGGGAAAGAGAAGACACAGGCATAAAAGAGGTGATATGGATACAGATGCTGCAGCTATTAAAGGATAACAAGGGAAGATCAACAACTTTTATGCCAACAAAAGTTACTATAAATCACTTATAATTTAAGTGAAATGATTATATCTCTTGAAAAACACAAATTAGGATTTACTGACTCTGGCATATCAGAGTATTAGGATATAATTTATACCTCCCCTTAGACAAAGCTCATGATTTCCAGAAATACTGCATAAAACACAACTTAAAGCTGAATTAAGTAAGGAAATACCTTACAATTTAGATAAAAAATTAGATTCTTCAAATGACCAGAACAGATAACAGGGCTCAACTACTTACTAGCTATATCAATGCCTATCAGAAATCATCTATCTTGTCCTATATGGTGAAACTATATTTAAATTCTTATTGTTTTGCTTAAGAGTGACATATTTGCAAGACGACAGATTGTTTTTATAAAACAACTTGGAATAAATGTTATTCAGAATCTTAGAAAAAGCTTCTTTTACCATGTACTCAAAAATGTTTCAAGAAAAGAAACTATGTGAACTTAACCACAGGTGTTTTGTTTTTAAAATACTTTTCACACCAGCAGAAAACACCCAAGGTCTCCTCCCAACCCTGTGTCCAGCCCATCCCTTGCACACAAGCCTCTTTTAGTTTCCACAGTTTACCAAATTGCAATCACTGCAATTACTAAAAAATAAGAATTACTTTTTTCCTTTTATACTCAAGACATATGTAACTATTAATCATACCTTTGATTAGCATGAGGTAACTTATGTTGCTATATTTTAGGACCACACAAAAACACTTGGTTTGTTAGCTAAGTTTGATGTTTTCTACCAGTAACTTTTATTGGGATTTTTGAAAAACTGACATTAGTTCAAGGACTCCCACTGTTACTTTCCTTGACCTTTACGAGCTGAGGAATTAAACTTATCTGAAGATCATCACACTAAAGGGAGCTGTATGGGAAATGATGTATAGCAAAGTTAAAGATAAAATAAGAAAATTCAGTTATTTAAAAATCTCAAAAAAGAAAATACAGTTAAAAAATCTAAAAGGCACTTGCTCTTTGGAAGAAAAGTTATGACAAACCTAGACAGCATATTAAAAAGCTTTGCCACCAAAGATCCATATAGTCAAAGCTATGGTTTTTCCAGTAGTCATGTATGGATATGAGAAAGTGAAAGTGAACGTTGTTCAGTCGGTCCGACTCTTTGAGACCCCATGGACTAAACAGTCCATGGAATTCTCCAGGCCAGAATACTGGAGTGGATAACCTTTCCCTTCTCCAGAGGTTCTTCCCAACCGAGGGATCAAACACAGGTATCCTACATTGCAGGTGGATTCTATACCTGTTGAGCCACATGGGAAGTCCATGGATATGAGAGTTGGACTATAATGAAGCTAAACGTCGAAGAATTGATGCTTTTGAACTGTGATGTTGGAGAAGACTCCTTGGACTGCAAGGAGATCCAACCAATCATTCCTAAAGGAAATCAACCCTGAATATTCACTGGAAGGACTGGATGCTGAGGCTGAATACTTTGGCCACCTGATGAGAAGAGCTGACTCATTAGAGAAGACGTGATGCTGGGAAAGATAGAAGGCAGGAGGAGAAGTGAAGGACAGAGGATGAGATGGTTGGATGGCATCACCAACTCAATGAACATGAGTTTGAGAAAGCTCTGGGAGATGGTGTGGATTGCCATTCCCTTTTCCAGGGAATCCTCTCAACTCAGAGACCAAACTGAAGTCTCTAACATTGCAGGTAGATTCTTTACCATCTGAGCCACACAGAAGCCCCCAAATTTAAACTTACTTCAATTTAAATTTCAGTAAACTTGTTATTCTCACATATTCTTATTTTAGAAAAAAAATTTTTTTAAGTCTGTGGGGTTGGGGGAAGAAAGGAAAGAGGGAGGAAAAGAGGAAGAGAGAAGTAGAGGGAAGGAGGAGAAAGAGGGAGAAGCAACCAAGAAAGAGATACATTCACAAACCTGCAAATGTTCTGATGTAATTTCTCCTGAAGTTCAATGAAGCTGTCATATCTATCTTTTGTAAACTTTATGTTTCGGAGAACCGCTGCAACAGCATACGGGCGTATTTTAGCTGTCTGAAATTCATTTTATCAGTAGAGATGGTAAATATGAAGGCTTTTCTTTGTAACAACATCTTGTAATAGAAAGTCAGCTGTCACAAATTTTCATTCAATCAACAGTAAAATACAGTGGTGATAGGAGAGGAAGTCACTGTCCTCACGGAATTTATATCTTAGCAAAATCTCTGAAAATTTACTGAATTATTGATTTAAAAAATTAAACTTTCAAGTAGTTTGCTCATAGTATTTCTACCAAAACAGCCTTTCCCCAAGAGATTTTCTTTCTAAATGTTATTAACATACAATTTAAATAATTATCTCAAAAGTATTTTAAGCAAACATTTAGATGTTATTTCCCAAAATTATTCACAGAAAACAGATGCTGTCCCCTTTCACTTTTTGGTAAAAACAAAATGACAGTTTTTCAGAGCTAGAGGCTAAATATACAATGATCAAAGAAAACTACATTTGGCAGAAGAGTCAGCTCTGTCCCACCTTAGACATATATACATACAAGGGATCTTTTTAAACGAAAAATAAGAATTGATCCTTATTACCTCCTCTGTGATGATCAACTTCTGGATTTCTCCTTTAGGCATTACCCGTTTATACATCGGAGTCTTTATCCTAAAATATTGAAATAAATGTGTTCATTACTAATCAAAACATTTGAAACTAATTTATTCTGTGTATAGAAAGTATACAAAATGCACAGAAGTAGGACAATGGGTTAAAGTTACAATAAATCAAATTTGGGCTGAGTATTAAAAATAAAATCCCAACAAATATTCTAACATTTCTAGTTGTTTAAAAATGGGCTATGATGCCTTGTGGTAATGCATATTACCATCACTGGATTTCAAGAGACTAGAAAACCTTTAATAAAGCAAACTGTATGGAGGCATTTAAACATCAGCTGAGGGGCTGGATTAAATAACCTTTAAGTTTTATTCCAACCATGAGAGTTTGAACTCAGAAAAACAGAGCTTCTTACAAACACTGATGGTCTGGCCCCGCCTGGACCTAACGAATCAGGATATTCAAGACAAAGGCCTGGTAAATGGTACATTCTGAAGGCACAGTTCAGGTGATTGTTATATCAGGCGAGGGTAGGAACCACTGTTTAACAATGCTTTTCAAACATCAAGGTGCCTACAATCAACTGGTGAATTTGTTAAAGCATATATTCTGATTCAAGAGGTCTTAGGTAGAAGCAGATTCTGCAGTTCTAACAGGCTCCCAGGTGTTACAGACGCTGGTCCTTGGTCCACACTTCGGGCGGCAAAGGTTTTAAGTCATTTTCCTAATTTTCTCTCATCATAAAAATCATATGAGGTGCCTATTAAACTCCTATCAGGCAGGTTTGGGAAACACAATGTAAGGAGACTACCCCTGACCCTAAAATATAAACGTCTGGACTTCCCTGGTGGTACAGTGGATAAGAATCTGCCTGCCAATGCAAGCGGACATGGGTTTGATCCCTGATCTGGGACGATTCCACATGTCTTGGTGCAATTCAGCCCATGGGCCACAACTACTGAGCACGCGTGCTGCAGCTACTGTGCTCTACAGCAAGAGATGTAGAGAGTAGTCCCCAGTCTCCATAGAAAGCCTGTGAACAGCAACCAAGACCCAAAGCAACCAAAGAATAAAAAATAAAATAAACATCTGATTGTCATGCAGAGAAGCAACTGGGTCAACCCTCAAATTTCAACCATCTTATTAACCAAATGCCTTATTATCACTCTTTCACCAACACCTGTCTCTTGTCTGACAGCCTCATAGTTCAAAGTCTAGCCTATCAGCCTGAGGCTCATATTCTTTTGCATCTGACAAGATAATGGGTAAGTAATCAAAAGATTATTTTTTCCATGTCCATTATTTATTTAATTGGAGGCTAATTACTTTACAACATTGTGGTGGTTTTTGACATACATTCATATGAATCAGGCCTGGGTGTACCTGTGTTCCCCATCCTGACCCTCCCCCTTCCACCTCCCTCCCCATCCCACCCCTCAGGGTCATCCCAGTGCACCAGCCCTGAGCACCCTGCCTCATACATCAAATCTGGACTGGTGATCTATTTCATATATGATAATATACATGTTTCAATGCTATTCTCTCAAATCATCCCACCCTCGCCTTTTCCCACAGAGTCCAACAGTCTGTTCTTTTTTTTTTCTTTTTTTTTTTCAGTCTGTTCTTTATAATTATTTTTGATAGCTTTACTGTTTCATCTCTTTTTCACTTTACATAGTCATCATTTTCTATACATATTACATGAAGAGTCAGAAGGGGACTCGAAAATATTCTTCATTATAAATTTACAAGCTTGAAACTACAGAAGTCAACTAACTTGCCCACAGCTGTCATGAGATCTTCAGTTTTCCAGTCAGGAAGCTCCATTTCTGAGCTTCCTCAAAATTCTTAAGAAAACAGCATATAAAGTTGCAGCCTTCTGCTTTTCTCCCAAACTTTAACCAACCCCATGAACTATCTATTCCAACTGGATTAGGGAAGGAACTCACACGAACCCACTAGAGAGTTGTTAAAGAAGCCATAAAATCATTAACCACACCAGTTTTAAAATACGCCCCCCAAATCAAAGACTATGACTCTTTTTTTCAATTTTCGAAGGACTACATCTACAGGCTCCAGTCAGCTCTCCATGCAGACCCAAAGCTGTGGATCTGTCCAACAAGCTTTTTTCCAGAAACTTAAACACGGTTGTTGATAATGACAGGCAAAGAAAAAAGAAATCCCACTTAGCCACGGGTTTAATGAATATACTCCCTTACCTTTCTTTGAAACTTGAAGTCCTCGAACCAATCCTTCCAGACACAGCAGGTCATATCTATTGGCAGGGACGTCGATTTTGTAGAGAACAACATCAGAGGCCCCATGGGCCTTTTCATTACCTTGTTCCTTACTTATAATTTCCTTTTCAGATGTCTAAAACAAACCCAAAAATTAAAATTAAATAAATCTAAATTTTTTTCAAAAAAGTCATTATCAGTCCTATAAAGAAGTAACTACACTATTCATGCTCTTTCCAGAGCAGTAGAAAGCTGTCTAAAGCAAGGCGTAGGCTAAACTTTGCCTACTAAACGAAAGTGTCAATGAGACAAAGGAAATTCACCAAATAAAAGCTATGTTGGGAATTCCCTGGCAGTCCAGAGGTTAGGTCGCCACACTTTCACTGCTGAGGGCCTGGGTTCAAATCCTGGTCAGGGAACTAAGACCCCACAAGCCAAGCAACAAAAAAAGAGAGAGAAAGAAAAAAGAAAAGAAATGCAACTTATTTATAAGATAATGACTCTAAAAGCTAAATCCTATGGGCACCCAAGACTAGAAGCAACATGAAAATGAGAATACTATAAAAGCAAACAAAAACATTTGAAGAGATCATCAGAAGCTGTGGTGTAAATGAGAAGAGACTATAGGTGTATAGTCCATGGGGTTGCAAAGAGCTGGACATGACTGAGTGACTTTCACTCACTCACTCACTCACTCACTTACTCACTCACCACAGGTACAATGGGAAGAGGTCTAAGGACAGTAAAGGGTACAAAGCAGCAAGAGAAAAAACAAATGAGGGGGAAAGGAGAAGAAATACCACTAGAATAAATTCAGTGCAGAATAAAAAGCTTAGAATATCTCAATCATCACACTGTAGAGACTTTCTTAAAAACAATCATTGCCAAGAAGTTAAATTCTGTTCTCTACATTTACCATGGCAGGAAACTGCCTATATATTTATTTCCAATCAAATTCCTTAGAAGTCATACTCCAACCGCTAATGTTACCCACTAGTTATCCCCACTTAACTGGACTCCTGCTATTTCTATCACAAATCATCTGCTAAAATAACTGATGGACTCCTATCAAAATATGTGATGTATTTTGTTTTACATGGGGCTCTCCCACTGCCACAAGATGAGCACTTCAAATTACTTCCCAAAGAAGTATAATCTACACTTGTATAGCATGCTGAAGTATTCACTTTCCTCAATGAGCACTATGCACCTGAGTTACACCTGAGGCATCAGAGAGTCCACAGGAGGTTGGAACCGCCCAGGGCTCATAGTGCTTTTTGACTGTGGGCTCCAAGGAACACCTTCACTGGCCATCTCAAACTCAGAAGGCATACTGTGAAAATTAGGGAAAATTTTAAAATAAAACAAGATTATGTTGATGTATGGCAGAAATCAACACAATATTGTAAAACAATTATCCTTGCTTATTTAATTTATATGCAGAGTACATCATGAGAAATGCTGGGCTGGAGGAAGCACAAGCTGGAATTAAGATTGCCGGGAGAAATATCAATAACCTCAGATATGCAGATGACACCACCCTTATGGCAGAAAGTGAAGAAGAACTAAAGAGCCTCTTGAAAGAGGAGAGTGAAAAGGTTGGCTTACAGCTCAACATTCATAAAATGAAGATCATGGCATCCGGTCCCATCACTTCATGGTAAATAGATGGGGAAACAATGGCTGACTTTATTTTTCTGGGCTCCAAAATCATTGCAGATGGTGACTGCAGCCATGAAATTAAAAGACACTTACTCCTTGGAAGGAAAGTTATGACCAACCTAGACAGCAGATTAAAAAGCAGAGACGCTACTTTGCCAACAAAGATCCGTCTGGTCAAGGCCATGGTTCTTCCAGTAGCCATGTATGGATGTGAGAGTTGGACTACAAAGAGAGCTGAGCGCAGAAGAATTGATACTTTTGAACCGTGGTGTTGGAGAAGACTCTTGAGAGTCCCTTGGACTCCAAGGAGATTCAACCAGTCTATCCTAAGGGAGACCAGTCCTGGGTGTTCGTTGGCAAGACTGATGTTGAAGCTGAAACTCCAATACTTTAGCCACCTGATGTGAAGAGGTGACTCATTTGAAAAGACCCTGATGCTGGGAAAGATTGAGGGCAGGAGGAGAAGGGGACAACAGAGGATGAGATGGTTGGATGGCATCACCGACTCAATGGACATGAGTCTGGGGAAACTCCGAGAGCTGGTGATAGACAGGGAGGCCTGGCGTGCTGCAGTTCATGGGGTTGCAAAGAGTCAGACACGACTGAGCAACTGAATTAAACTGAAAAATAAATTGTTGGTTTAAAAAAAAAAAAAACACAAAAAAAATTTTTTTTAAGAGGAGGATAAAGAGCAAGGGGAAGAGAAGAGGGCAGGAGAGGAAGAGAAAAGAAATGGGGGAGGGACGGGGGAGGATATGAGAAGAGGCAGGAAAAATTAGAATTTAAACTGAGTTCCATCAAAGGGGTCAACAAAATTGCTAATGTTTTACTGATGAAAGATGAGTCACTTCATAGGGGTGCAAGATTTCAGGCAGGACCCCATATAAAGAAGGGGAGAAAATGTAACTAGAGAAGCTTTGCAAAAAAGACACGGCTGCCTAAGCCTTCCCCCATTTTCAGTATCTCAGTTCATACAAAGATCACAGGTGATGACTGGGTTTATCAATGCTAACAAAAATGTTACGGAAATCAATAACCACAGAAACTTCAGAGCCAGAGGGATCTATGATAAGCAACAGTTAAATTGTTTGTCCCTCAGATGTGTCCACCTCTTTGCAACCCTATGGACTGTAGCCTGCCAGGCTCCTCTGTCCATAGGATTCTCCAGGCAAGAATACTGGAATGGGCTGCCATTTCTTCTCCAGGTCAGGGGATCCTGACCCAGGGATTGAACCTGGGTCCCCTACATTGCAGGCAGACTCTTTACTGTCTGAGCCACCAGGGAAGCCCAGTGGGATCTACAGGAATCCCTGAAAGGACCATACATGTAAACTCCTTATTTTACAGATGAAAAATAGGCCCACAGAGGCAATGTAATGTCCATGGTTCCACAGCTAGTAAACGTGGGAGCTCAAACTATTACTTCATTTTTCTCACCTTCAGTCCAATGCTTAGATATTACAAAACCTCAAACATAATTTTGAGTTCTAATAAAATTAATATATACTATAGAAATCTCAGCTGACTTCTCAAGCATATAGATGCTCATTAAAGCCCAGTGGGATCTACAGGAATCCCTGAAAGGACCATACATGTAAACTCCTTATTTTACAGATGAAAAATAGGCCCACAGAGGCAATGTAATGTCCATGGTTCCACAGCTAGTAAACGTGGGAGCTCAAACTATTACTTCATTTTTCTCACCTTCAGTCCAATGCTTAGATATTACAAAACCTCAAACATAATTTTGAGTTCTAATAAAATTAATATATACTATAGAAATCTCGGCTGACTTCTCAAGCATATAGATGCTCATTAACATTAAAAAAAGTTATTTTTTGTAACATTAGTAAAGAAGCAGCAGGAAAATAAGACAGCACAGGTTTTTGTTGGTCTGAAGGCCAACAAAAGGTTTTTAACCTTATAGTGTTATTATACACTGAACAGATTAAGAAGGCTTGGGGGAAAAAAATAACATTAATCACCAAGAAATATTAAGTTGTCTTTTTAGTTATAAGCACAGTGTCTCTAATACATAATCAATATTAGTTATCTATTTGGTAAATAAAGCTATTTTTTAAACACTTCAATCACTGTACAATCAAAAGACCAGGAAAATGTTTCAAAATCATTTTTACAAGCAATTCTTCAAAAGGCAGGAGATCATTTTACAAGATCAATGTATAGAGTAATAAATGAAGAATGAATTAACACTGGAACAGGCATAGGAGGAAGGTGGGATGGGGCTCAGAGGAAAGGGAGGAGGAGGAGCCAGAGGCCAAGGAGACAGCAACTCTGGCTGGAGCTCAGTTTCCAATGCTCCCAGACCCGTTCCTGATGACTCGAGGGGACTGCATCCGAATAAAGGCATGAACCCCTTCGGAGATTTTACATAAAGCAACACCTTAGAATCAGAGCTTGGTCTCATAACACAGAGAACAAAGAAACCACCAGGGCCCACAAATGTTTCCTCTTAGTCTAACCGTAAGGTAACAAAGATAAAATGTAATGAACTTAGACACAGAATATTCAAGAAATACTAATACATACAATTTCATCAAGTTCCAGTCCAAATTCAAAGCACAATTCATCAAATTCTTCATCAGCTAGGGGAAAAAAGAGATTACAAATTTTAATCTGTTCAGTACAAATGCAAATAGCACATAAATACTGCATCTTTTTAACTGTCTTACACCAAACATACTAGATACCAGGCATCAGATATCACCATTTAAAAACAAAAAAAGCTTGATCAAAAACAATTTTTAAAGAAAGAAAAACAAAACTATTAAATAAAGGGCTGATTCACCTAACTAATATCAGCTACAGAATCAGATTACCTGATTGTAAGCATGGGGAGAAATTCATCAAATTCTTCATCAGCTAGGGGAAAAAAGAGATTACAAATTTTAATCTGTTCAGTACAAATGCAAATAGCACATAAATACTGCATCTTTTTAACTGTCTTACACCAAACATACTAGATACCAGGCATCAGATATCACCATTTAAAAACAAAAAAAGCTTGATCAAAAACAATTTTTAAAGAAAGAAAAACAAAACTATTAAATAAAGGGCTGATTCACCTAACTAATATCAGCTACAGAATCAGATTACCTGATTGTAAGCATGGGGAGCTTACATTTACTTGGAAGAAAAACAATGTGCAAGCAGGGATCTAATGTAAAGTGGGTCCAAATCACAGATCCAACACAATGGAAGCAGGTCATATAAATGCTATCATTTCAAATTCTCTGAGGTGGCCTGACAGCTGGCTTTGGAGCCAGCTCAATCCGAGTTCAATTTCTGACTGTTCCACTAGTCCTGAGAGCTTGGCACCTTATGAAACTTTCTGATTCCTATTCCTCATAAAGTAGTATTTTACAGCCATGCATGCAACTGCTGCAAAGATTTAAATGAGTTCATGCAGATAATGGGCTTCACCTTGTGTCCTGAAATACAGTAGGTCTGCAATAATTAATAGTTCTCTTCCTTACTTTTAAATTATATCTTACTCTGCTTTGCTACCTGATACACAGCATTGTCAGAGTTTTCACGTTACGAAGAATGGAACACAAAGCATTATTACCAGTATATTCTAGTGTTAAGCTGGTCTTAAGATTTCTGATCCTGACATTGAAGTTCAATTCAAGTTAACATTTATTGCGCATCTTCTATGAGCTGGCACTATACTAGGTGCCAGGGCTACAAAGATAAATAAAACACAATTCCTGCCGTAACTACTCCCTACTTCAGTAAACAAACCAGATATGTAAACACAGATATGTTGAGTGCAAGGTACAGAGCTGGCACAAAGGAAGCCATCAACTGAGGGTCAGTAAAAAATTCACAGAAAGGAGTCCATTAGGCAGGGACCGTGGGGAGTGAGCCCAGCATGAGAAATCTGGCACGTTCCACATGAATGCTGCATGAGACTCTTGTCAGGAAGAGATATGATGGAAGAAGTAGAGAGAAGTCAGCTCCTGATGCCAAGGGCTTTGCCCTCCGTCCTGCCTGAGGCGACGGGGAGTTACACTCCAGGACTTCCAGCTGGGCAACATCATGATCAGATCTGCACTTCAGAGCAGCGGTGCCCAACCTTTTTGGCACCAGGGACCGGTTTTGTGGAAGACAATTTTTCCACAGACCAAGGAGGATGATTCAAGCACATTACATTTATTGTGTACTTTATTTCTCTTTTTATTACATCAGCGTCACCTCAGAAAAATCAGGCATTAGATCCCAGAGAGTGGGGACCCCTGCTTTAAAGAATGGTGGCAGGGGACTTCCCTGGCAGCCTCAGTGGTTAAGACTGCGATCTCAATGCAGGGGACACAGGTTCGATCCCTGGTCAGGGAACTAAGATCCACGTGCTGCATGGTGCAGCCAAAAAAAAAAAAAAAAAGAATGGTGGCAGGGTGGCAGACGAACTGGAGCAGAGAATCTACCGCAAACAAGTGAGACAGTGAGGAATTCATTAAAGCAGCAGCAGTGAGAGTGAGGGAGAAGGAAGAATGTGAGACATGTGGAAGACAGAATCTGTAAGGCTCAAAGGCTGACTGGGAGGTGGGAAGAGTGAGTGAGCAGGAGGCGCCTAGGATGGCTCCCAGGTCCCTGGTGGGGGTGAACGTGTAGGTGGGGGGTATCATTAACTAGGGCAGGAGGTGAAAGAGGCCCCCAATGATCCCTCCTCCTGGTGCTCGCACCCTGTTAACTGAGGTCTCAAACGACCACATGAATGAACCTGGAAGCATACTATCCAGCCCAGGGCAGCTGAGATGACTGCACACCCAGCTGACAACTTGCCTGCAGCCCGGTGGGAGACCCACAGCCAGCCCTCCCAGCTACGCAGCTCCTCCCTCGATTCCTCTCTCAGAAACTGTGCGAAATAATAAAGCCTTGTCATTTTAGCCTCCTACCTACTGGTATAATCAGTGATGCAGCAGTAAATAACTAACACAGACTTTGGTCCCTGTGCTGCCGTAACAAAACCAAGAATGGCTCTGGAGTCAGGAGGTGGGCTTTGACAGGGTAAACAAAACCTCAAGTGCCCGACAAAGCTGTTACTGGAAGCCTGTCTCCGACAAGGAGGCAGGTAAGGATATGGAGAAAGTGAGGAAGTGTTACTGGAAACTGACAGACCTGGCATCCTTTTTATGTAGAGGCAAAGCTTATCAACACAGTTGCTGACGGTTAGTGAGACTGAAGAAAACGTACCCACTCAACAGGGTGATGGTAACTAAGCTTTCCATCCAGTGCTGACACAGTGGTTTATAATGTGAGAGAAGAGACAGGACTAGGAAACAAAAAGGACCCGGGACTTGATGGTTTTAAAAATTCTCAGTCTCCCCAGATGTAACAAATGCTAAGATTAAAAAATGACTTCTGACAAAGAGCAAATCCAGAGCATTGCCAGGGAGACATGGTCTAAAGATGAAATTAAGGGTGTGACTGTAAACTCTTGCTGCTGCTGCTGCTGCTGTTGCTAAGTCACTTCAGAGACTCAGCAAAATCAAAAACACTGTTCACTCAGACAAAAGGCACTATGGATCAAGAAATGAAGGATGTGCCTCACAAATGTATTCAGTCACCCAACTGAGTTTAAATAAGAGCACTGTGTCACCAGAAGCCCAAGGTACAAAACAGCTTATTTCAGAGATCTGTGTGTGGTGTGGCTTTTGACCAAGGAAGTGGAAACCAACAAAACTGACTGAAGATCCAGAGGTTTTTTTTTGTTTTTTTAAGAAATACATATGCTCAAACATTGCAAGCTGGAGCTAAAAGGGACAGAGATGGGAAGAAATGAATATTCAAAAATCTGTTAGTGGGAAGAAGACTGAGAAAACCAATCAGCTGTAAAGAGTCCTTTCTTTTCACCAAAAAAATAAAGTAACGAGCATCACTCAGAGGGTAGAACCAAGAGACTAGAGGGTAGAGCAGAACCAAGTAAAAAGATCCCAGGCCTGAAGTTCTAATCAAGAATCTCCAACATTTACCAGCTCAATTTCAGAACTACCATGGACCAGTAACTCCTTTGTGTCTCCCATCTTTCTCTTTTGAAGAACAATGTGCTAGGCCTGTCTTACCACTGTATGTTATGTGCAGGTGGAGCAGATAACCTGTCTCTTTAGTCTCTCGGGTCAAGAGTAATCATACTCGAGGAGCTGCACTTAGGGAACCACATGGAAGAGCCTCGTCCGCAGCTGGACCTGATTTAGATGGAGAGACTGGGTTCTGAGCTGCTGCTGAAATGCGATGACACTTCTTGGGGCTTTGGGAGGGAGTGTAGGTTGTATGTGGGAGGAACATGAATCAGTGGGGGCCACAGGACAGATGGTACTAGTCAGTTCTCAAGTTGGCCTCCAAGAACACTTGGTTCCAGTCTTCTGGTACCAACATCCTTTGCAGTCTCCACCTGAACGGTGCTAGAATTGGTCTCTGTGACCCACAGAATATGGTCAGGGATGATATATTACTTCTGATATGTTAGGAAAAACTATGGCTTCTATTGTGAGCTCTCTCTTGACTATCTGCTCTCCTGGACCTCTCACTCTGGGACACACGAGTCACCATGTTGCAAGCAGTCCTATGGAGAGGTCAAGGTGGGAAGCACTGAAATCTCTGACCAAAACTCAGCAAGGAACTGCTGTCTGACAACAAGCACTTGATTGAACTTGGAATTAAGACTCTCCAGCCCTTTAGATGAGTATAGACCTGACACCTTTACTACAACCAGGTGCAAGTTAGAACCACTCAGCTAAGTCACTCCCCAATCCTTGAGCCTCAGAAACATATACCAAACATATACCACTGTTTTAAGGTGCTAAATTTGAGGATTATCTATAGATAACTAAATACACACGACTGAGCGGCTGAACTGAACTGAAACTACTATTAGCGAAACCACAGATATTATGTGATTTTCACCAGCTTCTTCCCTAATGACCTTTCGAGTTTCCAGGATCCAATCTGGAATACACACTGCATTCAGTCACTAGTCTCTTCTAGTCTCCCTAGTCTCTTCCACTCTGTCAATTTCTCTTCTTGTTGGTCATGACCCTGACTGTGTATTTTGTAAATGGCTTTCAGTTAGTGTTTCTCTGATTTTTTCTTAGGTAAAGTTAATTTTAAGCAGTCAGACTTATCAATCTTTTCCTTTATGGTTAGTGGTTTCTATGTCTTGATTAATAAATCCTTTTCTATCCTGAGTTCATGAAGATATAGTTTTTCTTTTAACTATTGGTCTTCAAACTACCTAGTAATTGATGTTTGTATGTTTGTACGTGATATGCTATAAAGGTAGAATTTAAGTTTTCTGATGTTGACATTTTCTCCAACATCATTTATGGAAGTCTTTCCCTACAGGTCTACAGTGCTATTGCCAATAAATAGAAAGTCTTTAATATTTGCATGGCATTTTTCTGTTTTATTTTATTGGCTTAATTGTGCATTCTTGTAGCAGATATTCATGTTGAAAATTTCCATATAGATACTTTAAATCTATCTTCCAAGTTTCAGTCCCACCTATACTCCTAATTTCAGAGGAAATTGATGCCATTTATTCCTGAGCTTTCAGAAGTTCTTTAAAACAGAGTCAGGGTTTCATGGTGAGGTTACTGAAGCTGTGGTTTCAGTGCCCCTTCCCTTATACAGTACCCTTCCAAGACCCTGTGTTCTATTCAGGAGGGTGTAGGAAGGAACCAGAAACTCCATCTGTGTGCTGAAGGTAGAAGCAATGCCCAGGAATGGGGTCACTCCCCAAGATCTTGTTACAGATTCTGGGGCAGCAACTTGAAGAGACCACAGTGAGTCTCGGGAGGAGG
The DNA here is from genome assembly GCA_006408695.1 of Aepyceros melampus. Classification (NCBI taxonomy): domain Eukaryota; kingdom Metazoa; phylum Chordata; class Mammalia; order Artiodactyla; family Bovidae; genus Aepyceros; species Aepyceros melampus. Next base: position 26,886 of record SJXQ01008950.1, on the reverse strand, counting down.
TCACAGGAAACTTCTTCAGTAAGGATTCTTCCCTTCCTCCTCCCTTTCTTCCTCTTTCTGTGTTCTTTTTATTAAACAATAAATTACTACCAATATTTAACAGCAAGTTGCTATAAAGCTGATAACTTTATCATTTTAATGAGTGATAAATATTGTTCAACTTAATCCTTTTTCATACTTTTTTTGGTATGATTTTGATATCAAGGCAGAATTTGCTTCATAAAATGATTTGGGATGTGTTCCTAGAAAGGAACTAGAAAGCCTCTTTTCTGAAAAGATTGTGTAGATTGATGTTAATTTTTCTTTAAGTTTTCGGTAGAATTCTCTGATGAAACTATCTGTGCCTAAGGACTTTGAAAGTGAAAGTACTTTCTTTGTGACCCCGTGGACTATATATAATCCATGGAATTCTCCAGGCTAGAATACTGGAGTGGGTAGCTGTTCCCTTCTCAAGGGGACTATCTCAACCCAGGGATCAAACCCAGGTCTCCTGCATTGCAAACAGATTTTTCACTAGCTGAGCCACCAGGGAAGCCCCTTTGGGAGTTTTTAAAATTATGAATTCTATTTCCTCAATAGATATAGTGTTATTCAAATGATCTGTTTCATGTTGGGTGAATTTTGATTGTTTGTGCTTTTTAAGGTCCTTGTCCTCTAAGTTGCCAGATATGTAGAGAATGTTATACTGTTTCCTGATTATCCTTTTAAAGTCTACAAGGTCTGAGGTGATATACCCTGTTTCTTTCCTGATATTTGTAATTTGCATTAATTTTTTTTCTTGGCTAGTCTTCCTGGGTGATTATGGATTTTACTGGGTTTTTTTTCCCCCAAAGAACCACATTTTTGTTTCATTGATTTTTCTCTAAGACTTTTCTGTTTTCAATTTCATGGATTTCTGCTCTCACCTTTATTACTTCCTTATTTATGCTTTCTTTGGCTTTATTTTGTTCTACTTTTTCTAAATTCTTGAGTTAGATTATTGATAATCTTCTATTTTCTAAAATAAAACACCCAAATATAAAGGTCATTCAGCAATACCTACCTTCCCACAGCAAACACAGTCAGCCCCACAGTAATTTTATGACTTGCGTAATAATTTTCCAACACCACTTCATCATAAGTGCCATGCCACACAACTGGAGCTGCCCAGCTGGTAGTTATGTTTGAGCGATTTACGGCACTGTAAGGAAGATATAAGAATTATGAGCAAAATACTTTTAATAAAATTGTAGAAGATATTGCTAATGTATAAAGCCTATGTCTGATTGCAGTATTTCCTTATTTCTAACCCAGAGCCTGATGGCATGATAAACTGAAGAAACAGTTTATCAGAAATGGTTCAGTTCAGTTCAGTCACTCAGTCACGTCCCACCCTTTTGCAACCCCATGAACCGCAGCATGCCAGGCCTTCCTGTCTATCACCAACTCCCAGAATTCACCCAAACTCATGTCCATTGAGTCAGTGATGCCATCCAACCACATTATCCTCTGTCATCCCCTTCTCCTTCTGCCCTCAGTCTTTTCCAGCATCAGGGTTTTTTCAAATGAGTCAGCTCTTCGTATCAGGCGGCCGAAGTATTGGAGTTTCAGCTTCAACATCAGTCCTTCCAATGAACACCCAGGACTGATTTCCTTTAGGATGCACTGGTTGGATCTCCGTGCAGTCCAAGGGACTCTCAAGAGTCTTCTCCAACACCACAGTTCGAAAGCATCAATTCTTCGGTGCTCAGCTTTCTTCACAGTCCAACTCTCACATCCATACATGACCACAGGAAAAACCATAGCCTTGACTAGATGGACCTATGTTGACAAAGTAATGTCTCTGCTTTTTAATATGCTGTCTAAGTTGGGCATAACTTTCCTTCTAAGGGGTAAGCATCTTTTAATTTCATGGGTGCATCATTAGGGTGAGATCATTACAAAAGTCAAGTACCGATTATATTATTGTTCCAAGATCTTTGAGGATGCATAGCTGAAATGTCACCCAAAGTCTAAAGTAACAATTTCTCTTACAGTTGGACGAGATCTACTGTCTTAAGCTATGGACACAGATTCTTTTCAGAAGCAATATTTTAAAAAACGAACTTCCCTGTTTTCATAATCTGAAATGCTGCGAGTATTAACATTGTTGCACACTGTCAGAATCAAGTTTGTCAGAACTTTGGAAGATAGCCAAAGATTTAGAGCAACCAAACAAAAATTATCTCAAAAAAAAAAAAAAAAACAAAACCTCAATATGGTAGGACTAGAAAACCTTTGAGGTATTCTAACCCAGCCTTGCACCAACACTCTTCCTAGTATAACAGTGGCATTGAAAAGAAAAACCATATTATGTTCTCAGTGTGGGTATCTGACCCAGCGGGGAAAAGAGTGGATCTAATTCCCAGCCATGTGTTTATCTTTTTAAGCTACTTGAGAGTTCCTTGAAGGATTGACTCATAGTGCTTTTTTTTTTCTTGTACTTAACATTCTCTTAAGAATTGAAGGGGAGTGTATTCCTTAAAAAAAGTTGTAAAAGAACAAGCCCCTTTCACCTGAGTCAAAAGATTTCAGTTAAACACTATATATGCTGAAAGCCTGGGGAGGAAACATTTGAAAGACAGTTCTTTGGGAAGTAAGGGCTTTGATAAGACCCCATGCGTCAATCAGACACACACAGAACAAGGAACGGAGAAATCCACGCACATGTTCAGGGCAGAATGAATGCTCAGAAAAGACCTGTGAAGACCTTAGGCTTTCACCTCTGACTGAGATTTAGCTCAGAGGACCCAAGAAGTGAAAGCTAAGGCAGAGTTATAAGCAGCTGGGCTGAAGCGGGGACCGAACACAGAGCCAGTCTTCAGAGAATGTTAGTTGTCTTCTCTTTGTTTTGTTTTCCTTTCTTTTCTGTTCTTTTCTTCTTCTCCTCCTCCTTCATTTCCTCTTCCTCCTCCTCTGCCCTCTAACACCTCCCTCTCTCAGGTTTTAGGCACTTTAAGGAAATCTCTTGTCAAACAACTCTGGCTACAACCTAAGGGTAGCTCAGAGACTTCTGGGACCAAACAAGACAAAGAATACAGTCTTTAAAAAAATAGTTTAGAAAAGGCACTAAATAAACAACCGTAAGAAAAGAAAGGTCTCATATTAATAACCTCACCTTCCACCTTAAGGGTAAAAGGGGAAAACTAGAAAAAAGGGAAAAACAAAACCAAACAACCAATAGCAAATAAGAACAACAGACTCTGAGGAGGCAAAAGTATCTGACTTTCAGAGAAACTATATTATAATACTCAAAAGGTCTAGTTTTTAACCACAATTTAAGAGTTATCCAAATAAAGAATGTACAGCCCATTCACAGGAAAANATTGAACTGAACTGAATATAAATCTGCTTCTCAATGCCTCCAGTGACATTGTTTCAAAGCAATAACCTTTCAGTCTCCAACACAAAAGTAAGAGGAAATCATTCTATCAATATATCATTAAGCCAATCTTTAAAAATAACTGTAGTATTGTGAAAGTGGCTCAGCCATGACTCTTTGTGATCCCATGGACTATAGCCTACCAGGTTCCTCTGTCCATGGAATTCTGCAGGCAAGAACACTGGAGTGGGCTGTCATGCCCTTTTCCAGGGGATCTTCCCAACCCAGGGATTGAGCCTGGGTCTTCTGCACTGCAGGCAGACTCTTTACTATTGGAGCCACCAGGGAAGCTCCTGTAGTACTAGCTTGCTTCTAATTTAGTCTTTATAACTATCTGTAAAATTATGTCTTAATGGTTAAGTCAGTGTATCCATTTCCTTTGGTGACTCATATGAATATTATATTTTTGGGGCTGATTTATACCTTTGAAGCTCTATGTTCATCATTGTAATGGGGCTACAAGAGATTTTGACCAATTGTTCATCATGTTTCACTTGTCTGATTTAGTTAGGTAAGAATTTTCATATCCCTTACTCACTATTCCAAAGGGAAGTATATTACCTGACATGGTGCAATCACACCAAAAGGACAACCTAAGCAGATCAGAGAGCACTGTTTTTGGCCAACGCCATACATGCTATACATACTCCCATAACACACATTGAGATTGTTGGAAGCTGGGAATTCATTATTTTGCATCTGTGTGCCTAGTTCAGTAAATATTACAGACATAAATAATTGCCTCTTGGCCTGGATGAAACAGGTAACTGTGCATGAATGACAAGACATCAGTAAGTTCTGCCCCTTAATATCGAGAACCACAATATGAATAATAATCAATATTATCTTTTAAGGAAAGCTTTGCAATTTAAATATCACTTTACAAAGGTACTGTTTACCTCATGTGGTGATATGAGGTTGAAATGAAATGAATTTTACTTTATAGATAATTCTCAATTTTTTTTTAAATTCCAGTATCAGAGAATGATTGTTGTTTAGCTGCTAAGTTGTATCTGACTCTTTGTAACCCCATGAACTATAGCACACCAACTTCCCTGTCCTTCACTATCTCCCAAAGTTTGCTCAAACTCATGTTCATTGTATAGATGAAAGAATCATTATTTTTGTCTTAATAGATTTTTACTGGGTTGGCCAAAATATTTGTTCAGTTTTTTTTTTTTCCATAAGATCATCCCAGATGAAAATTTTGGCCAACCTAATATTTCAAATTCTGAAGTGCATTGTGAAGACTAACGTATTAAATATTTAAATAATTGAGATTTCTCCTAAGTGCTAGATAATAGTTATAATTCAGATAATAGTTAATAATAGCATTAATAGTTAAGATACATATAGTATTTGCTGTGTACAGTCAATTTTATGAATATATTACATGTATTTAAATGATTTATACTCATAATAATTGAATCAAGTAGATATAATATCATTTCATTATATGGAGAAAGAAAATGAAGCAGACAGAATTTGAAGTAATTTGCCAAAAATTTCCATAGTTAGTAAACATCACAGCTCAAATTCAAACCTTGGTTATTTGTATTCACTGTTCCTAACCATTCTGTTTCTGCTGAAACCAGTCAAAATATGCTGAGGAAATGACATTTTAATCCATTTGTGGGAAAAAGAAATGAGGGTAATTCTTTAGGCAATAAATGCTAAGAAAATCAGATGCTTTACCATGTTTGTGCATATGCACATGTTTCTGAAGTTAGGGGTGAGTCTAGCAAATAAGGAGATCAGTATGAGGTGAGAAGATACAGAAGAATAATCTCAAACTCCTTTATTAGCAAGCTTCTGCTCTAACTCCAAGATTATTATGAATGAAACTAATTTCAGAGTTTTTTCTTTGCATAAATTTATAAAGTACACAGAAAACAGACTTACAGATTTTTCTTCCTTCATTTTTTCTTACACAAGTCAATAAAATATATTTGCTACTCCAGGTCTGAAAAGGGGGGGCTGTGCCATAGCTTTGGTAAAGTACAGAGAATCTTGATATCAGAATAAAAAATTTTTTTTAAACTAAATTCTTTCAAACTTGTGAGATTGTGAAACTTACTTCTCTTATCCTTGCTGATTTTACTTTCTATGATTTGTTTGCAGTGATGCTTCCTAAGGCCCACTTGACTAGGAAGAAAGCATATAAATTATAGCTGTATCAAATCTCTTTAAAGTTATTAGTTAACTAAAATGGCCTATCATATGACTATTTGCTGCTATTAGTCACTGTCATTTATATAACATGTAAGATACTATTTAACATTTATAATAACAATGTGAAAAATATTTTTTTGGTTACACATGTGGAAAAAATAAAATTCAGCAAAGATAAGTCTTACAATCTCACAAGTTTGAAAGAATTTAGTTTCAAAATATGTCTTCTGATTCTGATTTCAAGATTCTCTGTACTTTTATACAGCTATGGCACAGCCTCCCTGTTCAGACCTGGAGTAGCAAAGATGTTTTATTGACTTGTGTAAGAAAAAATGAATGAAGAAAAATGTATATCAGTTTTCTGTGTGGATCAAAATAAACTGGAAAATTCTGACAGAGATAGGAATACCAGACTATCTTACCTTCCTTCTGAGAAACCTGTGTGCAGGTCAAGAAGCAATGGCATGGAAAATGGAACAACAGACTGGTTCAAAATTGTGAAAGAAGTACATCAAGGCTGTATATTGTCATGTTGCTATTTAGCATATATGCAGAGTACATCATGGAAAAGGCTGGCCAGATGAATCACAAGCTGGAATCAAGATTTCTGGGACAAATATCAACAACTTCAGATATGCAGATGTCACCAACCAAGCAGCAGAAAGTGAAGAGGAACTAAAGAGCCTCTTAATGAAGGTAAAAAAGGAGAGTGAAAAAGTTGGCTTAAAACTCAACATTCAGAAAACAGATCATGGCATCCAGTCCCATCACTTAATGGCAAATAGATGGGAAAACAATGGAAACAGTGAGAGACTTTATTTTCTTGGGTTCCCAAATCACTACAGATAGTGACTGCAGCCATGAAATTAAAAGACGCTTGCTCCTTGGGAGAAAAGCTATGACAAACCTAGGAAGCCTATTAAAAAGCAGAGACATTACTTTGCCAACAAAGGTCCAAATAGTCAAAGCTATGGTTTTTCCAGTAGTCATGTATGGATGTGAGAATTGAACTGTAAAGAAAGCTGAGCGCCAAAGAACTAATGTTTTTGAGCTGTTGTACTGGAGAAGACTCTTGAAAGACCCTTGAATGCAAGGAGATCAAACAAGTCAATCTTACAGAAAATCTATCAAATAGTTTGGACTCCTCAAAGATTTACCCAATGGGATGATCTATGAATGGGTTTCAAGAATCAATCTGCATTTTAAACAACTTTCCTAAATAATTCTAATCTCCACTTTTTTTAAAAAAGAATTTGTATTATTGAAACTATTTCTAATTCATTTAAAATTATTTATCATAAAGTTTGACTACTTAAAGTCCTACATAGAGAGAAAAGTAGATCTAACCTCAGGGTTTGACTGTAAATTATCCTTCTAGCTTGGAAGTTGTTCCACTAGATTTGTGTCCAGGTCTTCTGTTAAATAATAGTTTCTCCTTTTGATTCACCTTAAAGTGATGTTATTGTTAATAACATTTTTGTTCCAGTAAAGATTTTATAAAGCAATTAGACCAATTTTCTTGTTTTACATATAAGAAAATTGAGGCCTAGAATATTTAAGTGACAAATGTTTAGTGGGGAGATGAAGACTTGCAAAAGTTTTCAAGATCAGAACTCCAGTGATCTTTTCAATGCATCATACTCCCTACATCTTTTATGTTAATCTAGCCAATACTGAAATATCCTCTGTAAAAAGCTATTAAAATTTAGGACAATCACTTATAATTATGGGTTCACCTTCAAGGCAGATGACTTCTCAAAACTTTGACTCATTCCTGGATACTATCAGGAATCCATGGACTTTCAAAACAGATTAGTTGATAATACTGCAGTTTAGTTTGTGCCCAGTAAAATAAAATCAATATGAAGTGTATAATTTTTCTCTAGCACTTGAAATGTTTCATATGCCATCCTGAGTATATTTATATCTCATTTTATTTTATATGCAACTTTTAATAATTTAGATTGCAGATGTCTACTGTTTTAGTTTTATTTGTACTGCCATATTTCTAATTAGATTTTGTTCACAGTTTAAATAATTTTTGAGCTTTAAAATTATTGGTTTTATTTCACGATGCTTCTATTTTCACATTGTTAATTTGTTTATCCTGATTTTATATAGCTCTATTATAGGAAAACATGAAATAATTCAGAAATATACTACGTTGAAGTATGGTCAAGCAGTCAACAAAGTCTCTATTTTGTGATAACAACTGTGCTTTATAAAAAATCTCCTAAAAATAGAGAATATGCATATTTATAAATAAATGACTGATAAAAATAATAACTTGAAAACATTTTTCGATCCAGGTGATGACATCCTAAGAAAATAGTTCTTACACTGAATTTGAAGAGCATTGTGACTTGGTGCAGTTTAAAGATGGCAGAGGAATAGGATGGAGAGACCACTTTCTCCTGCCAAAATTCATCTAAAGATCATTTGAATGCTGAGCAAATTCCACAAAACAACTTCTGAACGCTAGCAGAGGACACCAGGCACACAGAAAGGCAGCCCATTGTTTTTGAAAGGAGGTAGGACATATGGTCAAGCAGTCAACAAAGTCTCTATTTTGTGATAACAACTGTGCTTTATAAAAAATCTCCTAAAAATAGAGAATATGCATATTTATAAATAAATGACTGATAAAAATAATAACTTGAAAACATTTTTCGATCCAGGTGATGACATCCTAAGAAAATAGTTCTTACACTGAATTTGAAGAGCATTGTGACTTGGTGCAGTTTAAAGATGGCAGAGGAATAGGATGGAGAGACCACTTTCTCCTGCCAAAATTCATCTAAAGATCATTTGAATGCTGAGCAAATTCCACAAAACAACTTCTGAACGCTAGCAGAGGACACCAGGCACACAGAAAGGCAGCCCATTGTTTTTGAAAGGAGGTAGGACAAAATATAAAAGATAAAAATAGAGACAAAAGAGTTAGGGATGGAGACCTGTCTGAGGAAGGGAGTTGTGAAAGAGAAGAAGTTTCCAAACATTAGGAAATCCTCTCACCCATGGGTCTGTGGGGGAGTTTTGGAATCTCAGAGGGCAACATAACTGGAAAGAAAAAATAAATAAGTAAAACCCACAGATTACAGCGCCTAATTGCAAATCTCAGTGGAGAAGTAGCCCAGACGCTCACGTTAGCCACTGGCAAATGGGAGCTGAACAGGGAGGCGCGGGCTGCATTGCTTAGGGTAAGGACTGGGCCTGAATGCCCTGAGGACAATCTGAGGGAGCTAAGGTCAGATAGCAACCCCAAACTGTGGGACAGCCAGAGAGAGAAAAAAAAAAAAAAAAAGAAAGAGAAAGAACTTTCCCAAGAAAAGCTCTAACTTAAGACACTGCTGGGCCCACTCACAGACAAAGGATTAAGCGAATACCGGAGGAGAGCTAGCCTGCTGCAGACTGGTCCATCCCCCACCAGAGGCAGAGAGACAGGCGGGCAACAGCCAGAGCCAGAGGGAGAGGGTCAATTTCGGCCCTAGAGATGGCATCCTCCACCAAACTGTGAGCACACTGTCAGTTGCTAACCAAGTTTTCCTGGGACCCTGGACAGTTGATATCCACCAGGAGGGTGCAGCCAGAGATCAGCACCCCAGAGGAGACACACAGCACACCTGAGACAGTGCTTCCACTGCAAACCCAGGAAACCAAGTAGCTGGGATGAGGGAGGTGATAAGATGCACTGCACCACCTGGGGAGAGTGCCCTCACCAACCACCTGGTTGCCTGAGCTGCTTGGAACTGGAAAGGGCACAAAACGCAGGCCCACCAGAGTATGAACCTCTGTGAAGTACCTAGGAACCTGAACCTGAGTGGCTTAGACCTGGGATGTGCATGCAACCCAGGGCCCACTTTAGACAGTTCCCCTGCAGAGCAACCTGGAGCCTGAGCAGTGTAGACCAGGAAAGCACACACGAAGTGTGTGGTGGCAAACCCTGTGTGGCCCAGACACTGCAAGCACTTTCTACACATGCCAGTGATATTTGTTTGCAGTGTTCCCCCCCTACCCACAGCACAACTGAACAAGTGAGCCAAAATAAGTGGCCACCTCCGTCCCCTTGTGTCAGGGTGGAAATTAGACACTGAAGAGACTTGCAAACAGAAGAAGCCAAAATAAACAGAGAGAACCTCTTTGGAAGTGTCAGGTGCAACAGATTAAAACCCTGTAGGAGGTGGTCCTAAGATGGTGGAGGAATAGGATGGGGAGACCATTTTCTCCTCCACAAGTTCATCAAAAGAACATTTGAACGCTGAGTAAATTTCACAAAACAACTTCTGAATGCTGGCAGAGAACATCAGGCACCCAGAAAAGCAGCTCATTGTCTTTGAAAGGAGGTAGGAAAAAATATAGAAGATAAAGAGAGACAAAAAATGTAGGGATGGAGATCTGTCCTGGGAAGAGAGTCTTAAAAAAAAGAGAAGTTTCCAAGCAACAGGAAACACTCTCACTGGCGAGTCCATGACAAGCCTTGGAAACCGAGAGGGCAAAATCAGTTCAGTTCATGTCAGTTCAGTTGCTCAGTCGCGTCCGACTGTTTGTGACCCCATGAATCGCAGCACGCCAGGCCTCCCTGTCCATCACCAACTCCTGGAGTTCACTCAGACTCATGTCCATTGAGTCAGTGATGCCATCCAGCCATCGCATCCTCTGTCATCCCCTTCTGCTCCTGCCCCCAATCCCTCCCAGCATCAGAGTCTTTTCCAATGAGTCAACTCTTTGCATGAGGTGGCCAAAGTACTGGAGCTTCAGCTTTAGCATCATTCCTTCCAAAGAAATCTCAGGGCTGATCTCCTTCAGAATGGACTGGTTGGATCTCCTTGCCATCCAAGCGACTCTCAAGAGTCTTCTCCAACACCACAGTTCAAACGCATCAGTTCTTCAGCGCTCAGCCTTCTTCACAGTCCAATTCTCACATCCATACATGACTACTGGAAAAACCATAGCCTTGACTAGACGGACCTTAGTCAGCAAAGTAATATCTCTGCTTTTGAATATGCTATCTAGGCTGGTTATGACTTTTCTTCCAAGGAGTAAGCGTCTTTAATTTCATGGCTGCAGTCACCATGTGAAGTGATTTTGGAGTCCCCTCAAACATAAAGTCTGACACTGTTTCCACTGTTTCCCCACCTATTTCCCATGAAGAGATGGAACTGGATGCCATGATTTTCATTTTCTGAATGTTGAGCTTTAAGCCAACTTTTTCACTCTCCTCTTTCACTTTCATTAAGAGGCTTTTTAGCTCCTCTTCACTTTCTGCCACAAGGGTGGTGTCATCTGCATATCTGAGGTTATTGATATTTCTCCCGGAAATCTTGATTCCAGCTTGTGTTTCTTCCAGTCCAGCGTTTCTCATGATTGATTTTCATTTTCTGAATGTTGAGCTTTAAGCCAACTTTTTCACTCTCCTCTTTCACTTTCATTAAGAGGCTTTTTAGCTCCTCTTCACTTTCTGCCACAAGGGTGGTGTCATCTGCATATCTGAGGTTATTGATATTTCTCCCGGAAATCTTGATTCCAGCTTGTGTTTCTTCCAGTCCAGCGTTTCTCATGATGTACTCTGCATATAAGTTAAATAAGCAGGGTGACAATATATAGCCTTGATGTAGTCCTTTTCCTATTTGGAACCAGTCTGTTGTTCCATGTCCAGTTCTAACTGTTGCTTCCTGACCATAACTGGGAGGAAAAATAAGTAAATAATTAAACCCCATAGATTATGAGCCCAATGGTAACTCCCCCAGCGGAGAAGCAGCCTAGACACCCACCTGCCACTAGCAAGCGGAGGCTGGGCAGGGAGGTGCGGGCTGCATTGCTTAGAGTAAGGACTGGGGCTGAATGCCTGAGGGAAATCTGAGGGAACTAACTTGAGATAGCAAACCAGACTGTGGGATAGCTATCCCTCGAAAAGGCCTACCCTGACACTGCCAAGCCCGCTCACAGAACAAAGGACTGAGCAAAGCTAGCCAGTTGTGGAACGGACCATCCCCTGCCAGAGACAGGCAGGCGAGGACAGCCAAAGCTGGAAGAGGGCAATTGCGGCCCCAGAGAGCCATCATCTACCAAACTGCAAGCAAGCTTCATTGCTAACCAAGACTTCGGATGGTTGACATCCGCTAGGAGGGTCGCAGCCAGAGATCAGCTCCCCAGAAGAGACAAATGGCACACCTTCTCAGGTGTGCCAGTTGTACACCCAGAAAACCAAGTCGCAGGGATGGGAGAGGTGATAAGTCTCAGTGAGTGCACCTGCTTGCCAAGCATCTGGTCACCTGAGCTGCTTGGATCTGGGAAGGACACAAAACACAGGCCCAACCAAGTCTGCACCTTTGTGGAGTAGCCAAGTACCTGAATCTGAGCAGCTTAGATCTGGGAAGTGCATACAACCCAGGGATGGCCTCAGACAGTTCCTGGCAGAGCAACCTAGAGCCTAAGCAGTGTAGACAGGGAAAGAACACATGCTGTGATCAGGGGCAATCCCAGTGTGGCTGAGACACTGAGCACATGTCAGTGTTATTTATTTGCAGTGTTCCTCCCTCCCCACAGCAGAGAATGAACAAGTGAGCCTAAAAAAGTGTCCACCACCGCCCCCTTGTGTCAGGGTGGAAATTAGGCACTGAAGAGACCAGCAAACAGAAAAAGCTAAAACAAACAGAGGGAACCGCTTTGGAAGTGACAAGTGCAAGAGATTAAAACTCTGTAGTTAGTACCTGTGATCACTCACCTAGAGCCAGACATCCTGGAATGTGAAGTCAAGAGGGCCTTAGAAAGCATCACTATGAACAAAGCTAGTGGAGGTGATGCAATTCCAGTTGAGCTATTTCAAATCTTGAAAGATGATGCTGTGAAAGTGCTGCACTCAATATGTCAGTAAATTTGGAAAAGTCAGCAGTGGCCACAAGACTGGAAAAGGTCAGTTTTCATTCCAATCCCAAAGAAAGGCAATGCCAAAGAATGCTCAAACTACC
>SJXQ01008950.1:1884-12759 GCA_006408695.1 Aepyceros melampus | reverse complement strand
CAAAAAAAAAAAAAAAAAAAACCAAAATTTTAAGCAAACCTCATATATATATATATATATATATATATAATTTTTGTGACCTTGTTTTTTCTTTAATATTGCATTTTTGAGAATCCAACCTCTACTGTGGATTTTTAAACTCTGCTTTTTGGTGTTTGTTATCAATTTTGTACATTTTTGAATCCAGTCTTCAGTACCCATTTTTACTTGGGAGCGAGATTACTGGCGTGATTGCTTTCTCCCTCTTTGGACTCTCTTTCTCTACCACATAGCCTCTATCTCCTCCTTCCCTCTTCTCTTCTGTACCCAACTCTGTGAATCTCTTTGTGTGTGCTGGACTGTGGAGAGCACTTAGGGAACTGATTACTGGCTGGATTTGTCTCTCTACTTTTGATTTCCCCATTTATACTCCTGGCCACCTCTGTCTCCTTCCTCTGTCTCCTTTTCTCTGTGTAATTACATGAACATCTCAGAGGGATCTAGACTTTGGAGAGCACATAGGGAAGTGATGACTGGCTAGCTTGTTCTCTCCCCTTTTTATTCTCCCTCTTCTCCTGGTCTTCTCTATCGCCCTCCTCCCTCTTCTCTTCTCCAAGTGACTCTGTGAACCTGTCTGGGTGTCCCTCACTGTGGAGAAACTTTTCATCTTTAACCTAGATGTTTTATCAGTGGCATTGTCTAGATGGTGAAGTCTTGAGTGGGAGTGAGTGGGTGGGTGAAATTGCTCAGTTGTTTCCAACTCTGCGACCCCATGGACTGTAGCCTAATAGGCTCGTCTGTCCGTGAGATTTTCCAGGCAGTAGTCCTGGAGTCGATTGTTATTTCCTTCTCCAAGGGATCTTCCCAACCCAGGGATCGAACCCCTGTCTTCTGCATTGTAGACAGACACTTTTACCGTCTGAGCCACTAGGGAAGTCCAAGGCTACTGTAATAATAAGACTGAAAACCAGAGGCAGGAGGCTTAGGTCCAAATCCTGAGAACACCAGAGAACTCCTGACTCCAGTGAACATTACTTGATAGGAGCTTATCAAAACCTCCATACCTACACTGAAATCAAGCACAACCCAAGGGCCAACAAGTTCCAGAGTAAGACATACCATGCTATTTCTCCAGCAACATGGGAACATAGCCCTGAGCTTCAATATACAGGCTGCCCAAAGTCACACCAAACCCAGTGATATCTCATAATTCATCACTGGACACTTCATTGCACTCCAGAGAGAAGAAATACAGCTCTACCCACCAGAACACGGACACAATCTTCCTTAACCAGGAAACCTTGACAAGCCATCTATCCAACCCCACCCACAGTGAGGAAACTCCAAAATAAAAAGAAATCCATAAACTGACAGAATACAGAAAGGCCACCCCAATCACGGCAATATAAATCAGATGAAGAGGCAGAGAAATACCTAGTAGGTATTTCTGGATAAATGGATAAATGCCCATTTATCCTGGATAACAGGATAAATGCCCACAAAACAAAACAAAAGAGGAAGAGATAGGGAATCTACCTGATAAAGAATTCTGAATAATGATAGTGAAAATGATCCAAAATCTTGAAAACAAAGTGGAGTTACAGATAAAAAGCCTGGAGACAAGGATTAAGAAGATGCAAAAAAGGTTTAACAAGGACTTAGAAGAAATAAAAAAGAATCAATATATAATGAATAATGCAATAAATGAGATCAAAATCACTCTGGAGGGAATCAACAGTAGAATAATGGAGGCAGAAGATAAGATAAGTGAGGTAGAAGATAGAATCCTAGAAATAAATGAAACAGAGAGAAAAAAAAAAAGAAAACAGAGGAAAATTTCAGAGACCTCTGGGACAATGTTAAATGTCCCAACATTCGAATCATAGGAGTCCCAAAAGAAGAAGACAACAAGAAAGACCGTGAGAAAATACTTGAGGAGATAATAGTTGAAAACTTCCCTAAAATGAGGAAGGAAATACTCACTCAAGTCCAAGAAACCCAGAGAGTCCCAAACAGGATAAACCCAAGGCAAAACACCTCAGGACACATATTAATCAAATTAACTAATATCAAACAAAAGAACAAATATTAAAAGCAGCAAGGGAAAAACAAAAATAATACACAAGGATTCCTATATGGATAACAGCTGATTTTTCAATAGAAAGTCTCAGGCCAAGAGGGAATGGCAGGACATACTTAAAGTGATGAAAGAAAATAACCTACAGCCCAGATTACTGTACCCAGCAAGTATCTCATTCAAATATGAAGGAGAAATCAAAAGCTTTACAGATGAGAAAAAGCTGAGAGAATTCAGCACCACCAAACCAGCTTTCCAACAAATGCTAAAGGATCTTCTCTAGACGGGAAACACAGGAAGGGTGTATAAACTTGAACTGAAAACAATAAAGTAAATGGCAACAGGATCATACTTATTAATAATTACCTTAAATGTAAATGGGTTGACTGCCCCAACCAAAAGACAAAGACTGGCTGAATGGATAAAAAAAAAAAGACCCCTATATATGTTGTCTACAAGAGATCCATCTCGAAACAAGGGACAGAATGAAAGTGAATGGCTGGAAAAAGATATTCCATGAAATAGAGACCAAAAGAAAGCAGGAGTAGCAATACTCATATCAGATAAAATAGACTTTAAAACAAAGGCTGTGAAAAGAGACAAAGAAAGACACTATATAATAATCAAAGGATCAGTGCAAGAAGAAGATATAACAATTATAAATATATATGCACCCAACACAGGAACACTACAATACGTAAAACAAATGCTAACAAGTATGGAAGGGGAAATTAACAACAGCAAAATAATAGTGGGAGACTTTAATGCCCCACTCACACTTATGGACAGATCAACTAAACAGAAAATTAACAAAAAAACCCACAAACTTTAAATGATACAATAGACCAGTTAGACCTAATTGATATCTATAGAACATTTCACCCCAAAACAATGAATTTCACCTTTTTCTCAAGCGCACATGGAACCTTCTCCAGGACAGATCACATCCTAGGGCATAAATCTAGCCTTGGTAAATTCAAAATAATTGAAATTATTCCAAGCATCTTTTCTGACCCCAATGCAGTAAGATTAGATCTCAATTACAGGAGAAAAACTATTAAAAATGCCAACATATGGAGGTGGAACAACACATTGCTGAATAGCCAACAAATTATAGATGAAATAAAAAAAGAAATAAAAAATATACATAGAAATGAATGAAAATGAAAACACAACAACCCAAAACCTATGGAACACTGTAAAAACAGTGCTAAGGGGAAGGTTCATAGCTATACAGGCATACCTCAAGAAACAAGAAAAAAATCAAATAAATAACCTGACTGTACACCTAAAGCAACTAGAAAAGGAAGAAATGGAGAAATCCAGGGTTAGTAGAAGGAAAGAAATCTTAAAAATTAGGGCAGAAATAAGTGCAAAAGAAACAAAAGAGACCATAGCAAAAATCAACAAAGCCAAAAGCTGGTTCTTTGAAAGGATAAATAAAATTGACAAACCATTAGCCAGACTCATCAAGAAACAAAGGGAGAAAAATCAAATCAATAAAATTAGAAATGAAAAGGGAGAGATCACAACAGACAACACAGAAATACAAAGGATCATAAGAGACTACTATCAGCAATTATATGCCAATAAAATGGACAACGTGGAAGAAATGGACAAATTCTTAGAAAAGTACAACTTTCCAAAACTGAACCAGGAAGAAATAGAAAATCTCAACAGACCCATCACAAGCACGGAAATTGAAACTGTAATCAGAAACCTTCCAGCAAACAAAAGCCCAGGTCCAGACGGCTTCACAGCTGAATTCTACCAAAAATTTCGAGAAGAGCTAACACCTATCCTACTCAAACTCTTTCAGAAAATTGCAGAGGAAGGTAAACTTCCAAACTCATTCTATGAGGCCACCATCACCCTAATACCAAAACCTGACAAAGATGCCACAAAAAAAGAAAACTACAGGCCAATATCACTGATGAACATAGATGCAAAAATCCTTAACAAAATTCTAGCAATCAGAATCCAACAACACATTAAAAAGATCATACACCATGACCAAGTGGGCTTTATCCCAGGGATGGAAGGATTCTTCAATACCCACAAATCAATCAATGTAATAAACCACATTAACAAATTGAAAGAAAAAAAAATGATTACCTAAATAGATTTTGAGAAAGCCTTTGACAAAATTCAACATTCATTTATGATAAAAACCCTCCAGAAAGCAGGAATAGAAAGAACATACCTCAACATAAAAAAAGTTATGTATATGACAAACCCACAGCAAACATTATCCTCAATGCTGAAAAATTGAAAACATTTCCCCTAAATCAGGAAAAAGACAAGAGTGCCCCCTCTCACAACTACTATTCAACAGAGTTTTGGAAGTTTAGGCCACAGCAGAGCAGAAAAAAGTAATAAAGGAATCCAGATTGGAAAAGAGGAAGTAAAACTCTCATTGTTTGCAGATGACATGATCCTCTACATAGAGAACCCTAAAGACTCCACCAGAAAATTACTAGAGCTAATCAATGAATAGAGTAAATTTACAGGATATAAAATCAGCACACAGAAATCACTATAATACCTATACACTAATAATGAGAAAACAGAAAGAGAAATTAAGGAAATAATTCCATTCACCATCGTAACAAAAGAATAAAATACTTAGGAATATATTTACCTAGAGAAACAAAAGACCTATATATAGAAAACTGTAAAACACTGGTGAAAGAAATCAAAGAGGACACTAATAGATGGAGAAATATACCATGTTCATGGATTGGAAGAATCAATATAGTGAAAATGAGTATACCACCCAAAGTAATCTACAGATTCAATGCAATCCCTATCAAGCTACCAATTGTATTTTTCACAGAGCTAGAACAAATAATTTCACAATTGCTAAAGCAATCTTGAGATAGAAGAATGGAACTGGAGGAATCAACTTGCCTGACTTCAGGCTCTACTACAAAGCCACAGTCGTCAAGACAGTATGGTACTGGCACAAAGACAGAAATATGGATCAATGTAACAAAACAGCCCAGAGATAAATCCACACACCTATGGACACCTTATGTTTGACAAAGGAGGCAAAAATAGACAATGGAGAAATGACAATCTCTTTAACAAGTGGTGTGGGGAACCTGGTCAACCACTTGTAAAAGAATGAAACTAGAACACTTTCTAACACCATACACAAAAATAAACTCAAAATGGATTAAAGATCTAAATGTAAGACCAGAAACTATAAAACTCCTAGAGGAAAACAGGCAAAACAGTATCTGATATAAATCATAGCAGGATCCTCTATGACCCACCTCCCAGAGTAATGGAAATAAAAGCAAAAATAAACAAATGTGACCTAGTTAAACTTAAAAGCTTCTGCACAACGAAGGAAACTATGAGCAGGTGAAAAGTTAGCCTTCAGAATGGGAGAAGATAATAGCAAATGAAGCAACTGGCAAAGAATTAATCTCAAAAAATACAAGCAGCTTCGGCAGCTCAATTTCAGAAAAATAAGTGACCCAATCAAAAAATGGGCCAAAGAACTAGACATTTCTCCAAAGAAGACATATAGATGGCTAACAAACACATGAAAAGATGCTCAACAGCACTCATTTTTAGAGAAATGCAAATCAAAAACCACAAGCCATCTCACATCAGTCAGAATGGCTGCAATCTAAAAGTCTACAAGCAATAAATGCTGGAGAGGGTGTGGAGAAAAGGGAACACTCTTACACTGTTGGTGGGAATGCAAACTAGTATGCCACTATGGAGAACAGTGTGGAGATTCCTTAAAAAACTGGAAATAGAACTGCCATATGACCCGGCAATCCCACTGCTGGGCATACACACTGAGGAAACCAGAATTGAAAGAGACATGTGTACCCCAATGTTCATCATAGCACTGCCTACAATAGCCAGGACATGGAAGCAACCTAGATGTCCATCAGCAGACGAATGGATAAAAAAGCTGTGGTACATACACACAATGGAGTATTACTCAGCCATTAAAAAGAATGTATTTGATTCAGTTCTAATGAGCTGGATGAAACTAGAGCCTATTATACAGAGTGAAGTAAGTCAGAAAGAAAAATACCAATACAGTATCAGTTCAGTTCAGTCAGTCAGTCTTGTCTGACTCTTTTCAATCCCATGAATCACAGCATGCCAGCCCTCCCTGTCCATCACCAACTTCTAGAGTTCCAGTTGGTGATGCCATCTAGCCATCTCATCCTCTGTCGTCCTCTTCTCCTCCTGCTCCCAATTTCTCCCAGCATCAGGGTTTTTTCCAGTGAGTCAACTCTTCGCATAAGGTGGCCAAAGTACTGTAGTTTCAGCATCAGTCCTTCCAATATACACCCAGGACTGATCTCCTTTAGGATGGACTGGCTGGATTTCCTTGCAGTCCAAGGGACTTTCAAGAATCTTCTCCAACACCACAGTTCAAAAGCATCAATTTTTCGACAGTCATCTTTCTTCACAGTCCAACTCACATCCATACATGACTACTGGAAAAACCATAGCCTTGACTAGATGGACCTTAGTTGGCAAAGTAATGTCTCTGCTTTTGAACATGTTACCTAGGTTGGTCATAACTTTTCTTCCAAGGAGTAAGCGTCTTTTAATTTCATGGCTGCAGTCACCATCTGCAGTGATTTTGGAGCCCCCAATAATAAAGTCTGACACTTTCCACTGTTTCCCCATCTATTTGCCATGAAGTGATGGGATCAGATGCTATGATCTTAGTTTTCAGAATGTTGAGCTTTAAGCCAACCTTTTCACTGCCTCTAATACAGTATATTAACACATATATATGGAATTTGAAAGATGATAACAATGACCCTATATGTGAGACAGCAAAAAAGACACAGATATATAGAACCGTCTTTTGGACTCTGTGAGAGAAGGCAAGGGCGGAATCACTTGAGAGGATAGCGTTGAAACATATATATTACCATATGTGAAGCAAATCGCCAAGCCAGATTCGATGCATGAGACAGAGTGCCCAGGACTGGTGTGCTGGGATGACCCTGGGGGAAGGTATGGGGAGGGTGGTGGGAGAGGAATTCTGGATGGGGAACACATTTGCATCTGTGGCTGATTCGTGTCGATGTTTGGCAAAAACCACCACAATATTGTAAATTAATTAGTCTGCGTTAAAATAAATTTTTAAAAAATTAAAAAATAAATAAAATAAAATTCCGTAATTCACAACTGAAAAAGAAAAGGAGCTGAAGGTGAGGTGGAGGTAGAATCATATTGGTGAAGCCAGATCTTAACCTAGACACCCAGACTTGCCCTCTAGTTTTTATTATATTTCAAAGTATTTGTCATTTGTATCTTGTTATATAGGAGGGTGGTCACCAATCTCTTCTTCATGTTCACTGAGGTTAACAAACTTTCTAAAATTAAATATGTATAAAAGATTAAAGTGTTAGTACTCATTTTATGTAATTGAGTAATTTAATGGGACTATTTCCCTTTGGTTTTTGAGTAAATTTGTGAATATTGACTGATAGCAGAGAATGGAGCAAGGAATTTTGGAATGAAGAATATTTTGAGAGATTCGTGCATCTGACTAGCTCAGGATAGATATGGCCTTTGAAAAATATGTGAGGATGAGGAAACCATATAAGACTCCTGTGTGTGTGTGTGTGTGTGTGAGAGAGAGAGAGAGAGAGGGAAGGAGAGAGAAAGGATAATGGGAAGATGTTTGCTAGTTCTCTGGTTCTCAGCCCAAGCTTCAGTAGATTTCAAATTAAAGCTACTTTCCAAGTAAATGAAATTTAATTCAATTAAAAAAAAAAAAGAATATTTTGAGAGATTCGTGCATCTGACTAGCTCAGGATAGATATGGCCTTTGAAAAATATGTGAGGATGAGGAAACCATATAAGACTCCTGTGTGTGTGTGTGTGTGTGTGTGTGAGAGAGAGAGAGAGAGAGAGAGAGAGGGAAGGAGAGAGAAAGGATAATGGGAAGATGTTTGCTAGTTCTCTGGTTCTCAGCCCAAGCTTCAGTAGATTTCAAATTAAAGCTACTTTCCAAGTAAATGAAATTTAATTCAATTAAAAAAAAAAAAAGCCATTGTGTGCCTAACGTGTAAAGCATTATGACAACTCAAGAAAACAGACAGTCCTAATTTTTTTTTCATATCTTTATAGTTAGCACCAATAGGAAGACATATACTGACATATACATTTTCATGTATATAATCATAAAGCCACAGAACTTTTATAACCGAGGGAAACAGATATTAATGACTTTAAATTTCTCAGCCCACAGAAACAGGAACTGAGTCCAAAAAATATAAGGTGATTTGCCAAGAGTCCTAGAAAAATCTTTCTGATATTATCTGCCTACCCCAATAGACTTACATTATAACTGAGAAGAAAATTGAGTGAAAAGAAAGGCCAGGAACATACTATAATTTGCTATTGTTCCACATTGTCTGTGAATAACCAGTTTAATTGTATATGCAACTTGCTGCAGAATCTCTTTGACTCTAGCTGGTCTCTGAGAAAGAAGTGAGGACAATTGATTCATCTTTCATAAAGATGAGATTTTATCAGGCTTCTCTTCCTTCTTAGTATTTCCCTAATTTGCCTAATTTATTGTGAAAGCAAATAAGTCAGCCAATCAGTATAATTTTCAGTTATCTTCAGAGTGGATGCTGCATGGTTAGCCAACTGACAGATGCTAAAGAATTAGGTCATAATCAAGACCAATTAAATGTTCTTAGTAGTCCCTGATGAACTTTACACCCTTGTTGCAGTCAGATAAGGGCCACGTTCTCCATAGCAATTGTTAAGTACAAGCTGCCCATTACAAATGATCTTTGGAACAGCTTTTCATAATCTACCTTAAAATGATTAGGAGGTAACCCAATGTGGACCTGTGATATTTCAGATAAATTGGCTGGTTAAAATACCTAAGGTCCGGACACATAATTTTCACTATAGAAGTTTATATTACAATTTGCTCCCAAACCCCAAAAACCTTTGCTTAGTCCTTTCCTTATTCAGTTGAATTTATTAATCTTCCCCTTATCAAAGGAATGTGATTCAAAAGCATTCTTGTTATCCAGAAACACTAATTCACCCCAATCCCACAGATTTCTCCAGAACTCCTTCCTGGTTAAAGGTTGTGGCTCTAAAACCTATTATTCTTTAATATTACTTCCTCAGTCTTGTATAGAACATTTTCTAATGTAAAATGAATCCCAAATGAAGGACAAAGGAAGCTGTGAAATTCCCAGCAGAAGTACCTCATCTACTGCATTTTTCTGGTACAATGATCCATGCCTACTCAGTCCTCAGGGAATCAGCTACATGTTCGTTATACAACAATGAAATCTCAGGGTTCACAGTATACATGCATCTTTACTTAATTCTTATTTATATAACTACATGACTAAATATCATATTTTGGAGCAAGTTAGAATTTAGGAAATAAAGACTGGATCTTGTAACTTTCTTGTCTGAATTTAAACACAAATAATAAAAATTAATCAAAACCCTTCTGTTTGAGGCTTGAATGTTATTTTTTCATTTAGATATAAAAAATAACAGATAGTATGTAGTGGCCTTCTTTGTCTCTTTTCACAGCCTTTGTTTTAAAGTCTATTTTAAGGGGTCAATCCAAGAAGAAGATATAACAATTATAAATATATATACACCCAACATAGGAGCACTGCAATATGTAAGACAAATGCTAACAAGTATGGGAGGGGAAATTAACAGTAACACAATAACAGTGGGAGACTTTAATACCCCACTCACACCTTGGACAGATCAACTAAACAGAAAATTAACAAGGAAACACAAACTTTAAATGATACAATAGACCAGTTAGACCTAATTGATATCTATAGAACATTTCACCCCAAAACAATGAATTTCACCTTTTTCTCAAGTGCTCACGGAACCTTCTTTAGGATAGATCACATCCTGGACCATAAATCTAGCCTTGATAAAGTCAAAAAAATTGAAATCATTCCAAGCATCTTTTCTGACCATAATGCATTAAGATTAGATCTCAATTACAGGAAAAAAAACTATTAAAAATTCCAACATATGAAGGCTGAACAACACGCAGCTGAATAACCAACAAATCACAGAAGAAATAAAAAAAAGAAATCAAAATATGCATAGAAACAAATGGAAATGAAAACACAACAACCCAAAACCTGTGGGACACTATAAAAGCAGTGCTAAGGGGAAAGTTCATAACAATACAGGCATACATCAAGAAACAAGAAAAAAGTCAAATAAATAACCTGACCCTACACCGAAAGCAACTAGAAAATGAAGAAATGGAGAACCCCAGGGTTAGTTCAGTTCAGTTCAGTCACTCAGTCGTGTCTGACTCTTTGCGACCCCATGAATCACAGCACACCAGGCCTCCCTGTCCATCATCAACTCCCGGAGTTCACTCAGACTCACACCCATTGAGTCAGTGATGCTATCCAGCCATCTCATCCTCAGTCGTCCCCTTCTCCTCCTGCCCCCAATCCTTCCAAGCAACAGAGTCTTTTCCAATGAGTCAACCCTTCTCATGAGGTGGCCAAAGTACTGGAGTTTCAGTTTTAGCATCATTTCTTCCAAAGAAATCCCAGGGTTGATCTCCTTCAGAATGGACTGGTTGGATCTCCTTGCAGTCCAAGGGACTCTCGAGTCTTCTCCAACACCACAGTTCAAAAGCATCAATTCTTCGGCGCTCAGCCTTCTTCACAGTCCAACTCTCACATCCATACTTGACCACAGGAAAAACCATAGCCTTGAATAGATGGACCTTAGTTGACAAAGTAATATCTCTGCTTTTGTATATACTATCTAGGTTGGTCATAAATTTTCTT
>SJXQ01008949.1:75605-120424 GCA_006408695.1 Aepyceros melampus | reverse complement strand
GTGGTCTGGTATTCCCATCTCTTTCAGAATTTTCCACAGTTTACTGTGATCCACACAGTCAAAGGCTTTGGCATAGTCAATAAAGCAGAAATAGATGTTTTTCTGGAACTCTCTTGCTTTTTCCATGATCCAGCGGATGTTGGCAATTTGATCTCTGGTTCCTCTGCCTTTTCTAAAACCAGCTTGAACATCAGGGAGTTCACGGTTCACGTATTGCTGAAGTCTGGCTTGGAGAATTTTGAGCATTACTTTACTAGCATGTGAGATGAGTGCAATTGTTCGGTAGTTGGAGCATTCTTTGGCATTGCCTTTCTTTGGAATTGGGATGAAAACTGACCTTTTCCAGTCCTGTGGCCACTGCTGAGTTTTCCAAATTTGCTGGCAAATTGAGTGCAGCACTTTCACAGCATCATCTTTCAGGATTTGAAACAGCTCAACTGGAATTCCATCACCTCTACTAGCTTTGTTCGTAGTGATGCTTTCTAAGGCCCACTTGACTTCACATTCCAAGATGTCTGGCTCTAGACATCTTGACATGTATTTCCATTTTCCTTATATTAGGTTTCTTCTGCTCATATCCAGTTTTGTTAGATATTCTGGTTTAAAGAACCATGGCATAATTGACTTCTGTATAGGTAAGTTGTGTATACTACTTCTTAGTAATTAGTTTACACATTTTTCTATTACTTTATTGGAAATACATTTAACCTGACATGTAACTATCGTGGTGGTGGTGGTTTAGTCGCTAAGTCCTGTCAGACTCTTGCAACCCCATGAACTGAAGTCCCACTGACTCCTCTGTTCGTGGAATACTGGAGTGGGTTACCATTTCGTTTTTCAGGGGATCTTCAACACCCAGGGTTTGAACCCATGTCTCCTGCATTGTTGGTGGGTTCTTTACCACTGAACCATCAGGGACAGGTAACCATGATACCTAAATGGTATTTGTAAAATTCCCAGTGTAAGTAGATGAAAGCACTTAGAGAATCTTGGGAAATTAGTCATGTTAAACTTATGCCAAGTACATGTTTTCTGGAGTCATCTGTGCCCAGCATTTTTATCACTGTGAACTCATCTAACATTTAAGTATTATTATAGTACATTTAAGTAGTATTATATAATACTATTAAGTATTTTTAATAACTTATAAATCTGAAGTTTGTAGGCATCCTACCTGTAAAGCAGCCACTGATTCCACAAAACAGTCAACTTCTGCCTGGACAACAAATCATGAAGTGGTACTCCGATTAAACTCTCTCTTATTGGCCTTGATAGGTGTTAATAATTTGATTAATTATAGATTATTCTGCACCTGAACAGGATGGAAAGAGAGGAGTCATTTTACCTATTGGAAGCTACATTGAGCAGTGATCAGGGAGACTCTGCTGGTGAGAATGCTTTCAGCATTCTTCTCCATCATACCCAGATGGAGCCAGACTTAGAAACCTTCCAGTTTTCTGAGTAAGATCATCAAACAGATGAAAAATAAGAAAGCATCTGGAAATGATATCATCCCTGCCAAATGCTCACACTAGAGAAAAAGTAACTCATGTAATGTGTCTGTATTCTCCTCATAAAATATAAGGATAAAAGAGAAAATGCTATATGGCCCCAGGGATGGGGAGAGCATCAGTTTCACATAATGATATACATCCTACAACAGGCTAGATGTCCATTCCTGAACCAGCTTCAGAGTATATGTTTTAGATAAAAGATAGTTTTCATAAACAAGTATCAATGAGAACACTCCAAATTCTGTTTTGGAAAGACAATATGTTCATGTCTTAAAGGTGGATGTTTTGACATTGAGATTTCACCTCTCTCTGTACAATGGATTTCTGTTTCATCTAGTTTCTAGTATTTTCCTTAGGAAACACTGTATAAATATTTTGCATCCACTTTGAGATGTTTTTGTTGAGGAAAGCAGCTCATCAAGGGCTTAGTGACTTGAAATGAACCTGAAAGTTCCTGCTTTAGAATATAACTTTGTTTGATTTCTGAGTGATGAGTAAGATTTTCAAAACTGTAGAGACTACTTTGCATACGTTCTTTTCACTAGAAGGTTTGGGAAGAACCTTACTTACTGGAGGTGCACAGGATTCAGAACCAGAAATCCTAAGCAGAAATCCTATTTTTTACAATTTTCTGAGAAATTATTGAATCTCTGTTTTATCATCTCCAAACTAGGTAGCATAATAACACTAAAGGAAAAGGGCTTTGTTAACTGTAATACACTATCACAGTCTCATCCTTTCTCCTAGTATGTACTTTTGAAAACCATTCAACTAATCCTAATGTATTTTTTAAAGTTCACAAAGACTTTCACATGCAGATTTTCACGGGATGCTCTTGACAGACTCTGAAGCAGATATTGCTTTGTTAGTTGTTATATTGTTAGTTCTCTGAAATTATGAAGTATTCCTTTTGGCACAGTGCTTTGTAATTATAGTTGTCTTAATGTGTGTATTTGATAGGTAGGTGTATTAGTCAAACGTTGTCATAATAATGCTGCATAACAAAAAACCATAAAAATCTCAGTGGTGTAAAATGAAATCATATAATTTTCACTTATGAGAACAGCTAGTGTTCAGCCCGAAAAATCCTTTTTGCTTCACCTATTTATCCCCCCCGCCCTCAGCCCTGGCCTATCTTTTTGTTGTCTCTATAGTTTTGCCTTTTCCATAATCATATATTTGGAATTATAAAGTAGGTAGTCTTTTCAGTGTGACTTTTTTTGCATAGCAATAGGCATTTAAGATTTCTCCTTGTCTTTACATGTCTTGATAGTTTATTTATTTTTGATGCTGAATAAGATTTCATCATATAATGTATGACAGTTTATCCACTCACCTATTGAAGGAAATCTTGGTTGCTTCCAAGTTTTGGCAATTACAGATAAAGCGACTACATTCACGTGCAGGTCCCTTTGTGGATATGTTTTCAGCTCCTTTGGGTAAATGCCAGGAGTGCAATAGCTGAATTACATGGTCAGAGTAAGTTTAGTTTTGGAAGAAACTGTCAAGCCGTCTTTCCAAGTGACCGTGCCGTTTGGCGTTCCTTCTAGGGATCTATGAGAGTGCACGTTGTTTCACATGCTTGGCTGCGTTTGCTGTCGTCGGTTTTGGATCTTAACCCTTCTCATAAATAGATGTGTAATGATACCTTGTTTAATTTGTATTTCCCTGATGCCAAATGATGCGGAGAATCTCTTTTATTTTTACTTTAAAGTTGATTTACTCTTTCTCATGTGATTGTTGGACTGGGACAGTTCAAAAAACAAAGATGAAGACATCAGAAGTCACATTAATTTCACTGAAAATTATGTCTCACTTAAAATGATATTTTAGGCAGTTGGGATATTTGATACTCTAAGAAGGAAAATATGAAACACCAATAATATTTATTTTAAATGGAAAGTTGATACTTAGAATGCTGAGATTTAGTAACTCTGTGTGATTCTGATTTATGTTCCAAGAAAGGTCTGTCCCTTTCTTCTTCTTTTTAAAACATCATATCATTTTCTCCACACACTGACTCATCACTTCTTGTCTCTGCCAATTTAACTCCTACCTAGTCCATAAAGATCATCTGAAATCCTATTACTCTCACAAGGTGTATATATACAAAAGCATTTGTAAATAAATATCCATCTAATCCTAAAGTATTTCTTAAACTTCACAAAGGACTTTCACATACAGAGTCTCATTTTATGCTCTTGACAGACTCTGAAGCAGATATTGCTAGGACTTGCATTTTAAATATAACAAAATGTAATCTTTGTGAAGCTGAGCAACCAGTCCAAAAATGTACAGTTAAATTCCTACAGCTTTGCATTTTAAGGAAATATTTTTATCCTTTTTACCTATTGACCCCCTTTGCATATTTATCCTTTCCTATCCCCACCACATCTGACACCACCAATCTGTTCTACCTATAAGCTTGCTTTTTGTTTGTTTGCTTTTTCTGTAGATTCCACATATGAGTGATTATACATTGTTTGTTTTCTTCTGTCTGACTTAACTGACATAGCACAATGCCATTGAGATCCAGCCATGTTGTTGCAAATGACAAGGTTATTCATCCTATGGAAGAATATATATCTCACATCCTCTGTATTCATTCATCTATCAGTGTACAACTTCAGTTCAGTTCAGTTGCTCAGTCGTGTCCGACTCTTTGCGAACCCATGAATCGCAGCACGCCAGGCCTCCCTGTCCATCACCGACTCCGGAGTTCACCCAGACTCAGGTAAATAATGCTGCAGTGAACAATGAGTGCATATGTCTCTTCAATTAATGTTTTTTCCTTTGGATAAATAGCCAGAAGTCTAATTGCTGGGTCATATGCTTGTTCTATTTTTAATTTTTGAGGAACTTTCATAATGTTTTCCATAGCGGCTGCACCAATTGACATTCCCACCAACAGTGCACGAGGGTTTCTTTTCTCCACATCCTTGCCAGCATTTGTTATTTGTTGTCACTTAGATAATAGTCATTCTAACAAGTATCAGACGATACCTTATTGTGGTTTTGATTTATATTTTATTTATTGTATAAGATGGTGGTTGAGTTTTATTCTTTAATGTGTTGCTGTTCAGTTCTACTCTTTTGCCTGTTAACGTCCAGTTTTTCTAATACTTTTCCTCATTGTCTATTTTTGGCTCATTTTTTATAAATTAATTGACTATGTATGTGTGGTTTTATTTCTGGGCTCTCTGTTTTATTGATCTACAAGTTTGTCTTCTTAGTAATGGCATTCACTTTTAATTATTTTAGCTTTGTAATATAGTTTGAAATCAAAGAGTATGATGCCTCTAGTCTTGTTAATCATTCTCTAGATTTCATGGATTGGAACATTTCATCTGAAAAGCAATAGCATATACATTTTTCTCAGGTGCACATGGAATATTTTCCAAGATAGATCATATATTAGGCCACAAAAATTCTTAATAAATTTAAGAGGATTAAAATGACAAGCATATTTTTAAACTATGGTGGTATAAAAGTAGAAACTCATTATGTGAAGAAAACTAGAAAAATCACAAATATGTGGCAATTAAATAACATGGTATTGAAAAACCAACAGGTCAAAGGAAAAATAAAGAAATAAAGAATAACTTGAGACAAAAAAATTAAAAATAAACATACTGAAATTTGTGATGCGGCAAAAGCAGTTCTAAGAGGTAAGGTCATAGTGATAAATGCCTTCTTTAAGGAAGTTTCAAATAAGCAACTTAACTTTACACCTCAAGGAACTAGAAAAAGAAGAACAAATTAAGCTCAAATTTAGTAGAAGGAAGGAAATAACAAAGATTGAGCAGAAATAAAAAGATATTATGGAAGGTCAATGAAACTAAGAGTTGGTTCTTTGAAAAGATAAACAAAACTGAAAAGCTTTTAGCTAGACCCACCAAGAAAAAGGGAGAGAAAACTAAAATTACAAATGAAAGAGCAGAGATTGCAGATATTAACACAAAGGATCATAAAAGTACTATGAACAACTATACATCAACAAATTTTACAATGCAGAAGAAAAGAAATTCCTAGAAACATACAAGAATATCTACCAAGACTGAATTTTGATGAAATGGAAAATCTGAACAAGCCAATTACTAAGAAGAGATTGAGTCAGAAACCCCAAACCTGCCAACAACATTAGGACCAGATGACTTCACTGATGAATTCTACTAAACCTTTAAAGAAGAATTAATACCAATCCTTCTCAAATTTTTCCAAAAACAGAAGAGGAAGGAACTCGTCCAAACTCGAGGCCAGCATTAGCCTGATATCAAAACTGGGCAAGAATTCCCCAAGAAAATTGCTAGCCAACAATCCTAATGAACATAGATGCAGGAATCCTCAACAAAATATTAGCAAATGGAATTCAACAATACATGAACTGGATCATATACCATAACCAAGTGGGATTTATTCCAGGAATCAGGGATAGTTAACATCTACAAATCATTCCGTATGATATACCACATTAAAAAATGAAGGATGAAAATGATATGATCACCTCAATAGGTACGGACAAAGCATTTGAAACAATTCAACATCCATTTGTGATTAAGACTCAACCAAATGAGGGTTTGTTGAGGGAACATACCACAACATAACATAGACCATATATGCCAAACACAACTTCTAAATTCTGGATGGTAGTTCTTTAAGGGAGGGTGTGTGTCCTATATTTTTTCCTTCTCCTTTCTGGCTGGAATGCAGTATTGCTAGTCAGGACCCATGAGGATATTCCTTAGGGATTTCAGCATAGAAAGCTGGAAGAGATTGGCTCCTTCATGATTGTGTAGAATGTCCTCTACCTCCATACTCATTAATGTGAGAATAAGTTTTGCATATTCAAGCCAATGTTTATTACAGTTGTTTTATCAGTAACCAAAACACAAACCTAAATGCTGCAATGTTTTTTCTGTTGTTGTTCAGGTTTTCCAAGTTAATTTTATTGAATTTTGTATGTTAAGCAATAAAGCCATATGTTGATAAAGTAACTTTTTCCTTTTCCATTGCAACATTAATACTTCATTAGCTAGAAATTTCAGAACAGTGTTACATACAAGAAAAATGACAAAAGAGTCATTCTTCTCTTATTCTTGACTTTAATGGGAATGCTGTTACAATTTTTACTAGTAAGTATGATGATGGTTGTGTAGATTCTTAAATTTTACAATGGGGATAATATCTTTTTATTTTGTATAATTGTTACAAAGATCAAATGCTCTAATAAATTAAAATGTTATATAAATGTTAAAAGCTATGCCACAATTACCTGGCATATAGTATACAGTCAGGAAATGTTTTTAGTGTTATTCTTACTATATTTAATCTTTAACTTCAATGTCTTAGGGCTAAAGGTTAGAAAATACATATAGGTTCTCTGCTACAAACAGAAGTGATAAAGATGGAAAATTTGAAAAAGAAATAATAATTTCAAGGAGTAGTTTCCATGGAATGAGATGCTTAGGGACTCGTGTTTGGAAAATAATACTTCAGCTTGTTTTAAGAAGTTAACTGATGGATGGTCAACTCACTTCAGTTGACAATCAAAGTATTAGATCATCATATGGCTTCCCCTGTAGCCAGTTGGTAAATAATCTGCCTGCAATGCAGGAGACCGGTTTCAGTTCCTGGGTTGGGGAGAAGGAAATGCCACCCACTCCAGTATTCTTGCTGGAGAATCCCATGGACAGAGGGGCCTGGCAGGCTACTATCCATCGGGTCGCAAGAGTCGAACATGACTTAGTGACTAAACCACATGTAATTTAGTCTTCAAGAAGGTCATTATCTCACATTTCCTACATTTCTTCCTCCCACAACTGCCTTAAGAACATGTCTACTCTGATTTATGTGAGTTTTTTCATCTCTTCACATTTTCAGTTGGTTCTTGGAGAAATCAGGATGTGAGCTGTCAAAAAATTCCTTTGTTGTACCTCAAAAAATGTCTTTGAAAAGGTTTCATAGTAGAGATGCTATGTAGAAGATTACTCCATTTTGCTTCTTACAATTAGTTCCAGAGGAATTAATTTAATCTATTGACATATGTACTTTGTGGATGTTATTCATTGATCTCATTTCTGAAACAGCTGAAATTTTGATCTGGAAGTTTGATATATCATATGCGTGCATGCTCAGTCACTCAGTCATGTCAGGCTCTTTGAGACGCCATGGACCATAGCCCACGAGCTCCTCTGTCCATGGGATTTTCCCAGCAAGAATACTGGAGTACATTGTCATTTCTTTCTTCCAGGGGGGTTTCCTTACCTAGAGATCGAAATTGTGTCTCCTGAACTGGCAGGTGGATTCTTTATCACTGAGCCACTGGGGAAGCCCCCTGATACATACTAGATATAATTTAAATTTAGTAATTATATATTGTTTTTCTTAGAAAAATATCTTAAATTCTTAATATGTTATGTACAAGTCTTTGATTATAAAATACAACAGTGGATTTCAGATAACTATCTGGAACATTGAGT
The DNA here is from genome assembly GCA_006408695.1 of Aepyceros melampus. Classification (NCBI taxonomy): domain Eukaryota; kingdom Metazoa; phylum Chordata; class Mammalia; order Artiodactyla; family Bovidae; genus Aepyceros; species Aepyceros melampus. The sequence goes on along the minus strand of SJXQ01008949.1, from coordinate 112,431 downwards.
CAATAATTTACACTCCTCAATGAATTGCTTTATGTCAGCTATGAGAATTCTTCTCTTCTCTTCTATTTTCTGAATAATTACCTCAAAACAGTTTCTCAAGTAATTACTCCTAACAATTTATCATTAGGTACATCTAACATGAGCATTTACTGAACATCTATTAAGCAATGTGAACTCTTACATGTGCTAAAAATAATGATCAAGTAATATCTAGCCTTTTAAAAATAGCCTTCCTTCTTCCTGGCTTCCCTGGTGGTGGCTCAGACTATAAAGAATCTGCCTGTAATACAGGAGACCTGGGTTCATTCCCCGGGTCAAGAAGATTCCCTGGAGAAGGAAATGGCAACCCACTCAAGGATTCTTGACAGGAGAATCCCATGGACAGAGAGCTTGGCAGGCTACAGTCCATGGTGGTGTAAAGTGTTGGACGTGACTGAGTGATTAGCACTTTTCACTTTTCCTTCTTTTATGTAACTTTATCATTATAAAAATAGTTTGATATAAACAAAGAATGATTGCATCTGAAGAAACTGAGTCACGAAGAGCCAGGGTATTTCATAGGTCACACATCAAATAAGTCCTGTAACTCCAATTTGAACCCCAAATTTCTGACTATAAATTTGGGATGATTTCCTCTAAGCTTTGTTTTGCCTAGTCATTAATTTCAAGCCTGGTCTTTGGAATATGTAATAACTGACACTTAATAAATGCTAGTCTACATGCATGAGATATATTAGTTCATTTAATCTTTATTACCTCTCTTGGTGGTAAGTACTGTTATTAGGTCTCTTTCAGTAAGCTGAGTTTTAGCAAGGTTGAGTAATTTGCTCAAGGTCGACATAGCTAAATCCTTAGCAGAGCTGGGAGTGGAACCCAGGCACATAGAGAACCCAGCCTCTTAACCTTAAAGGTACTGTGCCTTTTCTCTAGTAAGATGCTCATTCTCTCCTTGTTAATGTTACTTTGCCCACTCCTTGTGACAGGTTAAACTTTCTCTGGAGACAAAATCTGAGTTTACTTGTCCTATATCTAGAGAAAACTGGGAAGTGGCCCGTTTTCTCTAGGTTTTAAGTTCTGACAAAAGACGATATACTGATTTTTTTTTTTAGAGATGTAATAAGTTTGCACGCACAAATGTAGATGCTCACAAAATCGTTTTGATTCTTGAAGCTGATCTGTTCTTTGCTGCTGTGTTAATGGAAGTAAATGGTCGGGACTGAATTTTACAGTCCACTTGTGCTTAGAAGCCCTGAGTAGATTTCAGCCTGCATCCAGCTATTCTTAGGCTCACTTTTATTACTTTCCTCCAAACTGCCTCCAGTGTTTTACAACTATTACACGCTGTGATATCCAGAATTGACCAGAGCTTTCTAGGTGAAATTCTGTACAGCATCACAATTCCTCTGAGCTATGGCAAAATTACATTAGGCTTTTTTTCTCCTTCCCTTTTTTTTCTGTACCATAATGCAAGCCCATATGTCATCTGTTATCCATTCTCCTCTCTGGGTCTTTTTTGTCATTACTGCCTTTCAGGTGTTTTGGATTATCTTACTGAAGATAAATTAAGGTTGCTTTGTCTGAAGCAGGATAGTATTTTGCTACTTCTGTCCTCTTTTGCAGGATGACTTCCACATCTAGGATGACTTTTAAATAAGTTACTTAATTAGCTTGTTTCACAACATAAAGAAATGTAACATAAAACATGAACTATGATTGACTTATTAGTATAGCTACTGTCTTATTTGGTTTTGTTCAATAAATTATTCTTGTTTATATCTGAATACTTTGAAGCACTCACTTTTGCTAATATTAACTGGGCAGCTATTATGTACATGGCATATTTCCAGTGAGGATTGTGAAATATATAAAAACAAGGCAGTTTGTCATTTCCTGTGGATGCAACTTGATCCTCAGATTCTTCAAATGCTAAATGGCATGAAGCCTATTTGATAGCATTGTGGTGAGCACTAAGTGAAATTAATTTGCGAAATCTGACACATGTTAAGCTTGAAAAGATACCAGCTACTGTTTGAGTATCAGCTATATAGTAAGCACTTTACATGCACAATTAATCTTTACAATAGTAGATGAAATCAAATTCAGCCATGTTTTTAGAGATATACATGAGATCAACTACTGTGCTTAAAGTCACTTGAGTAGTGAGTAAGTAACTGGGTTATGAATTGGACCTCTGCCTACCTGACTCTAGAACATATGGAGGTTCACTGTACTGGCCAACCTCACCATTTAATGAGTAGCATAAAATATATTACATAAGATGGGAAAGATTAAGTCTCATAGTGCAACCATAAATACAGTATTACTTGTGTAAGACAAGAATGAGATTTTTCTGTTAGTAGTTTATGGAAGGATTTATGACAGTATCTCTGGGTCTTGAATGAAGGATAGAATTTATTTATTTACTGGGCTAAGTTGCTTTCTGATGTGTTAGTTTCTGTTGTATAGCAAAGTGAATCAGCTCTATGTATACATACTGTTGTTTAGTTGTTAAGTTGTATCCAACTCTTTGAGACCCTATGGACTGTAGCACACCAGGCTTCTCTCTTCATGGGATTTTTGAGGCAAGAGGACTGGAGGGGGTTGCCATTTCCTTCTCCAGGGGATCTTCCTGACTCAAGGGTTAAACTCAATGTTTCCTGCATTGGCAAGTAGATTCTTTATTGCTGAGCTGCTAGGGAAGCCCACGTATACAGACAGCTCCTCTTTTTCAGATTTTCTTCTCATTTAGGTCACCCCAGAGTACTGAGTAGAGCTGTACGGTTGCTTCTCATTCTTTATCTATTTTATGCATAGTATCAGTAGTGTAAATATGGCAATTCCAATCTCTCAATTCATCCTGACACCCTCTTTTCATGTCTATATGTTTGTTCTCTGTCTCTATTTCTGCTTGCCGGATAAGATCATCTATACTATTTTTATAGATTTCCAGGATGGAAATTATATTTGAGGCAAGATGCATTTCTGGCACAAGTGCGAATATTAGTAGCTACAAAGAGAGGGAGTGATGGGTCATTTATGGGCACCCACTTCTTATGTTTTTTGACTCAGGTTTAAGAGACCAACAGGAAATGAAATTGCAAGTGTTTGGTGGGGCTTGAGGGAGGAGAATTAGAATGTGGGATGAAGTAAGCTGAATTTCTTTGACAGGCAAAGGGAAGTCAGGAGGTTTTTGAGGGCTGAGTCAGTGAGTTTAGCAATGCTCTGAGGAGACTAACTGTGGCAAACTGAAATGGATTAAATGTAAGGAGAGACTGGGGGCAAGGAATTTGGGGGTGCCATTTCAAAACTACAGTTCAGAGATAAGTCACTACTTACCTGAATTAGGGTATTGGCGTTTGGAATGGAGTAAGGAAGAGAACAAAATATGTCACAATAGAGAGGGTTCACTGGATCTGAAAAGCAAATGTCTAAAGAAGGAAGAGGAGGGGAAGGGGCAAAGGGAGGAGAGGTTAAGGAAGCTTAGTAATTGCTTGGATGTATGGTGGTTCCATTAGGAATGAAACAAGTGCATTTGATTTTAGACACACTGAGTTTGAAGACATGGTGAATTTCAACATCCAACATAGTTGTGGTATCCAACAGTCTTTTGGGAACACAGAACTCAAATTTGGAGATGCCAGGATTAGCTATGAGAACTGAAGCTATGAGATTGGATGAGATTTTAGAAATAAAGATTTTGTCAACAGAAAAGAAAGGAAACCAAGTTAGACCTCAGCTGCTGCTGCTAAGTTGCTTCAGTCGTGTCCGACTCTGTGCGATCCCATAGATGGCAGCCCACCAGGCTCCCCTGTCCCTGGGATTCTCCAGGCAAGAACACTGGAGTGGGTTGCCATTTCCTTCTCCAATGCATGAAAGTGAAAAGTGAAAGTGAAGTCGCTCAGTTGTGTCCCACTCTTAGCGACCCCATGGACTGTAGCCCACCAGGCTCCTCCATCCATGGGATTCTTCAGGCAAGAGTACTGGAGTGGGGTGCCATTGCTTCTCCTAGACCTCAGAGTAGTACCCTTCTCTAGCACCACAATTTGAAAGCATCAATTATTTAGGGAGAATTCTTCAAGGAGATCCAGCCAGTCCATCTTAAAGGAAATCAGTACTGAATGTTCATTGGAAGGACTGATATTAAAGCTGAAACTCCAATACTTTGGCCACCTGATGTGAAGAGCTGTCTCATTTGAAAAGACCCTGATGCTTGGAAAGATTGAAGGCAGGAGGAGAAGGGGATGACAGAGGATGAGATGGTTTTATGGCATCATTGACTCAATGGACATGAGTTTGAGTAAACTCCAGGAGTTGGTGATGGACAGGGAGGCCTGGCATGCTGCAGTCCTGCTGCTGCTAAGTCACTGTAGTCGTGTCCGACTCTGTGCGACCCCATTGACGGCAGCCCACCAGGCTCCCCCGTCCCTGGGATTCTCCAGGCAAGAACACTGGAGTGGGTTGCCATTTCCTTCTCCATGCATGAAAGTGAAAAGTGAAAGTGAAGTTGCTCAGTCGTGTCTGACCCTCAGCGACCCCATGGACTGCAGCCCACCAGGCTCCTCCATCCATGGATTTTCCAGGCAAGAGTACTGGAGTGGGGTGCCATGCTGCAGTCCATAGGCTTGCAAACAGTCGGACACGACTGAGTGACTGAACTGAACTGACTGAATCTTCTTTATGGTTTAACCCTCATATCTGTCCATGACTGGTGGAAAAGCTATAGCTTTGACTGTACAGATCTTTGACCAAAGTAATGTCTCTGCTTTTTAATATGCTGTCTAGGTTTGTCATAGCTTTCCTTTCAAGGAGCAAGCATGTTTTAATTTCATGCTGCAGTCACCATCTGCAGTGATTTTGGAGCCCAAGAAGGCAAAGTCTGTCACTGATTCCATTTTTTCCCCTTCTATTTGCCATGAAATGATGGGACCAGATACCATGATCTTAGTTTTTTGCATGTTGAATTTCAAGCTAGCTTTTTCACTCTCTTCTTTTACCTTCATTAAGAGGCTCTTTGATTACTCTTCACTTTCTTCCTTTAGAGTGGTATCATCTGCATATCTGAGGTTGTTGTTATTTTTCCTGAATTTTCCAGGCAAGAGTACTGGAGTGGGGTGCCATGCTGCAATCCATAGGGTTGCAAAGAGTCGGACACAACTGAGTGACTGAACTGAACTGACTGAATCTTCTTTATGGTTTAACCCTCATATCTGTCCATGACTGGTGGAAAAACTATAGCTTTGACTGTACCGATCTTTGACCAAAGTAATGTCTCTGCTTTTTAATATGCTGTCTAGGTTTGTCATAGCTTTCCTTCCAAGGAGCAAGCGTGTTTTAATTTCATGCTGCAGTCACCATCTGCAGTGATTTTGGAGCCCAAGAAAGCAAAGTCTGTAACTGGTTCCATTGTTTCCCCTTCTATTTGCCATGAAATGATGGGACCAGATACCATGATCTTAGTTTTTTGCATGTTGAATTTAAAGCTAGCTTTTTCACTCTTCTTTTACCTTCATTAAGAGGCTCTTTGATTGCTCTTCACTTTCTCCCTTTAGAGTGGTATCATCTGCATATCTGAGGTTGTTGTTATTTTAACTAGCAATCTTGATTCTAGCATCTTAAATCTTGCTACAGATAGGGAGACTTTGTTGGAGAAATATCTGAGCACTGGGTTGGGNACCAAAATACTGGAGCTTCAGCTTAATTTCAGTCCTTCTAATGAGAATTCATGGTTTATTTCCTTTAAGATTGACTGGTTTGATCTCCTTGCTGTCCACAGAACTCCCAGGAGTCTTCTCTAGCACCATAGTCCAAAGGCATCAATTCTTTGGTGCTCTGCCTTCTTTACAGTCCAGGTCTCAAAACCAAACATGACCACTGGGAAGACCATAGCCTTGACTATATGGACCTTGTTGGTAGAATGATGTCTCTGCTTTACAACACACTGTCTAGGTTTTTCATAACTTTCCTGCCAGGAAGCAATCATCTGATTTCACGGCTGCAGTCACCATCCACAGTGATTTTAGATCCCAAGAAGAGGAAATCTGTCACTGTTTCCAGCTTTCTCCCTTCTATTTGCCATGAAGTAAAAGAGGCCAGATGCCATGATCTTAGTTTTCCTAATATTTAGTTTTAAGTTAGCTTTTCCACTCTCTTCCTTCACGCTCATTAAGAGATTCTTAGTTCCTCTACGTTTTCTGCCATTAGAGTGGTATCATCCACATATCTGAGGTTGTTGATGTTTTTCCCACCCATATTGATTCCAGCTTGTAACTCATGTAGCCTGGCATTTCTCATGATATGCTCAGCATATAAGTTAAACAAATGGGGTGACAACAGACAGACCTGTTGTACTCCTTTCTCAATACTGAACCAATATGTTGTTCCATACAGGATTCTAACTGTTGCTTCTTGACCCACATACAAGTTTCTCAGGAGATAAGTAAGATGGTCTGGTATTCCCATCTCTTTAAGAGCTTTCCACAGCTTGTTATGATCCACAGAGTAAAAGGCTTTTAGTATAGTCGATGAAACAGAGGTAGATGTTTTTCTGGAATTCCTTTCATTTCTCTATGATCCAGTGAATGTTGGCAATTTGATCTCTGGTTCCCTGCCTTTTCTAAACCCAGCTTGGACATCTGGAAGTTCTTGATTCATGTAATGTTGAAGCCTAGCATGCAAACTTTAAGCATGACCTTACTAGCATAGGAGATGAGTGCAACTGTCCAATGGTTTGAACATTCTTTAGTACTGTCTGTCTTGGGAATGGGATGAGGATCGACCTTTTCCAGTCATGTGGCCACTGCTGGGTCTTCCAGATTTGCTGACATATTGAGTACAACACTTTGATAGCATCATCTTTTAGGGTTTTGAATAGCTTTATTGGAATTCCATCGCATCTAACAGCTTATTGGCAGCAGTGCTTCCTAGGGCCCACCTGACTTCACACTCCAGAATGTCTCTCTCTGGGTGACTGACCACACCATTGTGGTTATCCAGTTCATTAAGATCATTTTTTTTACAGTTCTCCTATGAGTTCTTTCACACTTTGAAGCATCATCTTTTAGGGTTTTGAATAGCTTTATTGGAATTCCATCGCATCTAACAGCTTATTGACAGCAGTGCTTCCTAGGGCCCACCTGACTTCACACTCCAGAATGTCTCTCTCTGGGTGACTGACCACACCATTGTGGTTATCCAGTTCATTAAGATCATTTTTTTTACAGTTCTCCTATGAGTTCTTTCTATTTCTTCTTGATCTCCTCAGCTTCTACTAGGCCTCTACTGTTTCTGTCCTATATTGTGCCCATCTTTGGGCAAAATTTTCCCTAGATATTTGCAATTTTCCTGGAGAGATCTATAGTCTCTCCTCTTCTGTTGTTTTCCTCTGTTTATTGAAGCATTGTTCATTGAAGAAGGTCTTCTTGTCTCGCCTTGCTATTCTTTGAAACTCTGCATTTAGTTGGATGTTCCTTTCCCTTTCTCCCTTAGTGTTTGCTTCTTTTATTTCTTTGGGTATTTGTAAAGCTTCCTTAGATAACCACTTTGCCTTCTTGCTTTTCCTTTTCTTTGGGATGGTTTTGTTCACTGCCTCCTGTAAAATATTGCAGACCTCTATCCCTAGTTCTTCAGGCATACTGTTTACTAGATCTCATCCCTTGAATCTATTCATTACCTCCACTGCATATTCATAGGGGATTTAAGTTGTTCCTGGCTGGCCTAGTGTTTTTCCTGGTTTTCTTTAGTTTAAGCCTGAATTTTGCTATGAGAAGCTGATGATCTGAGCCACAATCACCTCCAGGACTTGTTTTTGCTGACTGTATACAGCTTCTCCATCTTTGGCTACAAATAATGTAATCAATTTGATTTCAGTATTGACCATTTGGTGATGTCCATGTGTAGAATCATCTCTTATATTGCTGAAAAAAGTTGTTTGCTATGACCAGACCAGTGCATTCTCTTGGCAGAATTCAGTTAGCCTTTACCCTGCTTCATTTTGTATTCCAAGGCCAAACTTGCCTGTTACTCCAGATATATCTTGACTTTCTACTTTTGCATTCCAGTCCTCAATGATGAATAGAATATCTTTTATTTTTATTTTTTGATGTTAGTTTTAGGAGGTCTTCTGTGTCTTCATAGAACTGATCAACTTCAGCCCCTTTGGCATAGGTGGTAGGGGCATAGACTTGAATAACTGTGATGTGGAATGGCTTGCCTTGGAAATGAACTGAGATCATTCTGTCATTTTTGAGGTTGCACCCAAGTACTGCATTTTGGACTCTTATTGATTACCAGGGCTACTCCATTTCTTCTATTGGATTCTTGTCCACAGTAGTAGATGTAATATAGTCATCTGAATGAAATTAACCCACTCCTGTCCATTTTAGTTTGCTGATTCCTAAGATGTTGATGTTTATTCGTACCCTCATCTGTTTGACCATGTCCAATTTACCTTAATTCATGGACCTAACATTCGAGGTTCCTATGCAATATTGTTCTTTGCAGCAGTGGATTTTACTTTCATCACCAGACAAATCCACAACTGAGCATCAGTTCTGCTTTGGCCCAGCTCCTTCACCCTTCCTGGGGCTATTAGTAGTTGCCGTCTGCTCTTTCCCAGTAGCATATTGGACACCTTCCAACCTGGGAGACTCATCCTTCAGTGTCATAACTTTTTGTCTTTTTACACAGTTCATGAGGTTCTCATGGCAAGTATACTGGGGTGGTTTGCCATTCCCTCCTCCAGTGGATCGCGTTTTGTCAGAACTTTCCACTATGACCCATCCGTCTTGGGTGGCCCTACATGGCATTGCTCATAGTTTCATTGAGTTACACAGGCCCCTTAGCCATGACAAGGCAGTGATCTGTGAAGGGGATTAAGCATATAGAACAGCAATATTATAAAATTATTTCTGAAAGAATGGTTGTATTGAGGTGTGGACAGTATAAAGTGAAAATGAAGGAGAAAATTTCCAAGAATGAATGCTGATAATGGATGGTTAAATAATGAATGAAGGGTAGGAAGGGAGAGTAGTAGGTCCCAGTTCTTGAGCAAGGGGGAGAGTGGGAAAGTTGGGAGTTATTTACAAATTAGTACTAAGTTCTTTAAACATGAAACTTTTTTTCACTTGATCCTTCAACATATTTCTTGCAAACTTCCATGGATCTATACTTTGAATTTATTGAATCATGACAGTGAACAACAACAAATTTGAGGTTCCTTCCTCAGAGTTCTTATCATTTAATGAGATTTAGTCATAGAACTCCATAATTACCTACCCAAATGGATAATTCTAAATGGTAAGTCTTCTGAAGGAATGGTATTTGATTCTGGAGGAACATTTAGGCAGAGATCAGACTTTGGTCTTGGTCAGGGAGGATTTTCCTCAGGACATTATACTTGAACTGATACTTGAAAATGAAAAGAAATAGTTTATTGAAAGGAGAGTTAGGAGAGAGGGGCTTGTCTGGTTCCATCAAAAGACACGTGTCATGTTTTTGGACTTCCTCAGAGTTCTTATCATTTAATGAGATTTAGTCATAGAACTCCATAATTACCTACCCAAATGGATAATTCTAAATGGTAAGTCTTCTGAAGGAATGGTATTTGATTCTGGAGGAACATTTAGGCAGAGATCAGACTTTGGTCTTGGTCAGGGAGGATTTTCCTCAGGACATTATACTTGAACTGATACTTGAAAATGAAAAGAAATAGTTTATTGAAAGGAGAGTTAGGAGAGAGGGGCTTGTCTGGTTCCATCAAAAGACACGTGTCATGTTTTTGGATGGTGGATGGGGCGAGACCACACAGAACTTTCTAGGCCAGAGTAAGGATTTTGGTATTTATTCTAAAGGCACTGTTAATCCAATGAGGGGTTTAAAAAGCAGGAGGGGTGAATCTGATTGCCATTTGGAGAGACTACTATGGTTTACTATAGAGATTTGTTTGTAGAGGCTGGGTGGAGGATAGAAGACATGAAAAGTGGATTTGGGAGGACAAAGTTATTGTGGTAGTCTGATCTGGAGGTGATGGTATCTAGAACTGGGGTACCGAGAGGTGGAGGAGGTTACCAGAGGGAGATTACAGAGTGAGGAAAGAAGAAGGCCTAAGGATGAACCTTGAGGATCTACTATTTTGAGACTGGTAAAATCAGAAAGAGTCTTCAAAGCTGACAGAGAAATGGTCAGACATGCAAGAGGACAACAGAAAAGTTTGTTATCAGGAGGCAAAGGAGGAGAAGCTAAATACATTTCTGTATAGGTCTGGATCTCCAGAGATGCTGTTTGGTAATGAATTGTGGCTCTGGTGCCACCACCACTGTGCCTTGGGAACTGTACATCATGGCTGGCCCTCCACCCTTGGACACTAGAAGATACTCTGGCCATTTCTGAAATGGATTCTCATCATGAACTTCTGATGCAGGACTTAGTGACTGTATCCGATTGGCAAAACTTAGGCCATAGTCCTGTAACATAATCTCCTAGACGTAGGAAAAACGTAGAGCTGAGCTTTTTGGTTTCTGCTCCAAGATATAAGCCCAGCCTCCTCACCAGACTCACCTAATGGTTAATCTCCCAAATTTATGAAGGAGAGAGCAGATTAAGGGTTGAAAAAAAATCAATTGGAAATGCCTGCAACATTCTTCCTGAATAATATTTTATTTCAGACATTTCAGAAGCTTTTTGTGGTCCCTGCCTTCATCTTGGCATGAAGAGTTAAATGCCCCCTCTTTGTAACCTTGTGTCTTATGTGCATCGAAGGTGGCCTGTTTGTCCCTGATTCATGTGCACACACACTGCATTATGCTTTGTGCAAGGAGCCAAGTTTGCAGAGATAAAGATGTAGCTTCTGTCCCAAGGAAACTTGGAGTGAAAATGAGAGGATCTACCATGTAGAAAATAAAGCATGAGCTCCAGGGTCACTCACCTATCTGGGTCCCATTTAGAGCTTAGAAGGAGTTATAGGAATGGGTTTACATGATCATACATTTGAAAATATTTTGCAAAAGTGAACCAGTTTATCTGGAATTGATTAAGAACTTTCGATTCCCAATTCTGACTCCTTCTCCATGAAACGTCCTTTCCTCTTAAGTGTTTGAGTGGCTGTGGGTGTTTCATGGTGGGCTAAGGGTGAGTTGAATCAGGGACACCATTAGTTTGGATTTAGTGGGGTATAGTTACCAGTTTGGCAGATATGTCCATGAGCATTTAAATGATAGCTAGCAAGAACATCAACTGAGAAGGCACTGGTGAAGCTTTGAAGACCAGCATGTTCTAATCCCAGCATGTTTCTTGCCCTCACAAAGAAGAAAACTGGGAGCCTTCAAGAAGAATTCCTTTTATTATTGAAGAACTGTGGCTACTACTCTCTTCTCACAGTCCTCTCTTCAAAGCCTGTATCAATTTCAAAGTCTCTTTTCCAGGACGTCCTGGAGCAAATACTCACCCTATCTCCTGTCTCCCAAATCCTGGTGCTGACCTTGTTCAGTGGGAGGTAGAGGAACCCAAGCCAGAACTACTCAGGCCCCCTCATCCGCTGGCCACCATCCCCCACGTATGTCCTTGAGTTTGGGAACTACTTAAGTGAAAACAGTTTATCTTTTTTTCTTGTTTATTGCTTAGATAGAGAATTTTAAGGACATGCCAACTAGGGTTTGTCTTTGGAGATCATGGGTAATGAGATGGTTTGAAGTTTAAAGTGCTTTGAGCCCAGCAACTTGGGTTTATTAATGGTATTAAGGACATTTGAAAGAGAAACCCAAACAAAAAAAAGCCCTTTATTCAAAACAATTGATAAAGCCCGGATACTTCGTTTGAAGTACATTTCAGAAAAATGTTTTGTAATGTTTCAATTCCATCCCCCCCCCCTTTTTTTGGCTATTCTTAGATAAAATTTTTAAAGAGCTAAGAGAATATTAAGATAAAAATGGAATATTAAAAAGTTATACTGTAACATTAAAAAAATCCTACCCAAGTAGGATTTAGAAGAAGAGATATATCTTAAATAGAGATAAGGAATAAGGTCTTAGATTTTTGATAACCCAACTAATGAAGAAGAATGAATCGTATGAACATAATGGGAAAAGATTTAAAGTTCTTGATATTTTGACATAAATATTCACAGAAATATAGATAGCATAAAACTTATCATGCCATACTACAATGAGGATATCAATTACAAAATGTTCAATTCAGATTGTTTAAGATTATTCATTGAATAGGCAAACTTGGAAGGGCTTAATTTGGGAAGTGATTTCTCCTAATTTGACAACAGTCATAAAAATATGTAGTATGAAGACAAAGAATGTCACCTGCCATTTCAGTAAACAAACAATGTTGAAGCCATCAAGCCATCAACCCTTGCAACCACCCCCACTAGTCTACCCTGAGGGGATATAGGATGAAGAAAAACAGGATATTGGCCCTAGATACTAGTTAAGGCGCATATCAAAAAAAATTTCAATAAGCCTAGACGCTTGCATCTTCTCATCATAGAAAAACACTAAACATTTTAACTTGAGATGTCTGGTTTCTTTCTTTTTCTTTTGTTAGCAGTAATATTTTGATGTTCCAAGTCCTTTATTTTGTATAAGTTTTTTTGTTTGTTTTGAAAAACTCCTACATTTTCTGGTTTCTCCCTTACCTCTTCGGAACAGTTTCTCAGAGCTATCTGAGAGGCTGTATTCCGAGCTTAAATCCTCAGTAAGTCCACTGAATAAAACATAGTTGTTAACTTTTGCTATTGTTGTTCAGTCACTAATTTGTGCCCTATTCTTTGCAACCCCATGGACTGCAGCACGCCAGGCTCCTCTGTCCTTCACTATTTTCTGGAATTTGCTCAAACTTATATCAGTTGAGCTGGTGATGGCCATACTAACCATCTAATCCTTTGTTGCCCCCTTCTTGGTTTCTTTCTTTTTCTTTTGTTAGCAGTAATATTTTGATGTTCCAAGTCCTTTATTTTGTATAAGTTTTTTTGTTTGTTTTGAAAAACTCCTACATTTTCTGGTTTCTCGCTTACCTCTTCGGAACAGTTTCTCAGAGCTATCTGAGAGGCTGTATTCCGAGCTTAAATCCTCAGTAAGTCCACTGAATAAAACATAATTGTTAACTTTTGCTATTGTTGTTCAGTCACTAATTTGTGCCCTATTCTTTGCAACCCCATGGACTGCAGCACGCCAGGCTCCTCTGTCCTTCACTATTTCCTGGAATTTGCTCAAACTTATATCAGTTGAGCTGGTGATGGCCATACTAACCATCTAATCCTTTGTTGTCCCCTTCTCCTCCTGCCATCAATCGTTCCTAGCATCAGAGTCTTTTCCAGTGAGTCAGTTCTTCACATCAGGTGGCCAAAGTATTGGAACTTCAGCTTCAACATCAGTCCTTCCAATGAATATTCAGGGTTGATTTCCTTTAGAATTGACTGGTTTGATCTCCTTGCTATACAAGGGACTCTTAAGAGTCTTCTCCAGCACCATAATTGGGATGTACTTTTTTCAACTGACAGGTACATAATGAATCATGAAGCTGAAATAAATTTTTCTAAATTATCCTATAATTAAAAAAAATGATTTGAAAATTTTAAATCATGGTAAAATATATAACATAAAATTAACCATCTTAACTATTTCTGAGTGAACAGTTCAGTGGTCTTAAGCATATTCACATTGTTGTGCAACAGATACATATTATTGATTTTTAAGTATAGAATAAAATAGAGGTAATGCTCATTTAAGGATATGTTTGGGTAGCAACATTATCATATGAAAAGGAAATCATGAGTTGCAGCCAGAAAGAATATAGAGTATGACAGAAAATTACTTAATGTGTTATTTTTTATTATGGACTTTGTGGCTTTTGTGGTGCTACAGGAGAGTGTGTGTGCATGCATGCCTGCTAAGTCACTTCAGTCCTGTCTGACTCTGTGACCCAGTGGACAGTAGCCCACCAGGCTCCTCTGTCCATGGGATTCTCCAGGCAAGAATAATGGAGTGGGTTGCCATGGCCTCCTCCTGACCCAGGGATCCAATCTGGGTCTCTTGGGTCTCCTGCACTGGCAGGTGGTTCTTTACCACTAGCGCCACCTGGGTAACCCAGAGGAGAGTTTACCACCCCCTAAGTGTGAACACAAGCAGTGCCTCCTGTGTGACCTTGGACCCAGATGCTCCTCCTCTTTGAAACTGTCCAGGATCTCCTGTAACAGCAAAGAAAATAGGGACCAGTTCTGAGGGGTTCACAGTCCTTTCCTTATCAGAATCCTCTCAATACAGAATGAAGCTCTGCTTTTGCTTTTTAGCTCTGAGAATCCTGGTGAATTTGTTGATTTACTAGGCCCTCCTTTGCCCTGCAAGCACAAAAACTTTTTAAAAAGTTTAATATTTGCCCTTTATTTTTTTCTTCAAAAGCTAAAATTCCTTCAAAATTCGTAATTTGTTGTCACTCCTTTTTCATTCAAAATAAGTACTCATTTTTGCACTGAATTTTAGTCACATAATTATGTGCTGTTTTCTGAGTCCCTTCCCCTCTGCTTAAGGTCCAGGAAATTTAGGGTCTCCTTGTCTATTATTTAATTAGTCCCACTAACATATAGTTGGTGTTACAGTCTTTCAATTTCACTTTCCCTTTTGTTTCTCCTTCTTTATTTCATTTTTAAAACAATATTTATACCCCCTCCAAACTTTAGAATGATCAAGAAGTTTCAGAAATACTATAGATAGAAAATTAGTACTAAGAATGCTAAAAATAATAGAATTGTTGCAGGAAGGGGGACCCCCTTCCAGGGCCTGAAACTGGACTCTTGTCTAAACTCAGAAATGAATTGTCTGAGGAGACACATCTGCTGACAAAGCAAGAGATTTTATTGGGAAAGGGCACCCAGGTGGAGAGCAGTACGGTAAGGGAACCCAGGAGAACATCTCTGCCGCGTGGCTCGCAGGCTCACGTTTTATGGTGATGGGATCAGTTTCTTTGGCCAATCACTCTAATTCAGAGTCTTTCCTGGTGGTGCACGCATCACTCAGCCAAGATGGATGCTAGCAAGAGGGATTCTGGGAAGTGGACAGACAACTGGTGTCTCCTTTCAACCTTTCCTGAACTCTTGTGGTTGGTGGTGGCTTATTATTTCCGTATTCTTTATCAGGATCTCCTATCATAAAATAACTCAGGCAAATGGTTACTATGGTGGCTGGCCAGGGTGGGTGGTTTCAATCAGTATGCTTCCCCTAACAGGATCATGGCTTATTTTGTAAGTATAAGTTTTTCAAGGTCACATTAATTTCCAAGTTAGTTCCAGAACCTATTTTTTTGTCTCTTACTCTAATATTAGTTACAGTATTTCTAGCTTCTCTAAAATATCACTTACCCAAGCTCAAACTATTAAGCCTTTATTAAAATCCTCAGTTCACTTGCATAAAATATACATTATCATAGAAAACTCACCTTCAGTGTTAGTAATTTCCTAACAACAATTAGATCCTAAAGAGAGCATGGAATGTAAAAATCACATATAGGCACATTTACTAAATCACCCTTGAATGTTCTTTAGCTCAGGAGCAAGTGAGGTGCTTCTCCCAAAAGAGACACAGGAAAACTGAGGCCAAGGAGGGGTGAGAGCAGATTCTGGTTTCTCATCTCAGGCTCACTGTGCAGAAATGCTTATTGAGCAGAATGACGGGGTTGCCTATTGCACTATTGAAATAAATACCCAGCTATAATAGGTTGGTATTCATACTCTGTCTCCCTGCCTGTCTCTCTCTCTTATCTCCATTAAGTCTCTGTTAAATCAGACTACATCAAGGATAAAACTGGATTATGCTCCCAACTGGATCTTAGGATTTTAATAGCATCTAATTAGACTATGGTAGAAGTCCATGTGGAAGAACGATTTGGCCAGGTTAACACATTTGAAGGCAGTTACTTCCCCCAAGTCCAAATAAAATTCAATTTCTTCCTTCCCAATCATTTGGATAACTGTGATCTTATAAATTGATCTATGATTCTTGGCACAACTGAATGTCAACTCTAGCTATTTGCCATGTGAGCCTAGGCATAGCTCCATTAATACACAACTCACAAACATCAATATGTGTTAAAGATACATCTGGGGATTTGTGACAGCAATGAAAACTGCCTTTGTGAAGAGCTAGAAGTAATCATTGTATGATAATTAAGCATTTAAAAATACCCATTGTGTACTACAGAAAGATTTCAGTATTTGCCATCTTTCCCCCTACAATAGATGATTTGCTACATTTATTCTTTATTTGTGTTTCTTGTGAATACATTTATTGCTAATGCTTGAGCATTACTGTTAGCTTCATTGCATAATTAGTGGTATTCAGTCACTGCTTTTTAGCTTGAAAGAACTGTAATTAGTTTTCATTCACTAGTGACATTTATGCAGTATCAGGGTCATTGCCAAAGGTATAAGGACTGTAATTCTATTGCTAGGTTTTAAATTCCAACAAACTTAAAAATCTATTTTGTTCATTTTAAGTAATAAGGGTGTGAGTTTCAAATTATATAATTTCATTCTCCCTGGAGAAAATGATATTGCAGGATTTGAATGAGTGATATGTGTATATATATACATGAGGTATCAACTTGTTCTTTGTCTGAAGTAGAAAATTCTATTCTCACTATTTAGCTGGTTAAGTCTAAATAACCCAAATCATGTTTAAGAGATTTGTTGTTTTGTCCTTTCTCCACCAATTGTGCCCAAAAATATAATTAGTTGGTAAAAATGTGAGCTTGTATAATCCAGCCATCCTGAGTTGAAAGTCCACTTGATTTATTAAGTAGTGCTTAAAGAGTTAATTATGAAGATTACAGTCAGTACTGTTTGTGAAGTCTTAAGACAATGTTCATGTACATTAGTTACTATAATCATGTCTTTATATTTGTGCCGCTAAATCTCTTATACTTCTAAAGGCTGTTCAAAAGTTTCTGATCCAGGGACTTGATGTCAGAAAACCATATTAGGGTCAGAGTGTTCTGGAATTAGAAGGAAGACACAGATCAGAGTGAGTATCAAATGAAGGAATGTGCCTTGAAGAGTGTTTTATTAATATTGCTACAAATAATAGAAATTCAAAGCATTAGAGATGTTTTAAATTCTGCCTAAATTCTGAGGCCCATGTGCTCAGATTTCAGGCCTTTACTTGGTTAATGAGGCAAGAACTTTTGACGGTGTGTACGTGCTGCGGTGTGTGTTGGGGAGAGGTATGAAGGCGCAGGCATGTGCTGCTGGTGGGAGCCACTGAGCTCAAGGTAAGCTGAGGAGTTCTGAAATCATCGTGGTCGTCTCAGGAATGACCTTATCTTTAGTGGATCAGTACTCTGCATGTCCTTTCCAGTGGATCTCGTCATTCAGATAGAGTTTGCTTTTGTTGCAGGAAAGAGGACTCCTTCCAGGGGCCGAAACTGGGCTCTTGTTTAACACTTGGATATGAATTGTCTGAGGAGACACATCTGCTGACAAAGCAAGAGATTTTATTGGGAAAGGGCACCCAGGTGGAGAGCAGTAGGGTAAAAGAACCCAGGAGAACAGCTCTGCCGCATGGCTCACAACGTCCGGTTTTATGGTGATCGGATTAGTTTCCGGTGGTCTTTGGCCAGTCACTCTAATTCAGAGTCTTTCCTGGTGGCGTATGCATCGCTCAGCCAGATGGATGCTAGCGAGAGGGATGCTGGGAAGTGGACAGGCAGCTGGTGTCTCCTTTCAACCTTTCCCGAACTCTTCTGGTTGGTGCTGGCTTATTATTTCCGTATTCCTTATCAGGATCTCCTGTCATAAAACAACTCATGCAAATGGTTACTATGGTGGTTGGCCAGGGTGGGCGGTTTCAATCAGTGTGCTTCTCTCAACACTCTCCTCTTTTATTTTCATCATACACTTTTGGGTTTCTCACTTACCGACTTAGGAAACCCTGTGTGGTCACCACTGCCTCAGTTCATTAGAAGTTCATGTTCTGACACTGATTTCAGAGTTTGGAAACAAGTTTCTTGTTGTATAGTAACTATGGAGAGAGCAAGAATGAGGAGGGAAGAGTTAAAAGTAGCTCTTTGCCAAAAATGTGTAATGATAATATGAGCTAACACTTTAGTAGGTAGCCCTTGCTCTGTGGGGCAGGTGCTGTTGTTACAAGGCTTTTAATGTACATTTCGTTTTTAAATTCGTACAAAAACTTTATGAGGCAGAGACCTTTGTTATCCTCACTTTGTAGATAAGGAAACTGAGGTAAGACTGAGGCGTGTTGGCACTGGGCCCAGGATTTCTGTTCTTTGGTGATACCCATGTTATGCTCCTTCTATATAGTGGTTGCAGGGAAACGCTTGCCTCTTTTCTGTTTGTTTGGACTGGCCAGGGATGTCTGTTTTTCAGCTTATCACTGACTAGTAAATAGGAATCAATCTGCAAGACTTAATTACTATTTATATTTTAAAATTAAAAACATAATTTATTTTCCTATTCCTGCAGATCTCTTTTCATCAGCTATATTCTTATTTTTATTTTATATTGGAGTATAGTTAATTTACAATGTTGTATTTCAGGTGTACAGCAAAGTGATTCAGTTGCACATATACACATATCTATTTTTCAATTTTTTTCCCCATTTAGATTATTACAGAATATTGAGTAGAGCTCCCTGTGCTATACAGTAGGCCCTTGTTGGTTGTCTGTCTTATATATCATAGTGTGTGTATATTAATCCTAATTTATCCCTCCCCTACCACCATTCTCCTTTGGTAACTG
Organism: Aepyceros melampus; assembly: GCA_006408695.1. NCBI lineage: Eukaryota > Metazoa > Chordata > Mammalia > Artiodactyla > Bovidae > Aepyceros > Aepyceros melampus. The sequence goes on along the minus strand of SJXQ01008949.1, from coordinate 93,683 downwards.
TAAGTTTTTTTCTAAATCTGTGAGTCTGTATAGCTATATTTCATATATATTACTATGGTCTGCTTTATACAGAAATAGAATTGGACAGTTGAACCAATCATTTGGGTTAATAAAGCAAAAGAATAGATTTATTGTTGAGAAAAAAGGTTGAGATTTTAGATTGAGTTATCAAAAGCACTGATAGCATGCACATGATGCTGGGTTAGCAGATCTTGGAATCAAGATACCTTGTGCTCTGAAAATACTTGGTATGTGATTTTTTCTTTAATTTTAACATTTTAATCATATGCATTTAAAATATGTTACCAGAATCGAAAGGTTCTCCTTTTTCTTTCCAGATCTGGAAGCCAGAGAGAAGAAAGTATTAAAGAGTTGAGGATTTCTTAATTAGGGAAGAGGAGCTGGAGGATGAATAGTAAATGACAGAGAAAAACAGGCCAGAGCACAGTTTTTGCTAATAGTTTTCAACTAATTGATAGTTGGCTACAAACTGGTGAGTTAATTAATTATTCAAAAGACTGGTCTTTAGTAAGAAAAATTACAAAAACAAAGCATTGAAAGCCTTGCCGGAACTCTGAAAGGAATTTTCATGGGCTGAATACAGGCAGCAGTGGGCATCCAGTATGCAGAATATGAATCCACTCTGCTTTTTCTTTTTGCCATTTTCTTTGGATAGTTTCAAGATTCAGTTTTGTATGCAGACCAGGAGTGATTAAAGGCAGACATTGGGATTCCAGGGATGGGAAATGCACTAAATCTGACATAGGAGCCTCTGAGTCATAATTATGTGTTTCTTCAGGCAAAACCAGACCTTCTGATCTGTAAAATGGGTAATATGTGTGCTGCCAGCTACATAAAATTGTTAGAAAGAAAGACAAAATGAACTACTATTTCAAGAGCATGCTGAAAATCTGTTGGAGACAGAAAATCTAGAGTGCATTGTGGTAGAGCAGGTACAGGCAGGAGAATGCCAAGAGTAAAATGCAATAGAAATGGACCCAGGTTCCTTGAGGTAAGTGGTTACTCTAGGCCAGCAGTTCAGTCCTGACCACACATCCCCAGTGGATGCTTTAAAATATACAGATATCTGTTGCTCACCTCCAGGGTTTCTGCTTTAAATGTTCTGAAACTAGGCCCAGTTATAGATTTTTTTTTTTTTTTGCTCAAATTCCCAAGGTGATTCTAAAGAGCAATTGAGGTTAAAAACCCCTACTGTAGGGTTTCTGGAACAAAATGTGCAATTGGGGAAAAATGGACATGTTGAGATTTTTAGTTTGAAAAATTAAAACTCTCTTCTTACAAATGGGTCTAATGTAAATGCAATTCATGAAGACATTGTTGACAAAAAGAGGTGATTGCTAATAAAAAATACTGTCATACGTACAGAAAATGTCTTTCATAGTTGNGGAACAAATGTGCAATTGGGGAAAAATGGACATGTTGAGATTTTTAGTTTGAAAAATTAAAACTCTCTTCTTACAAATGGGTCTAATGTAAATGCAATTCATGAAGACATTGTTGACAAAAAGAGGTGATTGCTAATAAAAAATACTGTCATACGTACAGAAAATGTCTTTCATAGTTGGAAGGCCCAAACTAAAATGAAACAAATGTACTTATTCAAATTTTATGATAATTTTTCACATTAATGAGTCCTAGAAGTCAGGTTCTTGGAGTTCCAATTACTGAAAGGGCTTCGAAAGTGTGATATCATACATCATGAGAAAATATATTAACTCTGTTAAAAAGAGGACCAAGGTAATAAAATTATCATAAACAACTTGATTCAGTTATGCTACAGAACATCTAGTGATTAAAAACTTCTTTCCCTGTAGCCTCACAGTTTAAATTCAATTCACTTATATTTTTGCCCTGTTGCTAATTGTACTATTTGAAAATTCAATGATATGTAAAATATAAAGGTGGCAATTTAAAACTAAATGTATATCTGCTCTAGGATGTCTCAACTTGATGCTTAATTTGAATAATTTAGGGACTGTTAGGAAGTTGCTAAGAAGAATTAGTATAAAAATATTTGGGGCTATTTTCCCTCAAATATAATGATGCTTAAAATAGAAAAGTGCTTGAAGTTGTAAAGTTTTATGTTCTGGCCTCCCATGGATTTTACTTTAGAATAAAACTTTCCAGTAAATGACCATAATTCCATTAAGTGAGCAGAGGAATTCTTTGGATGGGACCACACATGATCTTGTCCAGTTTGTAGCAGAAGAAACCAACGCCAGGAAAGACTAAGTGGTATTTCCAGCACCACAGAGTTCATTGATGGCAGACAGATCTCTTAGCCCTCCCTGACTCATTCTGGAGAAACTCGATAAATGTTGATTAAATATTATTTGGGATGGACCTTGGACTTGGCAATGTGTGACTAGTTTCCATCTTAACAATGTGCCTTGGATCCTTGGGGGTATCCCTGGCTGATGTATCTCAGCTTTGGTGGCTGATTTGTGACTTCTCTTAGATTTTTACTTGAGGTCTTCTGGATAATCTTAAAGCATCCTTGTGCTCTTGTTTAGTCACTAAGTTGTGTCCCACTCTTTGTGACCCTGTGGATTGCAGCATGCCAGGCTTCCCTGTCCTTCACCATCTCTCCCAGAGTTTGCTCAAACTCATGTCCATTGAGTCAGCAATGTCATTCAACCATCTTATCCTTTGTTGCCACCTTCTCCTCTTGCCCTCAGTCTTTCCCAGAATCAGGGTCTTTTCCAATGAGTCGGTCTTCATATCAGGTGGCCAGAGTATTCGTGTTTCAGCATCAGTCTTTGCAATGAATATTCAGGGTTGATTTCCTTTAGGATTGACTGTTTGGACTTCCTTGAAGTCCAAGGGACTCTCAAGAGTCTTCTCCAGCACCACAGTTCAAAAGCATCAATTCACATAGAGTTTGACTCACTGTACATTTTATACCACCAATGGTCTGATAATATTAATACCCATATAAGCCAGAATCAGAGTCATCATGTTACTAGCTACACACTTGAAGATGTATTATCTTGTTATTTCACCTCTGGCTTCTACTCAGCCTTCCAAACTCCCTACTCCCAAAGGAGGCTTCATGCTAGTCCTGCCATAACTGATATGATACCCAAGTTGTTAAGTCAAATAGAATGTATTACAGTCAAATAAAAATGCAATACAAATAGAATGTATTACACTAGTGGACAAAGATAGAAAAATAGTAATTGGGCATGAAATGTGTTTTACAGTTCTGTATGTGTTTGTTATAGAACTAATAGTAAAGGCATTGTGGAGTGTTTTATATCTCATAAATTTGTGACATGGGAAATAAAAGCAAAAAGTTGCATGGACAGTGTTTTAAACCTATGTATTTAAAGACATGATGTTATTATTTTAAAAATTAAACAAATCTTGCCTATAAGTAATAAATTTGTAAGTGCTTTGATTCACAGATATCTATTATTAGCCATTGAGTATATCATGAAGTTATGTGATACCCCAGGTTTATGCCAAGTTATACTTTAATCATTTTAGGTTTCAATAGTCATTCCTTCTTTTGTCTTCAAGCTTGCTTTATATAATCATTTCTATTCTTTTAAAATCACTATCTTAAAAAGTGTTCTGAGAGGATCACTCTCTCGTCTTTTAGGCACTTATTCCAGCCAAAATAGCTTAAAAACATGTTCAAAGAACAAGGGAGTTGGGATTCAAACCCAGGTCTTTGTGACCTTTTAACCACCCCAGGCTACAGCACAAAGAGCCTACGCCAGCTCCTCTGGAGTTTTGGGTAGAGGAGGATTGACAAAGAGCTCTTTTAGGCTCTGCCTGAGGTCAGTCTCTTGACAAAAGAACCAGCTAATTGAGGTTTTAATCTCACTGTCTTGTATGTTTTTGGTCCATGACAGAATGGAGCTAGATTTGAATAAGTTCTTTTGGTTTAGGGTTTCCCTCTGACAGACAGCGAAATGTGGGACGGGGGCATGGCCATGGGGGGCTATGAATAGGTTTATATAAGCCTTATCTAATGCTCTGATTATCTTCTGGACCACACTCCAAAGGCCTGTCTCAGATGCTAGGGAGAGGAGACTGTTACAGAAGGTTGATTGAAGAGATCAGACGTATCCATATGAAAGCAGCATGAGGGGTCGTCTGGCATTGTTGCCGAGTAACAGAGTTGAACCACAAAATTCAGGCTGAGTTGGAGAGCAGCTGTGTCCTCGGGACAGGATATATTACTGCAGGCCAGAGATCCTGGGTTCAGCTGAGCTGACAGGGCCACCAAGAGAAGCAACAGCTTTGCCCAGAATCCAGTAAATAGGACACAAACAGAGCTACTTGATGGAAAAATAGAGGAAATGGAGGATATACATTAGAAAAGATGATGGCCATAATCGTGTGGTAAAATCAAGGGAAGGAGCTTGGCAACCTTCTTGAACTAGTGAATAAAGGATTTACAACTGGAATTTCCAGCTACTGTTGTTGTTTGTCTAAGACAAGTTTTTCATTGTTAGTTGTGCTATCCTGTGTGATGTGACCTGGGGAATACAGTTTATGTGCTTGTTTATATTCTGAAGATAATTCATTACAGTTATTTGCAGAGTTCTTCAGTTTTAGAAAATCTCGAATTCTATTATTTAATATGTTATCATAGATCATTTAACTTAAAGCAAGAATTTAATATCTTTGAAAATAAAGTTAAGTGGTAGAAATCAATGAAATACAGCTAGACAATGGAAATTAATGAAAATCCCTTTTCAAATAATCTGGATAAATATTTGCCTGTAGGTTCCACCTTGAAGTTTGACCAGAATGTCTTGAAATAAACAATTCTGGGACACTTCTCAGAATTTGCTTTTAGATACTATTTGATTTCAAAGTATATCTTATTATTTGCATTTCAAGAGCATTTTATTTTATTTTTGAATAGGAAAGCAGCTTCCATAATCAGAAGAACTTCACAGCACACATTTAGTTCAAAACAGCCCTACCAAGAATTTCCTTAATTTTTTTGCTTCCTTGAACAAAGATTGTGACTCCTCTATAGATCTTCAAACAGTACTGTGACCTCTTTTTGATATGTGTTATTAGTTTCTCTTCCAGATGACATTTTGAAGTTTGTTAACTTTGAGTACAAGGTCCATTTGAATGTCATAGCCCCTTCCTCCCTGTGGACCATGGAGCAGTTCACAGATAGGGAGGGGCTATGATTTGCCCTCATATCAAAGACAGCCACACAATTGATGTGGGGAGCATTGAGGTGTAGTTGTTGCCCAGCTTGAGCCTGCTGGTCTTGACCCTTATTTTTTCCTTCAGTGAGTGACGCAAGCCATATTTTAAAACTTAAACTCTGCTTCCTTCTTTCTCCAAACATCCTGAACCCAATAGACTGGAAGATTATGAACAAGAACCTCTCTTTGTTGACCACTTACAGGCACACGTGTGTGTGTGTTTGTGTGTTAGTTGCTCAGTCGTGTTAAAATCTTTGTGACTCTCACGAACTGTAGCCCTCCAGGCTGCTCTGTCCATGGAATTCTCCAGGCAAGAATACTGGAGTGGGTTGCCATTGCCTTCTCCAGGGGATCTTCCTGACCCAGGGAATGCACCCGGGGTCTCCTGCATGGCAGGTGGATTCTTTACCATCTGAGCCACCAGGAGAGCCTTCACATAGGATGATAATACTGAATCATTTAAAAAAGTGTTTCCCCTTGACCTCCCCATTCCACCTTTGTGATCCATCATTTAAAGATTCAAATTTTACAAATGAAATCAAAAGATTTGTGGGGCCATTATGGCCAATATCAGCGAGCTGAACCATCTGCTCAATTATGTAAAATTTCAGAAAACTTTATATGACATGTTGTAAGAAGGCCCTGCTGGTGGAATCCATGACAAAACCTTCCACTGTGCTCCCAACAAAACCAAATTTTGTGTGTTTTATGACCCAGAAAATGATCCTATTCAGGGAAACTGGTTTTGTAAATGATTTAGAAATTAAACAAACAATTCCCAATACAACTGTTGTTCAAAATGCAAATGACCAGCCCATTGCAGAAAAAATCCACAGGACATGCTTAGACAGTCACTTATTACTCAGTTCAGAAGTGTTGGATTAGCAGTCGGCCTGAAACCAGAGTCTAGATTGTGAAATGGAAAACTCTGCAGAAAAGGAATGGCCCCTTTAGAGAGTATGGCATTCAGAAAACTCTAGAATAAAGTCTGAAAAATTGAACAGTGATATATAGCTGCCATTTGATCTTGAGTAAGGCAATGGCACCCCACTCCAGTACTCTTGCCTGGAAAATCCCATGGACAGAGGAGCCTGGTAGGCTGCAGTCCATGGGGTCGCTGAGAGTTGGACACGACTCAGTGACTTCACTTTCACTTTCCACTTTCATGCATTGGAGAAGGAAATGGCAACCCACTCCAGTGTTCTTGCCTGGAGAATCCCAGGGACAGGGGAGCCTGGTGGTCTGCCGTCTATGGGATTGCACAGAGTCGGACACGACTGAAGCGACTTAGCAGTAGCAACAGCATTCATATAATCATATTCAGAGGGTGCCAGCTTAATGCTCTATATATGACAGAGGAGCCTGGTAGGCTGCAGTCCATGGGGTCGCTGAGAGTTGGACACGACTCAGTGACTTCACTTTCACTTTCCACTTTCATGCATTGGAGAAGGAAATGGCAACCCACTCCAGTGTTCTTGCCTGGAGAATCCCAGGGACAGGGGAGCCTGGTGGTCTGCCGTCTATGGGATTGCACAGAGTCGGACACGACTGAAGCGACTTAGCAGTAGCAACAGCATTCATATAATCATATTCAGAGGGTGCCAGCTTAATGCTCTATATATGTGAAATATTTGGAAACATACTCATTAACAAGTGGAATAATAGAAACACAATGAAATTCATTAAAGATTTATCACATACCTGGCATTACTCTTCATACATCAACTATATTATTTTATTTTTCCCTTACAACATCCTTAGGAGGAGGGGGCTATTGTTAACCCCATTTTACCTATGGGGAAACTAAGGCCCAGAGAAGTTCATTTGTATAACCTACTCCAGGTAATGTAATTGTTTGAAGTAGAGCTGAGATTTTAATCTGGGCATTCTGACTCCAGAGTCTGTGGTTTACCGTTATCTCATAAAATTCAACTATTCATTTCACAAATAACTCTAAAGTGTCTGTCCTACACTCTAGAACTTACTGTCTAGTGAAGGGGTGCCGGGGTCCAGCCCTGGTGGATCCAGAGAATTCGAAGAGGAGACGGCGTCAGTGAGGAAAACTTATTTATTATTAATATAAGATTAGATTAGGAAATTTCAGACTTAAATTGAAGAAAGTAGGGAAAACCACTAGACCATTCAGGTATGACCTAAATCAAATCCCTTATGATTATACAGTGGAAGTGAGAAATAGACTTAAGGGCCTAGATCTGATAGATAGAGTGCCTGATGAACTATGGACTGAGGTTCGTGACACTGTATAGGAGACAAGGATCAAGACCATCCTCATGGAAAAGGAATGCAAAAAAGCAAAATGACTGTCTAGGGAGGGCTTACAAATAGCTGTGAAAAGGAGAGGCGAAAAGCAAAGGAGAAAAGGAAAGATATAAGCATCTGTATGCAGAGTTTCAAATAGCAAGAAGAGATAAGAAAGCCTTCTTCAGCAATCTATGCAAAGAAATAGAGGAAAACAACAGAAGCAGAAAGACTAGAGATCTCTTCAAGAAAAATTAGAGATACCAAGGGAACATTTCATGCGAAAATGGGCTCGATAAAGGACAGAAATGGTCTGGACCTAACAGAAGCAGAAGATATTAAGAAGAGGTGGCAAGAATACATGGAAGAACTATACAGAAAAGATCTTCACGACCCAGATAATCATGATGATGTGATCACTAATCTAGAGCCAGACATCTTGGAATGTGAAGTCAAGTGGGCCTTAGAAAGCATCACTACGAACAAAGCTAGTGGAGGTGATGGAATTCCAGTGGAGCTGTTTCAAATGCTGAANTTCATCAAGAGGCTCTTTAGTTCCTCTTCACTCTCTGCCATAAGGGTGGTGTCATCTGCATATCTGAGGTTATTGATATTTCTCCCAGCAATCTTGATTCCAGCTTGTGTTTCTTCCAGTCCAGCGTTTCTCATGATGTATTCTGCATATAAGTTAAATAAGCAGGGTGACAATATACAGCCTTCACATACTCCTTTTCCTATTTGGAACCAGTCTGTTGTTCCATGCCCAGTTCTAACTGTTGCTTCCTGACAGATTTCTCAAGAGGCAGGTCAGGTGGTCTGGTATTCCCATCTCTCTCAGAATTTTCCACAGTTTATTGTGATCCACACAGTCACAGGCTTTGGTATAGTCAATAAAGCAGAAATAGATGTTTTTTTTTGGAACTCTCTTGCTTTTTCCATGATCCAGCGGATGTTCGCAATTTGATCTCTGGTTCCTCTGCCTTTTCTAAAACCAGTTTGAACATCTGGAAGTTCACAGTTCACATATTGCTGAATAAAGACATATCTGTAGTTTCTTTGCTTTTCTTTTGCCTATAAATATATGCAAAGTGTTTTTCATTGCCTTTAGTAATCTTGATAAGCTTGAACGGGTTCTGAACTTGTGTTTTCCTCTTTTAATTCCGCATATTAAAAAAATATTTTCTTGTAAAACATTGTCACTTTTTAAAGATTACTCTCATGTTTCTTCCCCCTCGTGGTATACATTTGGGACTTTAATTTGTAATTCATAGCTTTCCACACATGTTGACATAAATTATCATTAATACTGACAAATATTCCTTTTGCATTGGGCCCTGTGGACTCCACAATGGTGGAGTGTACCTCATAGGTCTGGGAGGCAAATATTATCACTATTAGACAAACTAAGAAATTGAAATTTAGAAGGTATTTCCAAAGTCACTGAGTAAGAAAGGATAGAGCTGAGGGTTGAACCCATCATTAATGATGCCAGATCCATTGCTCTTTGAAATGAAATACATCCATCTTCTCCATGAGCCTTTGAAATCACCTCTCTTGAGTATTAGAACTCACACTTGTTGTTCTCAGGGTTCCCTCCCTGGTGTGATAAGCCATAAGGAAATATGCTTGTGTCTTCCAAGGATTCTCTCACTTGCATTTTATCAACAAGCTCTTCCTTACTAGTTGGACTAAAGTATCAAACATTATCCAGTGAAAATATAAATGTAAATTTTCTCCTCTGAATTACATCAACAACCCCCTACCCTTTTCCTCTCTGATACCCAAGGAACTGTCCATTCTCTCTGAATTCCTTCTTTGAGTTAGTTCCAGGAACAAGTTCTAAGGGGCTTGAACAGTGCAAATCAGAAAGGAATACCAGCTCCTTTCTGCAGATGGCAGATCGACCCGATCGAGGCGATCTGCAATTTTGTTTTCTCTTCGCTCTTCAGTCACAGGTTTATTTACATATACACACAGTATAATACTTTCCTAATGCTCTCAAAATGCTACAAATAAAAATGAAGATATTGCAGTACTGCTGCTGGATAAAAATGTCAGCACTGTGGATGTGTCAAAGCACAGTTTCTTTGTCCTTTAGAATCAGTGAACAGGGTATGGCTCCAAGTAGTATACAACCTAGGACAGAAAAAAGATACGGTGGCCTGTGAATTAGATCCTCATTCTTCATCATTGCCACAAGATCAATGAAGGAATTTTCAGGGTCTCCGGGACCTTTCCTGGGTCTCTCCCCTGAAGGTAGCTAATGTTATATATGTATGCCTTCAGAGTTAAAACCAGACAAGATAGGATTCTGCAGAACACACACAGATTCCTGGGGAGCTGCTGAGAGGAACCAGGCCACTTCAGAGACCCAGACTGGAACAGCGCCTCTGTTTCTATGTCTGCACGCGAGGCCTCCGCTTCAGTGGGCTCCGTGAGCAAAACAGTGACGTTGGTCCCTGTCTGCTGGGTAAACTGCTGGAGGCTGACATGCCGCAGCTCTTCAGTCACCCATTCCAGTTCTTGTTCTTTGTCCTGTAATTGTTTGGTGTCTTGTCCAAAAGATCTTTCCGCAGCTTTAGTAATGTTTTCCAGCCTCAACTCTGCTGGCAAAACTTGGCTCCTTCCCCATGTTCAGGGGTGTGCTCCCTTAGGGAGCTGTATTAGTCTGCTAGGGTTGTCATAACAAAACACCACAGACTAGGTGGCTCAAACAACAGAAGTTCATATCTTCAAAGTTCTAGTGGCTGGAAATGAAAGATCAAGGTGCCAGCTGGGTTGATGCCTTGTGACCGCTCATTTCTTGGCTTCTGGTGGCCACTTTTTTGCTATGTCCTCACACAGCCTTCCTTCTGTGATCGGTCAGAGAAAGAGAGAGCGAGAGCGAGCGAGCTCTGGTGTGTGTCTCCTCTTCTTGTAAGACCACCAATCATATCCCATTAGGATCCCACCTTTACGATCTCATTTAACCTGAAGTACCTCCTGGAAAACCCTGCCTCCAAATACAATCACATGGGGGGCTCAGGCTTCAGGGTATGGATTTTTAGGGGAAGGACATGATTCAGTCCATAATAAGTGCTTAAATGGCAACCCACTCCAGTACCCTGGCCTGGAAAATCCTGTGGACAGAGGAGCCTGGTGGGCTACAGTCAATGGGGTGGCAGAGAGTCGGACACGACTGAGTGACTTCACTTTCACTTTTATTTCAACTGCCTGCAGAAAGTGTATGTTCTCTTGGTGTCCGAGAGATATATTGCTCTGACCTGTTGATATCATCAAGTGAGTGAAGTCAGCCTGTAGTGTTTTTTTTTTAAGTTGTCTTCTAGTCGAGCCCTCCTCAGTGGTGCTGCTGGGACCACATGCGGTGCAATCAGCCCCTGGCTCCCACGGCTGGTTGTCACAGAAGCTGCCTCCCCTGACCGTTCTCTCCTTCCTTCCATCCGAGCCTGTGCGCTCTCACTGCCTCTACCTGAGACTTGCTGATAACTGGTACAAGATTACATCGTAGTGATAAAACAAAGAAGCCTTCCCGTAATATAACAACAGTCTTGGATCTTTGAAGCAAGTCGTTCCCTTCCTGAGTGCATGATTCCGTTCTAAATACTCCTTCCAGCAGATCTTAACATAGATAAGATGGTAATTTACTGCCCTTTATTAAAATCACCTCTCCATTTATCACCTATCCTCACACAGCAGTTATCAGAAATATTATTTTATCCCCCTCCAAATTCTTTTCTGCTTTATGTTACTGAGCTCCAGTTGTGTTGTGATTTGCTCCCTGTGTTTCTCATGTCCCCTTCCTCAAAGCTGATTTTGCAGTGTGTTTCTTCAGGCACTTTTCTGCTTCTAATCTGTAAAACCTAGAGCACACGAATTCTTTCTTTTTTTCCCCGGGATGTCTTCTATGTCGAGCCAAAAAAACAGACAAACAAAACATAGGTAAAACAAATGAACAATCATCATTCTAATAACGTCTTTAAATTCAATTTAAAATTTGTCTAATTTAGAGTTTGTAGGATGCCCTCCTCGTTTCAAAAACTGGGACAGATGTTTGCCATACATTGTTGCAGTCAATCTTAACGTAGCATCTGTTCACACCAGTGTTTTCTCCTTTGCATGTTTTCCTATCCTCTCCAGTGCATTTCTCTTGTGGCAAAATATTCTTTGTCTTTTTAAATGGTTCTTCATAACTTATCAAGTGAATGTGCTGTTATTTAAACACTAAGAACCAATTGGTGGTTCATTGATTTTTAAATTTTCTTACTTTACCAGTGTCCACTTCTAGTGGTATATGGCTATCTTTAAGACGCCTGTGGTTCTCTAAGTATCTTAATCCATCTACCTAGGTCAATGTCATGAAGTGCTCAACATCTTTGTCCTACTTTAGCAAAACTCTAAATTTATTTTGGAAGGCGAAATTTAAAGCAGTAGCTGTCTTACACCCTTCTCTTCCCTGCTCAAGAATTTATAACACTTAGAGATGGTTCCGTGTCTCTTCCAGCAGTATCATTTGTTCAGACATGAATCAGAGGTGGTGGGTAGAGATGCCACTCTTGACAGATCGCAGAAGCACATCTGTCACCCTCCGGGAAACCTGCTCGCTCATCAATTGGTCTTGTCAGTTACACGCACAGCCGTGTCGTCCTGCAGCCTTCCGCGGCATCACCAGTCACATCTCTGTGTGTCCCTCTCGGGAGCTCGGTGCCCCTGGCCTCTGGTGGGCTGCTGTGAGTGCAGGTCTTCTGATGCCACCATGAGCCTGGTGTCTCCTCCAGAAGGCACAAGTCTCTGTTTATGGGAAGAACCTCTTAAGTGATGTTCTCACGCCTCGCTTGCTACTGATTTTGATTTTCCTCTGGCATCTTTGAGTTTTGTCTTCCTTTTAAACAAATCTGTAACTTTTCCCATCTTTCTGAGAAAATTTCAACATCTCAAGAAACATTAGGATTCCTCCATACTTTCGTTCCCACCTTAATCAGCAAAAACAACCTATATTTAAAAATGAAGACCACAGTGAACAAGAAAAGCTTCAGATTTATATTTTGAATGAGAACTCTGTTTCCCAGACTGGATATGATTCTGTGAAAAAGCTGATACATGTTTGAATGGTGTTCATTGATCCCAGTCTCTTTCTGTAAAAGAAAAATATCGGAGACATTTAGGACACTTTGTGTCTCACTCTTTGAGTGTTGACCCCTATTTATCTAGCCCAGCTCTCTTTAAAAGGTTCATCTTACTTTGCTCAAGCAATACACTATACCTTAAATTTTTACTCTATTGAACAAAGCAATGAGATCATCATTTTAATATTATCTCAGATGTAACAATATCAATATTGATGAGCTCTGTAGTTCTAGATACAATCATCTTGAATGCTTTCCAGTTCTCCATCTTCCCAACCACACAAGTAAAAAATATTAAGGGAAAATGATTTCCTAGGGCATTAATTCGGAGAAGGCAATGGCACCCGACTCCAGTACTCTTGCCTGGAAAATCCCATGGGCGGAGGAGCCTGGTAGGCTGCAGTCCATGGAGTCGCTAAGAGTCAGACACAACTGAGCGACTTCACTTTCTCTTTTCACCTTCATGTGTTGGAGAAGGAAATGGCAACCCACTCCAGTGTTCTTGCCTAGAGAATCCCAGGGACGGGGGAGCCTGGTGGGCTGTGTCTATGGGGTTGCACAGAGTCGGACATGACTGAAGCGACAGCAGCAGCAGCAGCAGGGCATTAATTAATTGGTTCTAAAATGAGTTTCTTCTTAATTTGTACAGTCTACTTTTTGGGTGGACTTATGTGACTCTGCACTTAAGGCAACCTTTCACAAAATGTATCTTCATAGTGCTATGGCTATATGCTTGAAACTATTTGGTTACTGTTGAAAATAAATGTATTCAATCACACATTTCATCTGCCAGGCAAATACCAGGTGAAATACCGCAAGCAAATGCGCTATTCCAAGAAGTGAAATCTATTGCATCTTCTTGAATGTGTTGTGTTGTTTTTTTTTAATTAAAAGATACAACTTTTATGATGCCTGGAACTGAATGTAGCATTTTTAGCAGAGTGGTTGGAACTGAAAGTTGTGATCAGTTTTTATTCTTTATGTTCAGCAACAATTTCTTATGTCTTACATTCTTCTAAAAGTAAGATGTAAACAGACCAAGTCCCTATCTATCCACCAGTTGCCATTTCAGGGGAGCTTCCTGTGTGATACCCAGTAAAACAAATATTTTGTTACCCTGGAGTTACCGTAGTTTGGAGGGCAAGTAGAATAGGCAAAGAAATTATCCATTCATCTCCTTAGCACTTAAATTACACCTGAGTTTTTGTTCTAGTCAGGCAAGTGAGGTAAAATCATAAATGCCTGCCACTCAGGGACCCAAAACCTTTTGTGGAAGACAGAAAGACAGACCTTAAAGTAATTCAGATGAAAGGCAGGCTGTGATACATAATTCACTTCAATCTAGATTTCTGATGTAATGCCATTATGATTTGTTTGGTAACGTAGTGTGTTTCCTCTCATTTCTGTTAAAAATCAATATATGACCAGTAATATTACTGGAGTTGATAAAAGATGAGTTATTATATTTTTTTACTGACTGTGAGTTTGGAAATTTATCTCTGTAAATTACACTGGGTGAAAATGTTCCATATTAAGTGAACTCCATAACTGTACTCTTTGGGACTTGGCTGCTTTTAGGTTGGCACTGATGATTTAGAGAATTATACCTAAGAAAGAAATACTAGCTAAGAATATTATAAAAATTCTTAGTGAAATAACATTTACATTGCCTGGATGTGCTTGGTTGCATACAAACAATTGCTTTTCACTGGGCTGGGTGATTGTTCATTCAGTCTATTAAAGCATTCCTTACTCTTATAATTGTTGAGGCTTCTCGGGGTTTTGCCTTACTCTGCTCACCTTATTCACGTATTTACTCAATGAATATTCAGTGTGCCTCTACAGTGTGCTACCTATCATTACACATGTCTTCAGCATCAATGGTTTTGAAATGTTATACTGGTCAGAATCAGTAACTTCTTGCTGACAATTGAGAATGGAAGTTTTGACTCCTGGATTCATAAAGCTTTTGAAACCACATTTTATGGCTAAGGTTTTGACTATCTTGCAAGGAAGTGTACAATGCTGTTCAGGGTGCTCACAGGGTGGATGGCTCTGTTGCAATCAGTGTACTCCGCTGCTGTTTTCGCTGACTCTTAACCAGCCCATGATGGGCTGACGCTCAACACTGCCACTTGCTAGTTCTGTAGAAAAGCACAGTAGTGTGTGATAGGCATGATGAGAGAGAGGAATACAGGCGTTTGGGCTGGTTATAGGCAGAGCATCAGAGAAAGCTATTTCTTGAACAAATAGAAGAGCCTGGAGGGGGAAGCGGGGGAAGCATATTTCAGTTAGAAGGAGCCTCACAAAGCATGGAGCGCTGGGATGCACCACAAGCAGTCCAGAAGGACTGGCTGAAAGTGAGGACCGACAGCAGATAAAACTAATGAAATAAATAGTCGTGAAGCATCCCAGGTGACGAGTCTTTTACATAAAGCAGAGACCTCAGTATTCTCTGCTGCTGCTGCTGTTGCTGCTAAGTCACTTCAGTCGTGTCCAAGTCTGTGCAACCCCACAGACGGCAGCCCACCAGGCTCCCCCGTCCCTGGGATTCTCCAGGCAAGAACACTGGAGTGGGTTGCCATTTCTTCTCCAGTGCAGGAAAGTGAAAAGTGAAAGTGAAGTCACCCAGTCGTGTCCGACTCTTCGCGACCTCGTGGACTGCAGCCTACCAGGCTCCTCCGTCCATGGGATTTTCCAGGCAGGAGTACTAGAGTGGGTGCCATTGCCTTCTCTGCAGTATTCTCTAGGGGATCACATTATTGTTAGAAGTGTTATATGTACACTTGTGGGTGATGTTGATTAGATCTGTATTTTGTAAAGTTAAACTCTTGGCAATATAAAGAGAGGAATGATGAGGAAAGGGGAATGGAGTCTATCCTGGGAACACAGAATCAGATAGTTAGCGGGTGAATTAGCTTCTGTAAGAATAAGAGCTATGAAACAGCTGCGACAGTGACAGTGGAGACAGACTTGTTCCTGAGAACATGTAAGACCGACAGAACATCAAGACTGATTGGATGTAAATATATCAACACATGAGAGCAAGGAGTGGTCAATTCCAGTTAGTGATTTTTATTTTTGCTTTATTATAACTGTGTTTATATTGCAAAAAGTGTAATATACTTTTGGTATGTAGCTGCTTTCTTTGCAAATAAGGAATCTTGATTCATTTTTTTTTCTGCACCCTCTTTACAAAGGATTATATGTAAGTTTTTTGAGATACTGTGTGTTATGTACAATGTGATATTTTATAAAGATCTGTGCCATGGGGATATATTAAGTAAAACCTTTCTGAAATAAAGCTCATACAGAGTACTGTCTGGCATCACATGTTGTTACATTTTAATGACATTTCTTATTTTTGGCAGTAACAGAAATATATCTTGAATTAAAGGTTTCTTGTACTATTCTTCCCCATCACTACTAACTATGATGTTTTCCTATCTTCCACTCAGATATCCAACACCACCCCACCCAGCTGGCTTAGAAAGTAGAGATTCAATATTAAAATGTTGAATACCTGTAGTTGGGTTATTTAAAGATTTTGGGACAGATACAGTCTGGGTTGAAGTATCTATCACTTGACCTGTAAAAAGAGGACCTAGGAAAATAGAAAAGCAAAAGTTGATTAAAATTTTACAATGTGCTCTTTAATTTAATTGAACAAACATTTACTAAGTGCCATTGTTGTCAAACTATGTGCTAGAAAACAGGTATATATCACTGTATAGACTCTGCTGTCAAAATGGAAGAGAGAGAGAAGGGAGAAATGGTATTAACTGTACCATTTTTGAAAATGCCTCATAATTTAAAATGCACTTCTTTGCTATACTTTGGAAACCATAGATGGATACTATTAAATTATTGACCATCTTTGATACTACAAGCGGTGAGAAGAGCCAAGGTAATTATCCCTCTAGAGGGTTTTAATTCTCCAGTGTGTTTTGCAGGGCCACACAGTCTTGTGAGATTTAAAAATCTGTGGTAGGAAACATTGGAGACTTACAGTTGTTCTCCAGTGGCAAATGGTACATTTTAAAAAATATGCCTCTGGACATATCTAGCTATGAAGAAAACCCAGATGGTTTTTACTCAACAAAGTTGTAAAGAAATAACCTTTTCTAATTTATAAGTGAACTCAGAGGATTTATGAAAGATAGAAGAAATTTTTTTTTAAATTCTAGTGTTTGAACATCAGAATTTCAAATACAGGAGAATCAGCAACTGGTATTTAATAGCTATTTAAATTAATTTTTTACATTTTAGCATTTGTAACACTGTTATTTAATTTAAACTTTGCTTAAAACCAGCAAACATATATTCAAAATTCTATTAGATAAGAATGTGCCCTGCCCTTATTAATGCTCTACCTTGCAAAGAACTTCAGGTATTGAATGAATTATAGTAAAAAATGATTACCTATATTTATTTTTACTCAACCACAGTAATATATTTTATTTATTATGCTGCACTTATAAAACAGGACCTGTCCCTTCAAGTGTGCATATTATGAGTTATTTTACAAAGGAAACAGGGAATTCTTTATTTCAGTCTATCACTTCAGCTTTCTCCATGTTAATTGAAATCCACATTCTCAGGCTATGAAATAATTGGTTTTTATCCCTTAAATTTTCAACATTTACTAAACAAAAAGAAGCCAGGAAATTTATGAGAAATAGGTAGGTAGATAGGCAGATGATACATAATTCTTCACTCTGCTAATGGTTGTATGTAATCTTCCAGCATGCTGTTTTCAGATCACTTTACCCAGACTCCAAATAACTTGCCATTTCTTGTTTTGTTTGGCATTTGCAACATATAAAAATTTCTGCTTTAAATATTTCTTTTAAAATATTATTCACACTACACAAGACCTGATATGTCAGATTCTAACCTAAAAGCCAGAGATCATGTCTGATCTTCTGTCCCCTCCTCTTTAGATGAGATTCGTTACCTTTTCTGATAACCTGTAGTCAGAAACCTTACAAGACACACTGATTTCTCTGCTGCCTTCACTAATCTGTTCGAGTGGTCACAAATTGCTAGTTCTTCCTTCGTCAGCATCTCTGCACCCATACCTTTCCTTTTGTTTTCCTGTCACAGCCAGAAAGGTGGAGGCTTTTCCATGACACTGTGGGGCTGAGCATTTAATGGGGACAATAGACGTGTGAACATAGAATTTCAATGTGTTAATTACTGTGCAAGAGTCTTACACAGAGGCCCGGGAGGACAAGGGGGACACTCAAGTCCAAAGAGGTCAGCTAATGGCTCTTTGTATAGAGCCCATTCTGAGCTGACGGTCTCAGCAGTGGCACAGAGCAATGAACCTGAATAGAACTGCTAGTTTAATCAAAATGTAATAGTCTAGTTTAACCAAGATGTAATCATTAAAATGTAATAGTCCTGGAGATTTCATATGAAGAAGAGTTGATGGGATGGGGGCAAGTAGAGTTGAAATGAATTTGAAATGAACACTCCCAGTATCCTTC